>CM033470.1:344055520-344261106 GCA_019447015.1 Hymenochirus boettgeri
CTCAAAAACGGACAAAACCAGGACAAGAACGTGGGCAACAACGGGCTGGGACGGAAGACAACGGAGGGAGGAAATAAAAAGATAGAGATAAGCGCGAAGCCCTTCGCACACCACATCAAAGGCGGGTGCGGTGATCTCCCCACTCGCCCGGTAACTTCTCTATTGCCCTCGTGTTTTCCTGGTGCCTCATCACTCCCTTTGCCTTGTCGTATACTTATTTAGCGGTCCATGTGCTAAGCCGGCCGCTTCCGCGTGGAGAAAACCGATCCACAGGCCCCATTGGAGCCGCACCTTGTGTGAATTCACAGCCCGCTCTCCGTAAACCACGGTTCCCCTCGTCGCTCTAAATTGCCAACCGACCTCGTTCTATCCTCCATAACGTTGGCGACCGTCGCGGAGGCAATCCCCCTGCCCACGAACGTGGGTGGTCCCTTCTGTTGCACTGTTACTCAGGCCCGTCAGGGCGTCCCACGCGCATGGTAGTTAGCTCACTTCTTTGAATTCCGGCCAGCGACGCCGTCTACGTTGGGGCCGAGTCGAGAGTCGTCATCCGCTTAATGTGCCGGCGCAGTAAAGCGCTGGCCAACATCATTGGGTACAAGCTGGCGATCGACGAAAAGGCCCTGGTCGGTTGGGCCACTTCCGGTCGTCCGGGCGATCCATGTTCCCCACATGTGATTTTTTTTTTTATATTTATATTTCGGTATGTATAACTCCAGAACTATTATTAATCCATTGGCCCACGAGACAGCATCGAGAGCAGAGTTACTCCGAGGCGCAAGGTTCGATTCATCCTTTTGATTCGGGGTGCTGGATTCGCAGTTAAACCCTTTGTTTTTATATATATTATATAACCCATACCCCATAATGTCTGTAATAACAGGTACATAGTACATCGTATTTGAGGTTATATAAAGACATACATCCCTCTTCGTTCAACCTTCATACCCTACCATAATGTCTGTATAACAGTTTACAAGTAACATAGTTTGGAGGTTGTATCAAGACATAGTTGCCATCTGTCCCAACCTTTATACCCTACCCCTAGAATGTCTTTATAACAGTTACATAGTAACATAGTGTTGGAGGTTCTATAAAGACATACATCCTCTAGTTCAACCGTCATACCCCTATACCATAATGTCTGTATAACAGTTACATAGTAACATAGTATTGGAGGTTGTATAAAGACATACGTCCATCTAGTCCAACCTTTATACCCTACCCATCATGTCTGTAATAAGCGTTACATAGTAACCAAAATAGTATTGGAGGTTGTATAAAGACATACGTCCATCTAGTCCAACCTTTATACCCACCCATACTGTTTCTTATACACGTTACATAGGTAACATTTAGGTATTAGAGGTTTTTAATTGAGGTTTAAGGAGTGATTGATGTTTTCCATCTTGATGCCTAAAATATTTGGGGTTTTTCCAAACATTATATAAAGTATTATGATCCTTACGGTAAAAACAAGTTATAAATGGCTTGGAGTTTCGCTGACTATATAAAAAAGCACAAGGCCAAGTTACTTATAATCCTTATATTATACAGTTATGGGGGTTGGCATTATGTAGATGTAACATAGTATGTTGAGGTTGTATAAAGCATACTCATCTAGTCCACCTTTATACCCTAACTCATAAGTGTCTTGTATAAGTACATATCACTAGTATTGGAGGTTTTTTATAAGACATATGTTCCATCTAGTCAACCTTTATACCCTACCCATAATGTCTTGTAAACAGTTACATAGTAACATAGTATTGGAGTTGTATAAAGGACATACGTCCATCTAGTCCCAACCTTTATACCCTACCACTAATGTGTGTATAACAGTTACACAGTAACTAGTATTGGAGGTTGTATAAAAGAACATACGTCCATCTAGTCTAACCTTTATACCATACCCACTAAATGTCTGTATAACAGTTAACAGTAGTGGAGGTTTTATACAAGACATACGTCCATCTGTCCAACCTTTATACCCTACCATAATGTCTGTATTAACAGTTTACATATTCACATAGTATTGGAGTTGTAATAAAGACATATGGTCCATCTAGTCCAACCTTTATGACCTACCCATAATGTCTGTTTAACATTACATAGTCACAGTATTGGAGGTTGTTATATAAGGACATACATTCCATCTAGTCCAACCTTTATAACCCTACCCATAATGTCTGTATCACAGTTAATAGTAACATAGTTTGGAGGTTGTATAAAGACAATACATCCATCTAGTCCAGCCTTTATACCCCTACCCTGTCTGTAAACGTTACATAGTATGGAGGTTATAAAGACCATACCCACTCTAGTCCATACCTTTATACCCTACCCATAAGTCCCGTCAAACAGTACATCGTCACATAGTATTGGGGGGTTGTATAAAGTACATCGCCCATCTAGTCCTAAACCTTTATACCTACCCATAAATGTCTGTATAACAGTTACATAGTATTGGAGTTGTTTTAAGACATACGTCCATCTAGTCCAACCTTTTATACCCTACCCATAATGTCTGTACTAACAGTTACAGAGTACATAGTATTGGTGGTGTATAAAGACAATACGTCCATCTAGTCACACCTTTATACCCTACCCCTAATGTCTGTATAACAGTTACATAGTAACATAGTATGGAGGTTGTATAAAGACATACGCCCATACAGTCCAACTTATTATACCGCTACCCATATGTCCTGTATAAACAGTTAGAGTCACATAGTATTGGAGTTGTATAAAGAATACATCCATCTAGTCAGCCTTTATACCCTACCCATGTCTGTATAACAGTTACTATCACTAGTATTGGAGGTTGTATAAAGACATACATCCATCTAGTCACCGCTTTAATACCCCCTACCCATGTCTGTTTATAACAGTTACATAGTAATTGGAGGTGTATAAAGACATACGTCCATCTAGTCCACCTTTATACCCTACCCATAATGTCTGTCTAACAGTTACATAGTACATAGTATTGGAGGATGTATAAAGACATACGTCCACTAGTCAACCTTTATACCTACCCATAATGTCTGTATAACGTTACATAGTAAGCATATATTGGAGGTTATATAAAGACATACATCCATATAGTTCAACCTTCATAACCCTACCCATAATGTCTGTATAACAGTTACATAGTAACATATATTGGAGTTGTATAAAGACATAGGTCCACTCTAGTCCAACCTTTATACCCTACCCATGAATTCCTGTATAACAGTTTACATAGTAACATGTGTTGGAGGTTATATAAAGACATACATCCATCTAGTTCAACCTTCATACCCTACCCATAATGGTCTGTATAACAGTTACATAGTAACATAGTATTGGAGGTTTGTATAAAGGAGCATACGTCCATCTAGTCCAAACTGTTACCTACATAATGTCCTGATACAGTTACATGTAACATATATTAGAGGTTTAATGGGGTTTTTAAGAGTAATTGAATTTTTTCCATCTGTGATGCCTAATAATATTTGGGGTTTTCCAACAATTATATAAGAGTATTATGTGATCCTTCAGTGTAAAACAGTATCATAAATGCTTGTGAGTTCGCTGACATATAAAACACAAGGCCCAAGGTTTCCTAAGCCTTATTTATACAGTATGTTGTGGGCATTATGTTATATGTAACATAGTATGGAGGTTGTATAAAGACATACGCAGTCTGTCCAACCTTATACCTCTCATAATGTCGTATAGTTACATAGTCACATAGTATTGATGTTGATAAAGACATATGTCCCATTATTCCAACCTTTATATACCCTACCCATAATGTCTGTTATAACAGTTACAGTAGTAACATAGTATTGGAGGTTGTATTAAAGACATACGTCCATCTAGTCCAACCTTTATACCCTACCCATAATGTGTGTATAGACAGTTACACAGTAACATAGTATTGGAGGTTTATAAGACATACGTCCATCTAGTCTAACCTTTATACCATACCCATAATGTCTGTATACAGTTACCATAGTATTGGAGGTTTTATAAGACATACGTCCATCTAGTCCAACCTTTTATACCCTACCCATAATGTCTGTATAACCAGTTAACATAGTCACATAGTATTGAGGTTGTATAAGACATTGTCCATCTAGTCCAACCTTTATACCCTACCCATAATGGTCTGTATAACAGTTACATAGTCCATAGTTTGGAGGTTGTATAAAGACATTACAATCCATCTAGTCCAACTTTATACCTACCCTAAGTCTGTATAACTTACATATAACATAGTATGTGGAGGTTGTTTAAAGACACTACATCCATCTAGTCCAGCCTTTATACTACCTACCTGTCTGTAATAACAGTTTACATAGTATTGGAGGTTGTATAAAGCATACGTCCTCTAGTCCAACCTTCATACCCTACCCATAATTCTGTCAACAGTTACATAGTCACATAGTATTGGGGGTTGTATAAAGACATACGTCCATCAAATCTAGTCTAAACCTTTATACCATACCCATAAATGTCTGTATACAGTTACATAGTTTGGAGGTTTTATAAAGACAATACGTCCACTAGTCCAACCTTTATAACCCTACCCATAATGTCTGTCTAAACGTTACATAGTAACATAGTATTGGTGGTTGTATAAAGACATACGTCCATCTAGTCCAGACCTTTATACCCTAACCCATAATGTCTGTATAACAGTTACATAGTAACATAGTTATGGAGGTTGTATAAAGACATACGCCATCTAGTCCAACCTTATACCCTACCATAATGTGCTGTATAACAGTTACATAGTCACATAGTATTGGAGGTTGTATAAAGACATACATCCATCTAGTCCAGCCTTTATACCCTACCCATGTCTGTATAACAGTTACATAGTCACATAGTATTGGAGGTTGTATAAAGACATACATCCATCTAGTCCAGCCTTTATACCCTACCCATGTCTGTATACACGATTACATAGTATTGGAGGTTGTATAAAGACATACGTCCACTAGTCCACCCTTTATACCCTACCCATAATGTCTGTCTAACAGTTACCTAGTAAACTAGTATTGGAGGTTGTATAAAGACATACGTCCATCTAGTCTAACCTTTATACCATACCCATAATGTCTGATACGTTACTAGTTTATAAAACATTAGTATTTGTGAGGTTATAAAAGACATACATCCATCTAGTTCAACCTTCATACCCTACCCAATGTCTGTATAACAGTTACATAGTAACATAGTATTGGAGGTTGTATAAAAGACATAGGTCCATCTAGTCCAACCTTTATACCCACCCATAATGTCTTATAACAGTTTACATATACATAGTGTTGGAGGTTATATAAGACATACATCCATCTATGTTCAACCTTCATACCCTACCCATAAGGTCTGTATAACAGTTACTAGTAACATATATTGGAGGTGTTTATAAAACATACGTCCATCTAGTCCAACCTTTTATACCCTACCCATAATGTCCTGTAAACAGTTACATAGTAAACAGAGTATTAGAGGTTTTAATTGAGGTTTTAAGGAGTATTGATTTTTCCATCTGTGATGCCTAAGAATATTGGGGTTTTCCAACACTTAAAATATTATGTGATCCTTACAGTGTAAAACAAGTTATCTAAATTGCTTTGGAGTTGCCTGAATATATAAAAGCACAAGGCCCAAGGTTCTCTATATCCTTTTTATAACAGTATGGTGGGTGCATTATGTATTATGATTCAAGTGTCTTGCTCTTAACTCCCTTCAGAAGATGGATCATATCCTGCCGCATGGTCAAGGCCATAAAAAATACTGCTCCACTTACAGGCATCAACAGGTCAAAATCCAGTCTTACTAACCAAAGGGAAGCTCTATTCTACCCTATTGTTACCCATTAGTATATATAATCACTTGGTCATGTTAGATGACTGCCATTTTGTTATTTTGTTTGGAAGCATACATTGTCTAAACATCAAAGCTAGAACATGCAATACCTACCCTGAATACCCATGAGCCATTCTCTGGTCGATAATCTACAAACTGGGCATCCTGCTTCGAGATGCAATCTCTAACTTCCCTTGTAATTCATTTCAGTAAGGCGCTCTGGGCTCTTTATCACACTGCGAGTGGTTTTATCGACCGGCCAAACTTCGTTCCAGTGTCACCTGGGCAGGCCTAGAGTTAGACAAACATACATATTTTTCTCTGCACAGTAATGCTTTAAAAGATTAGCAATAATATATATAATAAGGCTGGGGGGGGGGAGATTATCCTCTTGTGTGTTTCCTAGCCTTATCTAAACGAATTTAATTGCATTACGTGAGAAGCAAATATTACAGTAATTTACTACAGTAAACAAGATGCTTTCGGCGTTATTCATAGTGCTTAACAAAACTAACTTTGGGTTAAAACACACTCTCTAAACTTGATTAGTTGGTTCACTTAAAAAGAACAATTATACGTTGCCCCTCCAACCCAGAATAGTACCCAGGGCAAGGACCTAAACTGCCAAATTCTCACCACTGGGTTCCTTACAGATAGACTGTTAAACTTATATAAGTTTTCTTCACTGCTACGGTCACCAACCGTCCGTGATCTGGCTAAAGGGAAACCCCTATTTACAGAGGGTGCCTTCCCATTGGCTAATTGCAGAATACAGAGAGAAGGCAGGAAGAGGACCAGAGCAGCAAGGAAAACTCAGCAAGAGTAACAGCTGATCTAAAGTACCCAAGGGGTGGGACCTAGTTTTTATAGTAATCACCCTGGGTGCTGTTATGGGTGGAAGAAGGATGAGTTATAATTGTTCCTATAAAATAACATATATTTTCTATACACTATACATAGTATATGATAGAAAAATAATCTATGAAATAACATTCCATTAAAATAATTGGGCTTCTTTTCAAAGACCGCCCCCTATAAGATATGGACATTGGGCCAAGACCCCAATTGTTTGAAGGAGTGGAATAATGGGATTTCTCAGTAAGTCGGTTCCCTGTTTTTAAAACCTTCACCAAGAAGGGTTTGTTCTGGGTGTCCAAGTAAACAATGACTCCTTTCTGCGATATTACAATTTCATCCAGGTGAGATGGTGACATTGATAATCCCTTCACAATATATCGACCCAAATCCAAAATGGAAAAAATGTTAAAGTAATTCAAGGAGATAAATGTCAATACCAGATTTGGAATTTAGAGCAAAAGTGTTTAAGGTGACCATACTCATACACCTCAGTCGCAAAGCGATTAGAATCGGACCAAGAGCTTGGCCGATCGGGGCATACACTGGGATGACGTCCGTAATATACCTGATATGGAATGATCGTTCATTGCCAGCCATAGACACCAACATGTTATCTGCTCCTCTATAACTGTTATCAGCTACATCATACATTTCTTTTTAAAGCTATTAGTTTATTTTTTGCAGCCATACTTTTACATTTGTAATCATACCTTTTAAATAATTTATTATTTCATTCCACGCTTTTACATACAAAGCCTCCCTTTCTTCTATGCTCCCCCCCTTGCTATCTTATTTGCCCCCGATTCTTTAACCCTCTATCTGCCGCAGTGCAGTCCAAATACCCCTCCCCCAATTCCTAGTTTAAAAAAATATCCTCCACTCTAGTCATCTTCTCCCCAAAAACACCATCAGTAATGTGCAGCTCACCCTATTAGACCTGCAGCCCAGTTCTATTAAAACCCAAACCCCTCCTTACACACCAACCTCTTAGCCACGCATGCCTTCTCCTAAGCTCCGTCCTGTCGTCTCCCTAGCGTAACACATGGCTGAGTATGGTATTTGTGAAAAAACTACCTGGAGGTCCCCCGCCTTTAACCTGGCTCTCGGAAGCCTACTGCCTAGAGTCCTGTGCGGGTCTAATTTTTTTAATTACACCTATACCCTACCTACAAAACCCTACTCGCTTTGTTGGTGGGTTCCAAACTTCACCCAAAATTAAAATAGACCACACCGGACCCCAAACCCTGCACCAATTCACACTCACTGCAGATTACCCGAACCACAAATCAGGTAACAGCGGGTTACCCGACCACCTATTGGGGAAACCCAACATCAGCACTGGGGAGCTTACTCCATAGTATACATTGACTTCCGACGTGAAAAGTATAAAAACAGAAGCATTATTTTTTCCCGTTTGTGCTATTACAATTTTGCATTATTGGATGAGAAATTCAAACAGCAGTTTAACACAACTGCAAATAAAGGGCAACTGTTGTCTAAGATCCTCTCCCCTATCCAGCGTGAAAACATGTAAAATCACACTCGTCCTATGACAGCCCATTCCACTTTTTAGGCATTGCGATAAATCCCATTTTAAATTATGCAAAAACCCACCTTTGCGTCCCACATTGAATCCATTAACAAGCATTCCCCATTTTCATCGACCTCTTACCAGTTTCTCCATGTGCCGAGACGAATTGTGTAGTATCCATCCCTATAGGATAATTCCTTACAAACAAAAAAAAAATCATCAAATTAACTGGGATAGTTTAATAACCTTTGTGTTTGTGTCGTACTTTTTGAATTCTAGTTGTCCTGCCTTTTTAAAAAACCACACCAAGAACGTGACTAGTGTGAATGAGCCCTATAGAAAACTTCTAAGAAGAAACTATTTGCACAGTAGACGACGCTACCTGGCAAAAAGTAGAGGAGGGACATATATGAAGTATATCCACGTCTCTCTCTTCTTGAATGGAATCGTCGTTGAAAGGAGCTTGTCACTGCTGTTATCAGCACCCATGCCGTACTCGGTTGGCGGACCATGTTCAGTGCCCACAATTGTGTCGTCCACGCTACTGAGTTGCTTCTTTCCTGACTTTGGAAGGGCATAGAAAAGGTTGGGGGGTAAAAAACCGGCTATTCTTCATCGTTTTCTTCATAGATGACTGTTTCTCAGCAGATCTAAAAGAAAACAACAATTAATACAATGCAAAGGAAAGTTTACATTGACAGTCATGGTCTTTATCGGTTAAAATGTACATGCCGCATCCACAACGAAGTTCTCAGGTCCTATACACATACAGCTTAATGCAATGTGACAAATACTTATCTAACACTTAAACAATGACATTTCAAGCTATGTACCATGAATAGAGTAGAGGTTGGCCTAAATCAGACACTGGCCATACACTTACAACAATCTAATTAGGATTGTATGGCCTCCCCTATTTTTAAATTTATCTTCTGAGGTGCCCATTGCAGCAAATGTCATCTGGGGTAATGATATCAACATACAGACAAGTTCCGTTAGTGACCATGCTTGGTGATCATGTTAAATCATAAGATTTGCAATAAAAGTTGTAAAAAGTCCTTAGAAAGGCCCAATAAGGCCTGAGGCCACACTGTACCAGAACAACAGCTTGATGTGTGTCATGGCATTACCGTACATTCGACATGCATCCACACACAAAGAATGGGCGATTTCATGCGCTCTGAAAACTGATCGCAGAGGATGCAATGTGGCCACCTACGTACGCAAGCGGATCAGTGGAACGGGACTAAATCTTGTTAGTTTGGCCTGGCCCTGGTGTAATTACAGACTTACAGAAATATTGTTGAACTATACAACAATAAAATAGTGAAATGCAGTGTGGGATCCAAGCGCAGATCATGATCAATTCTAAAATGTTTAGCATTAAAAAAAAACATTTTTAAACAAAAAAAACACGCGTTTCTAGCTAAATTTCCAAGTTTTTATTACCTCTCTTGATGAACAGCAAAAGGTGAAGTGTTTTCTAAATGTCTCCATCTCTACTTGCTGGGGAGAAGGTGCCCACTGATACTCTTCAGGTATTTCAGATCCGCTTCTTTATACTTTTCCTTAAAATAACCCAAAGTTCTATAGAACTCACGGATATTCAAAGCGTTTCATAGTACAATTCTAGGATAAACGCACGGTACGTGTCTTTTTATATGTACAGAGTAGAGTTTAATAAATGTTTCAGCATTGGTTTTGGGCATTTTGTTTAACAGTGTTAAAGAGAGATACCTGCTAGTCACTGATCCAAAAGGTAATAAGACTTTTATGGAATACTAGTGAAAAAAACTGCACTGAAATCTGTTTTGTGTCAAGGCCGCACTTCCTAAAGTGTACAGCATACACAGCCAATCTAACATATCATTCCCCCCCCATCTGATCTTCCATCCCTTATCTTTTAGCTGCGAGTTTTACTTTTTAAGGATAGGCCCACCTAATTCGATTTTGATGCGTTTGTGCATTGCGTTTTTTGCAACATTGCAATTGCGGCGACGCACCAAATGTCACGATTTCATCAATTTGTGATCGCAAACGCACGCGACCTGCATTTTTAATGCGCAATTGCACAAGTTTCCTTATCTCTAAAGAAAAAAAGTGCAAGCGCATAAAAATCGAACCGAATCACATGCTATAGCGTGTGCAGTGCAGCCTTGCCCTCAAGGAACAGGCCAGGTGGTCAGTACAGAACGTCAATCACCCACTACAAGCCCCCCCCGGCATAATATGTAGAAATATCCAATCTATAAAACAAAGCTTATTTCTCTCGGTCTTTTCATGGCTAATAGTCAGCATTAGTTCAATCTGTTGCTCTGTGCCTCTCTACTCACTGCGCCAACACAATTCTGCAGTTAGAGTTGGTGCCATCTGTGTTAACCACGAAATCCCACTGTAGCACTGTACCTAAAGAAATCAATTCCAAAGTGCACACACACCTCAACACTCCTACAGCTAAAAAGAAAATCTAACTTATTCAAGCAGTGATTACACTCCTAGTGCTGATTACCTTTCACTATAGCACAAAATCACAGGCCTGTTTCTCCCCGAATTTTTTTCCTGCCGGGTGGCATAAAAAGTAGCTGAGTGGCATGAAAATTAGCCGGTGGGGTAGGACGGGGAAATTTTGTGGTAAGGGAAAATGTGCACTGCATCATGCTCATTATATAGGTCAGGTGATGTGTAACTTTTGTCCCCATAGATGTTTGAAAACTGTAACTCCCCAGCATTCATGTTTGTAGAAGCAGGGAGTGTAGTTTTCGTCACTCTGCAGGTAACCCATGTAACATAGCAGCACAAGCACATTGACACACCCTTTTGTGGCCTTGGAGATCTATTGGCACACTATAAACCTACTATTGGCACACCTATTAAACCTACTTCTAAATTCTTTTAAATCACAAGTGTTCACTCAAGAATTTTTTTCCAGCCGGGTGGCATGAAAAAGTACCAGGTGGGCCGCCCGGCTAAAAGACCCTAGGAGAACACTGACAGGGTGAAAGATATTGCTGTTGTAGGGCACAGATATCCCCACTGCACATGCTCCCTACTCTAGCCAAGTCTCAGATTTTGGGAGAGGCTGGGCACAGGGAGAAGGGAAATGCCAACTAACTAGGACATGGAACAGGACAGGAGTTCTAGTGACAGGAGCACCAAGAGCAAAAGGGATTAAGTTCCTGGCTGAACTAAATAAAAAGGATTAAGAAATTAGATTTACTTATAGCGTTCCTTTAAGCTTGCGATTATGGGACGGGGCCTTACCATAGGAAACATCCACTGGAGAGGAGGAGGCTCCTTACTATAGGCTGAAATCCGTGGGAGGAGGCGGCTCCTTACATAGGCTGAAATCCGTGGGGAGGTGGCTCCTTACTATAGGGAGAAATCCAGTGGGAGGGAGACATAAGAAAGTGAGAATAGGGGAGTAAACGTCCTTTTAACCAATAGAAAAAAGGAAGCTGTGAATAGGTAGTGATGCATTATATTGTATCTAATTGGGATAAATTAGCAAGTGCACCACACAAAACATTTCAGTGTCAAGTTTTATACAAATGTGTGTCCTAATCTTAACTTAGATGCTATCATATGGCACCGGAAAGAAGGGGTCATCTACATTTGTGTTTTATTGAAGATTGCAGAATGTGACAACACATCCTACACAATATAACCATACACAATCCTTACTAAGGCATAAACACACCACCAGAAGGAAAGGCTCATCGTCCAAAGCATCAAGAGCTGATTCTTTCCCATCCCCACACTCTGCAGGGCTCTAGGGCGAACACGACCAGCTGGACGAGTTGTTAATTTGTAATGTGACGGAGACATGAGGGCTTTCTGAGCTGCTGGGTTTGGTGGGTTTTTAGCTTGGAAATAAACAAGACGTTATTATTACAACGGTACAGCTCATATTGATTTTATTCAGCGTTCCATTACTTCATCATATGTAAGACACTTTGGATCTTAAAAAAACCAAACCTTTTTACCCTTCCCAAAATACCAATAAAATGCCACTCCAGTAAATGGCATTAAGTAAATTTAATTCCAAATATAGAACTGGATAGACAACTGTTTGAATCAGGAGGTGTGGCCAGACTTGCTAATAATGTCACGTGCTGACCTGCTTTAAGCGGGGTAGAAACAGTATAATTTGATAGATTCTGTAAGATAGGCTACACTTATCCCCCTATGAAAAAAGTATAGGGAGATCATCAGAAGTGCTACAGACCTAAACAATCATGGCAGACTTGCTAATACAGTAATGAAGCCGACTGCAACAAAGTTAATGTTAGGTCCACAAACACCTATGTATTTTATAGAGTTAATGAAAAAAGCTGGGGTTAGGAGCACATCCTTATGGAGGGTTCTCCTAATCTCAGCTTGTTACCTGCATACTGTTAACATCCGAAGCCTAAAAATCTTGCTGGTTGATAGGGAATCACAGCACATGCCACACTAACTCCTGGAAGCAAGACAGGAGGCAGACACCATTTGACAGGAACAGCTCCTACTCTTCACTTTCCTGGATTTGACAAGCACTGCAGGACAACCATAAGGAGCAGAGATGTATGGTAAGAATTTTTTTAACCTTCACTTGGGGCCAGTAGTGGGTTAAATTTTAGTTTGGGGGGTGGGCATGCCCTTTAAGTTCTGTTGCTAATATGTTGGAATATTCCCATGAAGCACACATGATACACACAGGGAATATGAACAGTTAATTGCCCAGCGGAGTAGCCATTTCCATCTTGAAATGGGCTAATAAACAAATAAGGAAAACCTGCACATATAGCACCAATGAACCCCGCAGAAGTAATTTGATTATCCGTAATACACTGCAGCATTAATCGTTTGTAAAATATTTACCTCTTCTTTTCTTCTATATAGATATCGGGTTCCGGAACAGAGGGAGTCTGCGAACGGGAACTGCCTAGAGCATTCATTTGCTGTTGTAGAAGTAATTGCTGGGCAGCAGCAGCACTAGGGTCCGTCAGGGGAGCTATAGAGTAAATAAGTGATCACAGAGACGTGACTCCCGAGACGATAAAACCAAAAGACCAGAAACAATGTACATTCAGCTTCTAGAAATTTTTAGAAATCAGATACTCACCCACTGGGACCTGTGTGCTCGAACCCCAGCCTGTTGTGGTACATCCAGCTGCCCCAAACTCCTGTTCCCAGGGTACTTGTCAGTTTGGGCTGGGTATTCCAAACAACGATGTCTGTCCAGGGTTCAGTGCTGACATACAAATAAGATTAGACCTCCGATAAAACTCAACCATCAAATGGAAAAAGTTTGGGTGTTCATTAAAGGGCATGTTCACCCCTCAAATAAAATATATATATACATATACAAGCGTGCACAGTAGTGTATCCACTGGCTGTAAAGTCATCTGTTGCGTCCATAACTGGGCAGCTGACTAACTGGAGGGACCAGAGCATCAGGAAGCATTTTTAGGTTACACTTACATCTCTTCACTTTTTTGCAGCTTTTATGGTCTTTTTCAAGCAGATCCATAGCAGGGAAGAAGCAGGTCCAACTCCTCAAGCGACACTTAAGAACTGAAGGAGGCTAACAGTGCTGCAAGTGGGTAAGGACTGGACTAGTAGAAACCAGGAGCCTGACTTTCCATTAACTCTAAGGCAAGCTCAACTTCAAAATATCTAGGTTCCGAAACCTACTCACCAGCACCGATCGCTCGGCAACTCTTCTTCCTAGTAGTGGATGAGCGAGACTATGACGCTGGATATCTAAGCCAATTACTGGCCACTGTTACTAGTCGTGCCTCTTCTGCTGCTGCTAGTGCGTGGAAAAGGCACGTAGCAGCAGAGAAGCGAGGGATAAAGTGCTGGTAAGTTTGTTTAGAAGCATCAGGGAGATTCAACGTAGCGAGGTCTAGGTTTTGGAGGGGGTAATGAGCTTAAATTAAAATATTAGTTTGGGTGGTGGACATGCCTATCAAGTCTAACCTAAATGCTGCCGGTCTTCTCTTACTGCTTCCTGGTTCTTTAGTTAGCAGCAGTAAGTCATGGAAGTGACAGATGACATCACAGCCAATGACTGAATGCTAGTTCCCTAGCTACCCCTGTCGCTTTCCACTATTGTAGTTTTTAAAATTCTTTATATTTGAAAATGTGTTTATATTATGCATAACTAGTTTATTCTTTTCCATTTTGAAAAATCAGTTGGAATAATTCCCCTTGCTATTCCTGCTGTTGAAAACCCGGTTCTGTAACTGTCCTCCTTCCCAGAATGCACACTAACGTGGAACGTTCCTAACAGTAATTTCTACTGATTGGCTGTTGATGGGTCACACATGCTCAGATCTCTACTGAGCAACTGAATCAACCCAGGCGCTGAGTCAAGGCCAAGACCATAACGGTCTATATTAGGGTCCTGCAAACAGGAAGTCCGTATTTCAGAGCATTTATTTAGACAAAATCTGAATGGGCAGGTTAAGGTCATTAGGATGGAAAACTACTGCTTTTTTTCTGAAATTATATGTATTTGCACTGAACTTCCCCTTAAGTGCCTGCTCCTGGGGATGGTGTTTAACCCCTGCTGTGCCTGCCCCCCCTGCAGCTGAAAGGGTAACAGGATTTCAAGATACACTTACATCCCTCAGATTTCTAACTATTGCAGTTCTGGGGTGTTGATTTAACTCTACACAACTTCTCTTGCAAGCTTAAGTTTTAGGCTATGGCCACACTGCAAAACACAAAAAAGGCAATGCGCTCCTATGAGCTTCGCCATGCTCTTGTGTCCATTTGCATCTCTGCGTGTGGGTAAAAGCCCCTTGAAATTGCATGGCTTATTCATTTGTATTTTAGTGCGGTTTGTACAGAAACAGAGCAAAAATGGTGATCGCTTGCATTCAAAAACAATGGAATGAGACACAAAGAGGGGCCCTACTTCCGCGATTGTTAGAATTAAAATGTGGATGGCGCAGCAGTGGGGCCTACCCCACTCCGCCCATAACTTCAATTGAACTAGTAAAGCAGAACACTGCTGCCTCTATTGGAAAGACAGTGACATGTCAAGGATGCCAATAGGGTTTGTTTACCGTTTCCAAATCCAGTCCCAAAGTTGGACCTAGCGTTCCCGTCGCCGTCTTATTCCCAATATACTGGGACCCCGTCGTATTTGATCCAAACCCTGTAACAAACGAACTGGTAAGTTTTTCCTTTAGGAATATTACACTTTAGTAGTAAAGATTATGGGAAAGATGCAATTTCCGCCCATTTTACAGGATGATTAATAAAATGTTATTATGTATGAAAGACTGAAAAGATAGCGTTGAATAGGGCAGTATAGGTGTAAAACTCAGTGTACAGCGCACTGAGATAATTACCCCATAAAAAAAATGGTTGTTTTACGCAGTGGTTGCCAGAATTGTAATCTTATGTTATGTTTAAGGGATTGCCAATTCCAACCAATATATTCAGCCCATCTTAAGACTTATTTACTAGCCAGATATTTAAGGATAATTATTGCTATTGTTCAGGCAAAAGAAGTCAGTTCCACCTTTCATGCAGTCAAGGCTGTGACTGGTTACCAAAGCAAATGATTGACTGTTCTTTCCCCTGCTGCCTACTATGCACTGTTCAAGTTCCCAAAAGCTCATTGAGCAGGAGGCAGCAAACTGCCAGAAAGGGATAGAACATGGGCAATACTTTGGTTAGAAATGCATGCAAAATGTGCTAAAATTAGCAGGGGTTAGGGACCATTTTTTTGTTCAAGGGTGGCATGCACTTTGGGCCCTTACATCTATTTCATTATAATGTGACCTTATTAAGGAACAGGTCAACCACTTTCAACTACTGAAAATGTGCATGAGTCTGGAACAAGGGTGTGGAAGAATAAGTTTTAAAAAAAACTTACATGATCTGGAGCAGGAAATCCGGCTAGGAACCTCTTGAAATAGGAGATCAAATCTACATTTATAAATAAGCCACAAGAAAGCCTCATCCCTTTTAATGGGCAATCACAGATCCAAGGAATCATTAGAAAAGGGCATGCAAGAGCTTGGTAATAAGAGAATAAAATGAGAACTTTGCATGTAATCTGGTTTGGGTACTATGTCTCCCTCTCTTTGGTTGTTATTTTTGTTTTCAGCTAAATAATCCCTTTAAGTTCCTCTCGATGATTAAAATGTAAACATTTCCTGCATCCTTTTACTACAATTGGAGCAAAGGATCATGGTCTCTAAATATATATTCCAAGGTTGGCATCTTTGGTTTTGGATTATATTAAAAAGTTTATGTTCCCCTTAAAAAAAGTATCAGTTAAAGAGAGTAAGACTCTCGGCCATGTTGCCGTTATCATCGATTCAAACTTCAATCAGTCATAAACAGAAAACGGTGCAGCGGTAGTTCCTACCCACCATTCTGGCTGTAAAACATTGGTGATCATTTGCAATCAACATACACCCTTTACCCCTTTAGGTGTTTAAAGGACCCACCCACTCTCAAACTACAATTTAACCCCATGCTGGCCCCACTGTGTCGTGTTAAATACTCCTTACCCCCGCATCTCTGCTCCAAATGGTTCTCTCTGTGTGTGTCTAAAGTCCAGGGAAGTGAAGAGTAGAGAGGTCTGTGTTGCTGAAAAGGCTTCTGCCTCACTTTTTCCTCCCTGAGGACTTTAGGCATGCGCCGTAGAGCAGATTTTCCCCCCTCCCTCCATCCAGATCCATCACTGTGCAGGTTTTTTAATGTAAATAATTTTCTAGTGTAGCTTCCACCCCCAACCCTACCCCCGCATGGGTTTTGTAAAACAGTCCGAGGAAAACGTTCTCACTAGACCGGGTTCCTCGGCTAAATCAATAGCCGGCAGCCCATTTGTGATTGGCTGACCAAGCCGATCACGGTCGTGGCTGACTGCCAGCCCCTAATGTCAACACTCTACCAGTCTGGTAAGTACTTTTCCATGCGGCTTAGAGTTTGGGGGGGGGGGGGGGAACTACACTCAGAAATTTTTGATATGGACATGGACCATTTAGTCCCAAAACAAACTGCTTTGTGTGTCAGTAGGAGCTGTACAGTTACAGTGCACTTTCTCTCTGTGTTGTGGTCTAGTTCAGTGGTTAGTCCCTTATAATCCAGCACTGTTGGGATGTGGGTACCCAGTGTAATGTGATTGGTTACATCCATTTTGCTTCTCTCATATGTACCAAAAATGAAGTGTTGTATTGGTTCCTAAAGTCAGGTTGGTTTGTTACCGAAGAGCCCCCCAGTAGTCGTGCCAAGGCAGGTGCACGGTCGTCGTTGTCCCGTCCGGCTTGTGTTGTACCAAATAGGGTCTAAACAAAAAAAAAAAAACAATATAATACTATACATTTAAAAAATAATAATCACAATATTAATATACATTTATAATAATCCATTGCAATGATACACTGCCTTACATGTCTGGTGGCCAGATATCAAAACTAAAAAATATTCAATAAAAATAGGAGGATTTTTCTGTCCACATGGAGAGGGGGTTTAATCAATATATAGTGTGAATTCTTGGGAAACACCAGATGCCATTGAGTATTGGGTCTTTAATCAGTTCTGGGAATCCAAGAAGACCCAATATAATTATCTTATATCCTTATATTTAAGTACTGGGTACCGTATATACTGAATATAAGCATCCGAGTATAAGTCGAGGTACCTATTTTTACCTGAAAATTTTGTAAAAACTGATTGACTCATATAAGCAGAGGGTAGAAATTAGTTGCCCTTTAAATGGACAGCAAATTCCCATACATAATCCCATACAGTACCAGCCAAATCCAGTACCAGTACCACCCCCATTCCTTGGCACTCCAGATTGTTTGGAAACATGCTTTGTTTCTAAACATGTGGAGTGGCAAGGTTCAGTAAACTTTTAATTAAGCTTACCATCATTTCAATTCTCCTGAACCCCTAGTAAAGGGCCCTCAGACCCCCATATAATAAGGGCCCTCAGACCCCCATATAGTAAAGGGGCCCTCAGACCCCCATATAGTAAAGGGCCCCTCATGACCCCCATATAGTAAAGGACTCTCGATCCCAATAGTTAACAGTCGCCTGAGAGTTGTAGTTTCAAGCTGTCATTTGCACTGAACTAGCAACAGTTTTTGCCCCAAACTGAGGAGACCATCAGATGAGCACTCAGTGACAGTGCTGAGTGAGTCCAGCAGCCAGACTACAGGAAGCAGGAAGTGTAAAGGCAGATCAGCTCCTGTAACATTCTATGCAGGTTAACACAGCGCCACCTACTGTTACTACTTGTGCAATTGCAGAATTCGGATCTAAATTAGGAATTGACCCGAGTATAAGTCAAGGTTAGGTTTTCAGCTAGCTTTAAACCTGTAAAATTCGACTTATACTCAAGTATATACGGTACATATTTTTGATATTTGTGAGTTTGTAATGGTGCACCTGAGAAGGGGGATAACCCCAAAACGTTGTGCACTGAATATATCACAAATAAACTGATTAAAAACTAGAAGGGGTGCGTCTCTCTACAAACTCACAAAACCATAATGATTGATGCATGTGGTTGGCAGCAGTAGAGAACACACCATCTCAATCAAGTACTTGGTGTGCGAGGAATATTGCTTCATTTGTAACATATTTTTGATAATATCTCTTCTTGACTGTAATGGACATTAATAATGTACAAATTGACTTTCAAAATGATGTCAAACCAAAATTAAACCAGCATAAGTCACTTCAAATCCCACATCCTCTCCAAACCACTGTCTTGCACATGATCAGTGTAAATAACCAAGAGAAAGAGATGTGCTTTTCAAGGAGACACATTGCATCTACCTCTGGTATGGCGAGGAGGAAGTACGGTGAGAATGAGTGACTTGTCTTACGGTGGTAAGAATTTTATCTTCCTTTCAAAGGAAGACCATTTGATAATAAATTAGACGTCGTGAGCTAGAAGTCGGGAAAAAGTGAGTCCTTTATTAAGAGTTTCTTACCTAATTGCCCCTAGGAATTTTGAGTCAGATCAATCTCCTAAAAATGATCATCATGCCCAAAATCCTCTAGCAAGACCCTTTGTGCAAGGTAGCAAAAGAAACTGCATGGTCCTCCCGGAAGAGACCGCTGGACCTGGGCAGACTCCACATCAGACTTTTTCCTTGACTATATGGCATCTCAACTGACATCTTTATCACTGGGCCATTCAGAATAGACAGGCGTAGTACAACTATCCTAAATCCCAAGGGCCCATACATTTCCCGATCCCCTATATTTGATCTATAGGGCGCACAAAAGGCATTCCCACCCTATCCCCCACACACAAAAAGCACAATTATTAAGTGGACAAAATTTGTGACATGGCAAAGACCACTGACAATACCACCAATAACATGCACACCCCCACTATGGAATAACAAGATACCAGAATTCCTTGGGCGCATCCGAGTTGGGCCACATACAAAATACCCGTAAAACATTAAACCACCTACAGCAGAATTTGACTAACCACATTTTGTATTTAGGTACCAGGCATGCGTTCCAAACTCAATTTCGCTCCCTACCTACTACACTCCAACCCATAAATTATACCAACTCCTGTCCTGCACATAGTTCTAAACAAACATATAAAAATATATACAAAATTCTCCTTGAATCACAAGCATAACTTGGATCCAATGTGGAAAAACACTTGGGATCAGCCCTAACTGCACCACAGGTTGTCCCCTAAGGGTCTCTGACAGATTAACCCAGCTATACGTCATCCACAGAACCTACCTTACTCCTCTCCCCCCAAGATAAGCAAAATTCCAACTGACACACAATCCCAAATATCCTAAAATGTCTCTGCTACCCCAAGAACATTTTTTCACATGATATGGACCAGTCCTGTTACCAAGAATACCGGCAGCAATTATTATATTCTTCTGCACGAGTTCCCATGTGGGGACAGACTCCAAGGCATGCATTCTACAATATTAGACTAACTCACCCAGGATAGATTCTTTAAGATTTGTTATCTGTACACTGAAACCCTGTACACTGCAAAAGCTTATTGCACAGGCCCTACCCCCTACTCTGGCACAGTGCAAGGCTGATCAGTATTCCCATTAGAAATTTGAAGAAGGCTGTATTGGTTTCATGTAGTTATACTGCATGAGTTTAAAGGACATGTCAAACCTTAAATTATTGAAAAATAATAATTTACTAGTAAAATAGTGCGCATGTAGTTTCCTTCCCCACCAGCAAATTTCCCCGTCCCATCCCCCCCGCTACTTTTTCATGCCACTCGGCTGAAATTCTGGGGAGAACACTGGACGTTGTCATCATCACAGATGATACAACCTTAATCTTAATGGATAATACTGTATATACTCGAATGAAAACGATCCGAGTATAACCGAGGTACCAATTTTACCTAAAAATTGGTATACCTGACTAACTCGAGTATAAGTTCAGGTAGAAATTATGACCACTACTATCCCTCTGATTCTGTATTGTTTTGAGGCTTAGTTGCCATTTAAATGGACAGCAGCATTCCCATACGTAATAGCCAATCCAGTATGGCTATTACTGTATATGACTACTGTATGGGAATTCTGCCGTCAATTTAAAGGGCAACTAAAGCCTCAAATACAGAATCAAAGCAATCTTTTAACAATATATACCATCCTCCTGATTCTGTATTGTTTTGAAAATTAGTTGCCTTTTAAATGGACAGTAATCCCATACATTAACCCCCATTACTGCAGATGTTGGCTCTTGCTGGGAGCTGTAGTTTCCAAACATCTGCAGTGGCAGAATTGGGCTTACTATAAAGGATTACTTGTGCCCCCCCCCCATCCCCAGAGCCCCCCAGTGCTCACCGTGTTCGTTGTTAACTTCCTCCAATCCAGCAATCTGGCTGCTGCTCACCTCTGATCTACTGTTGCTGCCATCTGATGTCACTAACCACGGCGCCAGGAGTGGGACGCATAAGTAGTGACATCAGCCCAGAACACGGATCTGAATGAGCGGCAGGCAGATTACAGATGAATGAGGTGATTGACCCGAGTATAAATTTAAGTTTTGATTTTTAGGCTATTTTTAAAGCTGAAAAAACTCGACTACTCCAATAATATACGATAACACCAACCACCCTCCCCCTCTTCTCATTCATAAATGCATCAATAATCCTAAGTAACATGCATGAATTTCAATTGCAACACATTCCCCAACATGCTGTTTGTCAGTTAATAGATACAGGTAATAAAGGGAAAGCCTGGGTCTAAGCATTTTCAACATAAGAAGCGATGTTACAGAGTATGATTGGTGCATTACATACAAATCATCATCAATAAAGGTACTGCTATTTGCACATAAGAGAAATCAGTACATACCGAACCACCACACTGCACAATGGAGCAGCATTACTCTGACCAAACAAGTTCGTTCCACTCCAAAAGTTGCACCAGCTTTGTATTGGTCGCTGTTCCAAAAAACACCACCGGACTGTGTGGGCTGGTAATCCAAAGAGACCCTAATAAGTGGAAACAAAAGAACAGAAAGTACAATTTCTTTATTGTTAAGCATCCAAAAGACACTGATGAAACCAATAAAATAGTTACGATCAGCTCCCTGTTTCCCCATTGTGGAGATTTGAAGAGTGCTATAGATGCACTGAGCAGGCACAGATTTGTATTCACTGGAAGCTGAGAATTAAAGCTATAATACTTGTTCAAGCAGAAAAATACTTAGCCTCAGCGTACTAACCATAGTCTGGTCTGTGTTGTCCAAGTGTCTGTGTATTTCCAATGAAAACCCTGCACTTGGTGTAGTTGTAGGGTGTCCAAAGGGCTTGTTGAATAGTGCTAGTAGCTGGGTTTATTGTGTCTCCAAACAAACCTCCTGTGTTCGTGCAAAACCACCTTGTACCTGCTGAAATAGGCAACATTATATGAGTCAAGCTCCACAATGTCACATCACCCCTTTGTCCTGTACCCTCCTCAAGCTAATGGAGATTCCAACATTCTAACCCTTTTTTAAAACTGTCAGATAAAGTATCACAGTAGTTAACATACTTCTCCAATTGTTGTTGCTTTGGTTTGGCCCAAAGGAAAATGTGTTTATTTGAGAGGCAGCTCCAAGATTCCTGTTGATGCACTCGAGGTTGGCATTGTAGGTCCAATAACCCCGTCCAGTGGTTCCAACCAACGGGATTCTGGGGCCCCTTTCTCCTATTGGCTTGGTATTCTTCAAGGCGGATCTCTTGAGATTATATACACAAGCCCATAGAAATAGTCTGTTTTCTTGACTATAAGAGGACTATACCACAACTTAAAAAGCGTGGTCGGTCTACTGTGACTATCAGTGGACAACATACCACCTGATTGTAAATTAGAATTCGAGTCACTGAGGAGTTCTGTGAAGAAGACTTCCTGTTTTCCCTTTTTGTCCTAAAAGATGCACTACTAAAGTAGCATGACCATTATAATATTTTATCTTACAGTCAGGCCCCATAGGATCCATCTGAATTAATCTTATTTGCTTATAAACAGTGCTTAGCTGGTCATCAGTGTAAAAATAATAAATGACTATCCCTTACCTTCTAGTATCCGGATACATAACATGCATTTTTAATGCGTACATGGTTTACATGTATTTAACAAATACAGAACATCTTCATGTGCCATAGTCTCATGACTGCTCATAAAGCCCAAAACGTAAGCTCGCCAGCAGCCTAATGCAGGAATAATCATGCAATTATTTAGGAGCCAGCCTACAAAAAGTTAAGAGCCCCAACTTTATCCCACCTTGCCTGATGATGACTGTGAACCGCCCCTCTTCCAACCTAGCTCCACCCAGCCCTTTTGCCCCCACCCATTACACAATCTACAACTTAAAGGAATTGTACACTGAAAAAGGACTCTTCATTCAATCTATAAATGAATATATTTTATTGCTCAACTCAGTCCCCCTGCTAGACTATCTGACTGTGTGGGCAAGCATGCTCCGTAATCCTTGTGGGCATCACTGGTATAAGGAAGCGGAAAATGTTCCAACTGTGCTGGCATTAACAGTGCCACAGACTTTCCATTACCAGTACCTCTCCCATGCCAGCAACGTTCCCCAGTGCCAGCAGACTTTCCCCAGCATATTTCCCAGTGGCCAGTTACTTTCCCAGTGCCAGCAGACTTTCCCATTACCATTACTTCCCAGTGCCAGCAAGACTTTCCCAGTGCCAGCCAACTTTCCCAGCAGAAACTTTCCCAGTCCCAGTTACTTTCCCAATGACCAGTTCTTTCCCAGATGGCTAGCAGACTTTCCCATACCAGTACTTTCCCAATGCAGGCAGACTTTCCTATACCAGTATTTCCCGGTGCCAGCAGACTTTCCCATACAGTTTTACTTCCCCATGCTCAGCAGACTTTCCCATTACCAGTTACTTTCCCAATGCCTAGCAGACTTTCCCATTACCATTTACTTTCCCAATGCTAAGCAGACTTTCCTATACCAGTTACTTTCTCCGGTGCCAGCAGACTTTCCCATTACAGTTACTTCCCAATGCTAGCAACTTTCCCATACCAGTTACTTTCCATGTAGCAGACTTTCCTATTACCAGTTACTTTCCCGGTTGCCAGCAGACTTTCCCAATACCAGTTACTTTCCTGTAGCAGACTTTCCTATTACCAGTTACTTTCCGGTGCCAGCAGACTTTCCCATTACCATTTACTTTCCCAATTCTAGCGACTTTCCTATTACCAGTTACTTTCCCGGTCCCTCCAGCAGACTTTCCAATACCAGTTTACTTTCTGTGCCAGCAGACTTTCCATTACCAGTTACTTTCCCATGCTAGCACGAACTTTCCTATTACCAGTTACCTTTCCCGGTGCAGCAGACTTCCAATACCATTACTTTCTTGTGTGCCAGCACTCCCATTACCAGTTACTTTCCCAATGCTAGCAGACTTTCCCAATACCATTACTTTCTTGGTGCAAGACTTCCCATTACCAGTTACTTTCCTCCAATGCTAGCAGACTTTCCCAATACCAGTTACTTTCTTGGTGCCAGCAGACTTTCCATACCGTTAACTTCCCAGTGCCTTAATAGCGTCAGGATAGGGATCTTCTAACTGCCTGCAGAGGCTGTTTTGTTTTAAAAAAAAAAAAAAAATGGGTAACCGATTTTATTTCCCTGTGTTTGAACTGGCACTCTGTATGTTTTAGCTGAGCCTCCATTTCTCCCCCTTCACCTTCTTTCCGTTTTGCACATTTTACAGAGTAGGGAGTGATAACTCTGCTCAGCCTATTCACAACATGTTGCAACATTCTAGTAACAGAGATAATGAAAGGAGGGGAATAGAGCTCAGCTAAAACAACAGTGAGAGTAGTTCTACAATGGGAAATAAAAGACGCTACCGGTGTTTTACAGTCCCCAGTTAAAATCCTGGCTTAATGTCAGGATTTAAACCACTGTACCAGGAATGGGAGCTTAGGGTTTTATTAGGAAGGAACACCATGGGAACTGCATAGGGCACAAAATTGCTAATGCTTTAAAACTGTGTCACATAGGCGACTAATGTATAACTGAGACTGTTGGCCTGAAGAAAACATTTGTTCTGGATAGAGAACTGTTATTGGATCGCAAACAGAGAGTGGTGGTTAATGGAGCTACATCTATGTGGGCTTAAGTTCTAAGGGAGTGCCTCAGGGTTCTGTACTGGGGCCGCTTTTTTAATCTGTTTATAAATGACTTAGAAGGGGCATGAGAGTATCTAGATTTTTGTCTGCAATGAAGAATACTATTTTTTGGAATATGGGGTGCAGTTTGGAATCTCACACAAGGTATAGAGAAATGGAGGACTGACGTGCCAGGCAGATCAACATTTAGTCTGTTTACATTGGGAGAAGCGGCAATTGTGCAGGGATATGCACATATACAAATATATTAATGGGCCATGGATATGATCATTCACACAAATTTATACATGGATGATATAATTAACTCTGGTACGTTTGTTCACGATAGTTCCTATAAGAGGACTTATGGCCAATGTGAGAATTTTTGAGCATGGTTGATTAGTCTTCCAGCAGAGAGGGAAGTACATTAAATTCTTTAAAAATGGGCTGTAGCGTTGAGACTGGAGGATATCAGAATTCTGGTATGATGCATGTGGTTGATTCCATTGTCATTTGGAGTCAGTAAGAACCAAGTTTAGCCCGTTTTTCTTTTAGCCTCCATGCAACTTTTTATGAAGTGGGCTGTGGGGGTGGGGGACTTTTAATACTTTTAGCCAAATTAATGGTTAGTGTATACGGATTAGACGTATGTCTTTATATATCCTTCAATACAGATGAACCATTTAGACATATGGGTAGGGTATATAAGGTTGGACTAGATGGATGTCTGTCTTTATACAACCTCCAATACTATGTTAACTATATGTAACTGTTATACAGACTTATGGGTAGGGTATAAGGTTGGACAGATGGACGTATATGTCTTTATACAACCTCCAAACTATGTTACTAGGTAACTGTTATACAGACATTATGGGTAGGTATAAAGGTTGGACTAGATGGACGTATGTCTTTATACAACCTCCAATACTATGTTACTATGTAACTGTTAGAAACAGACATTATGGGTAGGGTATAAAGGTTGGGACTAGATGGACGTAATGTTTTATACAACCTCCAATACTAGTTACTATGTAACTGTTATACAGCATTATGGGTAGGGTATAAAGGTGTACTAGATGGACGTATGTCTTATACAACCTCCAATACTATGTTACTATGTAACTGTTATACAGACATATGGGTGGGTTAAAGGTTGGACTAGATGGACGTTTGTCTTTATACAACCTCCAATACTATGTTACTATGTAACTGTTATACAACATTATGGGTAGGGTATAAAGGTTGGGACTAGATGGAGTAGTCTTTATACACCTCCAATACTATGTTACTATGTAACTGTTTACAGACATTATGGGTAGGGTATAAGGTTGGACAGATGGACGTATGTCTTTATAAACCTCCAATTACTATGTTACTATTGTAACTGTTATAACAGACATTATGGGTAGGGTATAAAGGTTGACCAGATGGACGTATGTCTTTATACAACCTCCAATACTATGTTACTATGTAACTGTTATACGACATTATGGGTAGGGTTAAAGGTTGGACTAGATGGACGTATGTCTTTTATACAACCCCATACTATGTACTATGTAACTGTTATACAGACATTAGGGTAGGTATAGGTTGGACTAGAGGACGTTAGTCTTTATACAACCTCCAATACTATGTTACTATGTAACTGTTATACAGACATTATGGTAGGTATAAAGGTTGGACTAGATGGACTAGTCTTTATACAACTCCAATCTATGTTACATGTAACAGTTTTGTGGACTAGATGGACGTATGCCTTTACACAACCTCCATTACTGTTAATGTACTACTTACTTCCAGGGACTTGCTCTCATACTCTTTCATTGCAGTAATACACTGATGTTTTGTGCTGATGTTGGTGGTGACTCCGCTTTTAGCCATGGTGTCTGTACCAGTTGTGGCTGAAAGGTTAACATTAGAATTAATAAACAGATTGGAAAAGCAGAAATAACGCAGTAGGATTGCAGGAACAAAAATGTATATGGACCACTTTATGCAGAAATGCTTTACAGACCATCTGTAACACTAAATTTAAGTTTCCCACGCTGGCTGGCCCATCTTCCCTCCTTCTGTTTGCAGTGTGACGTGGCCAATAGGAAAAAGTGCTCGCGAGAAGCAAGTCTTCCCATTGGCCCCATCAAGGAGACCGTCAGTGACAGAATGCATGGCATAATCACTTGAAGCGCTTCTTTGCTGAACTGGTCCGCTCCTCCTCCATCCTTCTGTCACTGACGGTCCTTGATGGGGCCAATGGGAAGACTTGCTTCTCGCAGAGCACTTTTTCCTATTGGCCACGTCACACACTGCAAACAGAAGGAGGGAAAGATGGGCCAGCCCAGCGTGGGAAACTTAAATTTAGTGTTACAGATGGTTTCTGTAAAGCTTTTTCTGCATAAAGTGTCCATATACATTTTTGTTCCTGCAATCCTACTTGCTGTTATCTGCTTTTCCCACAATCTGTTTATTAATCTAATGTTAACCTTTCACCCACCACTGGTACAGAACACATGGCTAAAGCGGAGTCCCACCAACATCACACAAAACATCAGTGTATACTGCAATGAAAGAGTATGAGAGCAAGTCCCTGGAAGTAAGTACATTAACAGTAATGGAGGTTGTGTAAAGGCATACGTCATCTAGTCCATCAACTGTTACATGTAACATAGTATTGGAGGTTGTATAAAGAATATTCCATCTAGTCCAACCTTATAACCCTACCATAATGTCTGTATAACAGTTACATAGTAACATAGTATTGGAGGTTGTATAAAGACATAGTCCTCTAGTCCAACCTTTATACCCTACCCATAATGTCTGTATAACAGTTACATAGTAACATAGTATGGAGGTTGTATAAAAGATATACGTCCATCTAGTCCAACCTTTATTACCACCTACCCATAATGTCTGTATAACAGTTACATAGTACATAGTATTGGAGGTTGTATAAAGACATACGTCCATCTAGGTCAACCTTTATACCCACCATAATGTCTGTATAACAGTTACATAGTAACATAGTAATTGGAGGTTTATAAAAAGACATACGTCCATCTAGTCCAACCTTTATACCCTACCCTAATGTCTGTATACAGTTACATAGTAACATAGTATTGGAGGTTGTATATAACATACTCCCTAGTCCAACCTTATACCCTACCCATAATGTTCGTATAACAGTTACATAGTAACATAGTATTGGAGGTTGTAAAAAGAAACGTCCTCTAGTCCAACCTTTATACTCCTACCCATAATGTCTGTATAACAGTTTACATAGTAACATAGTATTGGAGGTTGTATAAATACTCCTCCATCTAGTCCACCTTTATACCCTACCCATAATGTCTTATAACAGTTACATAGTAACATAGTATTGGAGGTTGTAAAAACATACGTCCATCTATCCAACCTTTATACCCTACCCAAATGTCTGTTAACAGTTACATAGTAACATAGTTTGGAGGTTGTATAAAGACTACGTCCATCTAGTCCACCTTTATACCCTACCCATAATGTCTGTATAAACAGTTACATAGTAACATAGTATTGGAGGTTGTATAAAGACATACGTCCATCTGGTCCAACCTTTATACCCTACCCTAATGTCTGTATAACAGTTACATAGTAACATAGTATTGGAGGTTGTATAAAGACAGACTCCATCTAGTCCAACCTTATACCCTACCCATAATGTCTAATGGTTACATAGTATTGAAGGATTATAAAGACATACGTCTAATCCGTTACCTAACCATTAATGTTGGTCTAACAGTTTAAAAAGTACCCCCACCCCCCACAGCCCACTCATTAAAAAGTTGTCCATAGGAAGGCTAAAAGAAAAACGGCTAAACTCTGGTTTCTTCCCTGACTCCAAATGACAACTGGAATCAACCACATGCATCAATACAGGAATTCTTGATATCCTCAGTCTCAACGCTTATTCAGCCCATTTTTAAAGCAATTTAATGTACTTCCCTCTCTGCTGGAAGACTATACCATTCTCAAAATTCTCACCATTGGCCATAAGTCCTCTTAGGAACTATTCGTGAACAACGTACCAGAGTTAATTTATCATCCATTATAAATTTTGTGTGAATGATCATATCCATGGCCCATTAATATATTTTATATGTGCATATCCCTGCACAATTGCCGCTTCTCCAATGTAAACAGCACTAAATTGTCTGATCTGCCTGCATAGTCCAGCTCCTCCATTTCTCTATGTACCTTGTGTGAGATTCCAAAACTGCACCCATATTCCAAAAATAGTATTCTTCTTTGCAAGACAAAATCTAGATAGCTCTCAATGCCCCCTTCTAAGTCATTTATAAACAATTAAAAGAAGCGCCCCAGTACAGAACCCTGAGCACTCGCCTTAGAACTTAAGCCCACATAGATGTAGCTCCATTAACCACCCTCTCTGTTTGCGATCCAATAACAGTTCTCTATCCATGACAAATGTTTTCTTCAAGCCAACAGTCCTCAGTTTATACATTAGTCGCCTATGTGACACAGTTTTAAAGCATTAGCAATTTTTGTGCCCTATGCCAGTCTCCCATGGTGTTCCCTTCCTAATTAAAACCCTAAGCTCCCATTCCTGGTACAGTGGTTTAAAATCCTGACATTAGCCAGGATTTTAACTGGGGACTGTTAAAACCCGGGTAGCGTCTTTTATTTCCCATTGTTAGAACTACTCTCTGTTCGTTTTAGCTGAGCTCCTATTCCCCTCCCTTCATTATGCTCTGTACTAGAATGTTTGCAACATTGTTGCTGAATAGGCTGAGCAGAGTTCATCATCACCCCTACTCTGTAACAATGTTGCAAACGGAAGAAGGTGAAGGGGGAGAAATAGGGGCTCAGCTAAAACATACAGGAGTGCAGTTCAAACACAGGGAAATAAAATCGGTTACCCATTTTTTTTTTTTTTTTAACAAACAGCCTCTGACAGGCAGTTAGGAGATCCCTATCCTGACGCTATTATGCTGGCACTGGGAAAGTAACTGGTAATGAAGCTCTGGCACCAAGAAGAACTGGTATGGAAAGTCTGTACATTGGAAAGTACTGGTATGGGAGTCTGCTGCACCAAGAAAGTAACTGGTATTGGGAAAGTCTGCTGCATTGGGAAAGTAACTGGTAATGGGAAAGTCTGCTGGCACCAAGAAAGTAACTGGTATTGGAAGTCTGCTGCAGGGAAAGTACTGGTAATGAATCGCTAAGTAGTACTGTGATCTGGCACCAAGAAAGTAACGGTATTGGAAAGTCTGCTAAGAGTAACTGGTAATGGAAAGCTGCTGCAGGAAAGTAACTGGTAATGGAAAGTCTGCTGGCACCGGAAAGTAACTGGTATAGGAGTCTGCTACATTGGGAAAGTAACTGGTATTGGGAAAGTCGCTGGCACGGGAAAGTAACTGGTATGGAAAAGTCTGCTGCAGGAAGTAACTGGTAATGGAAGTCTGCTACATGGGAAATACTGGTAATGGAAAGTCTGCTGCCCGGGAAAGTAACTGGTAAATGGAAAGTCTGCTACATTGGGAAAGTAAACTGGTAATGGGAAAGTTGCTAGCAGGGAAAGTAACTGGTAATGGAAAGTCTGCTACTGGAAAGTAACTGGTAGGGAAAGTCTGCTGGCACCGGGAAAGTAACTGGTAATAGGAAAGTCTGCTGCATGGGAAAGTAACTGGTAATGGAAAGTCTGTAGCATGGGAAAGTACTGCTGGGAAATAACGTCATGGAAGTCTGTGGAAGTGGCTGGCACTGGGAAAGTCTGCGCACTGGAGAGTACTGGTAATGGGAAAGTCTGCGCATGGGAAAACTGGCACTGGGAAAGTCGTGGAAATCTGGAGCACTGGGGAAAGTCTGCTGGCACTGGGAGAGTACTGGTAATGGAAAGTCGCTGCACTGTTAATGCCAGCACGTGGAACATTTCCGCTATCCTTATACCAGTGATGCCCCACAGGATTACGGAGCATGCTTGCCCACACAGTCAGATAGTCTAGCAGGGGACTGAGCTTGAGCAATAAAAATATATTCATTTATAGATTGAAGAGAGAGTCCTTTTTCAGTGTACATTCCTTTAAGTTAGTAGTATTTGTTAATGGGTGGGGCTAAATGGACTGGGTGGAGCTAGGTTGGAAGGGGCGGTTCACATGTCATTCATCAGGCAATGGGTGGGATAAAGTTGCTGGCTCTTAACTTTTTTAGCTGGCTCCTAAATATTGCATGTATTATTCCTGCATTAGGCTCTGGTCGAGCTTACGTTTTGGGCTTTATGAGCAGTCATGAGACTAGGCACATGAAGATGTTCTGTATTTGTTAAAATACATGTAAACATGTACTGCTATAAAATGCATGTTATGTATCCGGATACTAAATGTAGGGATAGTCATTTCTTATTTTTACACTGATGACCTAGCTAAGCACTGTTTATAAGCAAATAAGATTAATCCTCAGATGGATCCTATGGGGCTGACTGTAATTAAAATATTTTATAATGGTCATGCTACTTCATAGTAGTGCTCTTTAGGAAGAAAACAGGAAGTCTTCTTCACAGAACTCCTCAGTGACTTCGAATTCTAATTTACAATCAGTGGTATGTTGTCCACTGTATAGTCACAGTAGACCTAGCTCACCCCGCTTTTTAAGTTAGTGGTATAGTCCTCTTATAGTCAAGAAAACAGACCTATTTCTTATGGGCTGCTGTTAATATATCTTCCAGGAGCTCCGCCTTGAAGACTACCAAGCCATAGAAAGGGGCCCCAGATCCCGTTGGTGGAACCACTGGGACGGGTGTATTTGGACCTACAATGCCAACCTCGAGTGCATCAACAGGAATCTTGGAGCTGCCTCTGCAAATAACACATTTTCCTTTGGCCCAACCAAAGCAACAACATTTGGAGCAAGTATGTAACTACTGTGATAACTTTATCTCTGACAGTTGTAAAAAAGGGTTAGAAGGTTGGAATCTCCATTAGCTTGAGGAGGGATTACAGGACAAAGGGGTGTTGACATTGTGGAGCTGACTCATATAATGTTGCCTTATTTCAGCAGGTACAGGTGGTTTTGCCACGAACACGAGGTTTGTTTGGACAGACACAACTCAAACCAGCTACTAGCCTATTCAACAAGCCCTTTGGACACCTACAACTACACCAAGTGCAGGGTTTTCATTTGGAAATACACAGACACTTGGACAACCACAGACCAGTACTATGGTTAGTACCGCTGAGGCTAAGTATATTTTCTGCTTGAACAAGTATTATAGCTTTATTCTTCACCTTCCAGTGAATACAAATCTGTGCAGCTCAGTGCATCTATAGCACCTCTTCAAATCTCCACAATGCTGGGAATACAGGGAGCTGATCAGTACTATTTCATTGGTTTCATTCAGTTGTCTTTTGGATGCTTAACAATAAAAGAATTGTACTTTCTGTTCTTTTGTTCCACTTATTAGGGTCTCTTGGTCTACCCAGCCCACACAGTCCGGTGGTGTTTTTTGGAACACGCACCAATACAAATGCTGGTGCAACTTTTGGAGCTGGAACGAACTTGTTTGGTCAGAGTAATGCTGCCCATTTGCAGTGTTGTGGTTCGGTATGACTGATTTCTCTTATGTGCAATAGCAGTACCTTTATTGATGATGATTTGTATGTAATGCACCAATCATACTCTGTAACATCGCTTCTTATGTTGAAAATGCTTAGACCAGAGGCTTTCCCTTCTATTTACCTGTATTCTATTACTGACAACAGCATGTTGGGGAATGTGTTGCAATTGGAATTCATGCATGTTACTTATGATTATTGATGCATTATTGAATGAGAAGAGGGGGAGGGTGGTTGGTGTTATCGTATATTATTGGAGTAGTCGAGTTTTTCAGCTTTAAAAATAGCCTAAATCAAAACTTAAACTTTATACTCGGGTCACTCACCTCATTCATCTAGTAATCTGCCTGCCGCTCATTCAGATCCGCTGTTCTGCTGGCTGATGTCACTACTTCATGCCGTCCCACTTCTGGCGCCGGGTAGTGACATCAGATGGCAGAACAGTAGATCAGAGTGAGCAGCAGCCAGATTGCTGGATTGGAGGCAAGTTACAACCGAACAGGTGAGCACTGTGGGGGCTCTGGGGATGGGGGGGGGGGGCACACAGTAATCCTTTATAGTAAGCCCAATTCCTTGCCACTGCAGATGTTTGGAAACTACAGCTCCCAGCAAGAGCCAACATCTGCAGTGAATGGGGGTTAATGTATGGGATTACTGTCCATTTAAAAGGCAACTAATTTCTCAAAACAATACAGAATCAGGAGGATGGTATATATTGTTAAAAGATTGCCTTCTGATTCTGTATTTTGAGGCTTTAGTTCCTTAAATTGACGGCAGAATTCCCATACAGTAGTCACTATACAGTAATAGCCATACTGGATTTGGCTATTACTGTATGGGAATGCTGCTGTCCATTTTAAATGGCAACTAAAGCCTCAAAACAATACAGAATCAGAGGGAAGTATGGTCATAATTTCTACCTGAACTTATACTCGAGTCAGTCAGGTATACCAATTTTTTAGGTAAAAATTGGTACCTCGGCTTATACTCGGATCGTTTTCTATTCGAGTATATACAGTATTATCCATTAGATTAAGGTTGTATCATCTGTGAATGATGACAACGTCCAGTGTTCTCCCCAGAATTTCAGCCGAGTGGCTGAAAAAGTAGCCGGGGATGGGACGGGGAAATTTGCTGGTGGGGAAAACTACATGCGCACTATTTTTACTAGTAAATTATTATTTTCAATACTTTTAAGGTTTGACATTCCTTTAAATCTCATGCAGTATAACTACACTGAAACCAATACACCTTCTTCAAATTTCTAATGGGAATACTGATCAGCCTTGCACTGTGCCAGAGTAGGGGTAGGGCTGTGCAATAAGCTTTTGCAGTGTACAGGTTTCAGTGTACAGATAACAAATCTTAAAGAATCTATCCTGGGTTAGTTAGTCTAAATTTGTAGAATGCATGCCTTGGAGTCTGTCCCCACATGGAACTCGTGCAAGAATTATAATAATTGCTGCCGGTATTCTTGGATAACAGGACTGGTCCATATCATGTGAAAAAATGTTCTTGGGTAGCAGAGACATTTTAGGATATTTGGGATTGTGTGTCAGTTGGAATTTTGCTTATCTATGGGGGGAGAGGAGTAAGGTAGGTTCTGTGGATGACGTTAGCTGGGTAATCTGTCAGAGACCCTTAGGGACCAACCTGTGTGCAGTTAGGGCCTGATCCCAGTGTTTTTCTCACATTGGATCCAAGTTATGCTTGTGATTCAAGGAGAATTTTGTATATATTTTTATATGTTATTTTTTAGACTATGTGCAGACAGGAGTTGGTATAATTTATTGGGTTGGAGTGTAGTAGGTAGGGAGCGAAATTGAGTTTGGAACGCATGCCGGTACCTAAATACCATAAATGTGTTTAGTCAATTCTTGCTGTAGGTGGTTTAATGTTTTACGGGTATTTGTATGTGGCCCAACTCGGATGCGCCCAAGGAATTCTGGTATCTTTGTTATTCCATAGTGGGGTGTGCATGTTAATTGGTGGTATTGTCAGTGGTCTTTGCCATGTCAAAAATTTTGTCCACTTAATATATTGTGCTTTTTGTGTGTGGGATAGGAGTGGGAATGCCTTTTGTGCCCCTATAGATCAAATATAGGGGATGGGAAATGTATGGGCCTCTGGGATTTAGGATAGTTGTACTACGCCTGTCTATTCTGAATGGCCCAGTGATAAAGATGTCAGTTGAGATGCCATAAGTCAAGGAAAAAGTCTGATAGTGCGAGTCTGCCCAGGTCCCGGTCCTTCAGGAGGACCATGCAGTTTCTTTTGCTACCTTGCACAAAGGGTCTTGCTAGAGGATTTTGGGCATGATGATCATTTTTTTAGGAGATTGATCTGACTCAAAATTCCTAGGGGCAATTAGGTAAGAAACTCTTAATAAAAGGACTCACTTTTTCCCGACTTCTAGCTCAACGACGTCTAATTTATTCTCAAATGGTATTCCTTTGTAAGTAAGATAAAATTCTTCACCACCGTAAAACAGTCACTCATTCTCACCGTACTTCCTCCTCGCCATACCAGAGGTAGATTGCAATGTGTCTCCTTGAAAAGCACATCCTCTTTCTCTTGGTTATTTACACTGATCATGTGCAAGACAGTGGTTTGGAGAGGATGTGGGTTGAAGTGACTTCATGCTGGTTTAATTTTGGTTTGACATCATTTTGAAAGTCAATTTGTACATTATTTTAATTGTCCTTACAGTCAAGAAGAGATATTCAAAATATTTTTACAAATGAAGCAATATTCCTCGCACACACAATACTTGATTGAGATGGTGCTGTTCTCTACTGCTGCCAACCACATGCAGCATCAATCATTATGGTTTTTGTGAGTTTGTAGAGAGACGCACCCCTTCTTAGTTTTTAATCAGTTTTATTGTGATATATTCAGTGCACACACGTTTGGGGGTTATCCCCTTCCTCAGGTGCACCATTACAAACTCACAAATATCAAAAATATGTACCGTATATACTTGAGTATAAGTCGAATTTTACAGGCTTTAAAGCTAGCTGAAAACCTAACCTTGACTTATACTCGGGTCAATTCCTAATTAAGATCCGAATTCTTGCAATTGCACATAGTAACCAGTAGGTGGCGCTGTGTTAACCTGCATAGATGTTACAGGAGCTGATCTGCCTTACACTTCCTGCTTCCTGTAGTCTGGCTGCTGGACTCACTCAGCACTGTCACTGAGTGCTCATCTGATGGGTCCTCCTCAGTTTGGGGCAAAAACTGTTGCTAGTTCAGTGCAAATACAGCTTGAAACTACAACTCTCAGGCGACTGTTTAACTATTGGGATCAGAGAGTCCTTTACTATATGGGGGTCTGAGGGCCCTTTACTATATGGGGGCTGAGGGCCCTTTACTATATGGGGGTCTGAGGGCCCTTTACTATATGGGGGTCTGAGGGCCCTTTACATATGGGGTTCAGGAGAATTGTAATGATGGTAAGCTTAATTAAAAGTTTACTGAACCTTGCCACTCCAAATGTTTAGAAACAAGCATGTTCCAAACATCTGGAGTGCCAAGGATTGGGGTTACTGGTACTGGATTTGGCTGTTACTGTATGGGATTCATGTATGGGATTGCTGTCCATTTAAAGGGCAACTAATTTCTACCCTCTGCTTATACTCGAGTCAATCAGTTTTTACAAATTTTTCAGGTAAAAATAGGTACCTCGACTTATACTCGGATCGCCTTATATTCAGTATATACGGTACCCAGTACTTTAAATATAAGGATATAAGATAATTATATTGGTCTTCTTGGACTTCCCAGAACTGATTAAAGACCAATACTCAATGGCATCGGTATCCCAAGAATTCACACTATATATTGTATTAACCCCCCTCTCCATGTGGACAGAAAAATCCTCCTATTTTTATTGATATTTTTTCTAGTTCTTGATATCTGGCCACCAGACATTGTAAGGCAGTGTATCATTGCAATGGATTTATATATAATGTATATTAATTGTGATTATTATTTTTAAATGTATAGTATATTATTGTTGTTTTTTTTTTTGTTTGTTTAGACCCTATTTGGTAACAAACAAGCCGTATTCGGGACAACGACGACCATGCACCTGCCTTTGGCACGCTACTGGCGGGCTCTTCGGTAACAAACCAACCCTGACTTTAGGAACCAATCAACACCTCATTTTGGTACATATGAGAAAGCAAACATGGATGTAACCACTCACATTACACTGGGTACCCCACTCCAACAGTGCGGATTATAAGGGACTAACCACTGAACTAGACCACAACACAGAGAAAAGTGCACTGTAACTGTACAGCTCCTACTGACACACAAAGCAGTTTGTTTTGGGACTAAATGGCCCATGTCCATATCTAAAATTTTCTGAGTGTAGTTCCCCCCCCCCCCAAACCCCCCCTCTAATCGCATGAAACGTACTTACCAGACCGTAGAGTGTTGCATTAGGGGCTTGGCAGTCAGCCACGACCGTGATCGGCTTGGTCAGCCAATCAAATGTGGCTGCCGGCTTTGATTTAGCCGGAAACCCGGTCTAGTGAGAACGTTTCCTCGGACTTGTTTTACAAAACACCATGCGGGTAGGGTTGGGAGGGTGGAAGCTACACTAAGAAAATTATTTACATTTAAACTAAATCCTCACAGATGATGGATCTGGATGAGGGAGGGGGGGGAAATCTGCTCTAAACGCCATGCCTAAGTCCTCAGGGAGGAAAAAGTGGAGGCAGAAGCCTTTCACCACAGACCTCTCCTACTCTTCTCATTCCTGGACTTTAGACACACCCAAGAGACCATTTGGAGCAGAGATGCGGGGGTACGGAGTATTAACACGACACAGTGGGGCCAGCATGGGGTTAAATTGTAGTTTTGAGAGGGGTGTGTCCTTAAACACCTAAAGGTAATGGGTGTAATGTTGATTGCAACTCATGTACACAATGTTTTACAGCCAGAATGGTGGGTAGGAAACTACCGCTGCACCGTTTTCTGTTTATGACTGATTGAAGTTTGAATCGATGATAACGGCAACATGGCCGAGAGTCTACTCTCTTTAACTGTAACTTTTTTTAAGGGGAACATAAACTTTTTATATAATCCAAAACCAAGATGCCAACCTTGGAATATTATTTAGAGACCATGATCCTTTGCTTCCAATTGAGGTAAAAGGATGCAGGAAATGTTACTTTCTAATCATCGAGAAGGAACTTAAAGGGATTATTTAGCTGAAAACAAAAATAACAACCAAAGAGAGGGAGACATAGTACCCAAACCAGAATTACATGCAAAGTTCTCATTTTATTCTCTTATTACCAAGCTCTTGCATGCCCTTTTCTAAATGATTCCTTGGATCTGTGATTTGCCCATTAAATGGGATGAGGCTTTCTGTGGCTTATTTATAAATGTAGATTTGATCTCCTATTTCAAGAGTTTCCTAGCCTGGATTTCCTGCTCCAGATCATGTAAGTTTTTTTTAAACTTATTCTTCCACACCCTTGTTCCGACTCATGCACATTTTTCAGTAGTTGAAAGTGGTTGACCTGTTCCTTAATAAGGTCACATTATATGAAATAGATGTAAGATGCCCAAAGTGCATGTCCACCCTTGAAAACAAAAAAATGGTCCCTAACCCCTGCTAATTTTAGCACATTTTTGCATGCATTTCTAACCAAAGTATTGCCATGTTCTATCCCTTTCTGGCAGTTTGCTGCCTCCTGCTCAATGAGCTTTTGGAACTTGAACATGTGCATAGTAGGCAAGCAGGGGAAAGAACAGTCAATCATTTGCTTTGGTAACCAGTCACAGCCTGACTGCATGAAAGGTGGGAACTGACTTCTTTTGCCTGAACAATAGCAATAATTCCTTAAATATCTGGCTAGTAAATAAGTCTTAAGATGGGCTGAATATATTGGTTGGAATTGGCAATCCCTTAACATAACATTAAGATTAACAATTCCTGGCAACCACTGCGTAAAACACCATTTTTTTTATGGGGTAATTATCTCATGCTGCTGTACACTTGAGTTTTACACCTATACTGCACTATCCCGCCTATCTTTTCAGTCTTTCATACATAATAACATTTTAATTAATCATCCTGTAAAATGGGGCGGAATTGCATCTTTCCCATAATCTTTACTACAAAGTGTAATATTCCTAAAGGAAAAACTTACCAGTTCGTTTGTTACAGGGTTTGGATCAAATACGACGGGGTCCAGTATATTTGGGAATAAGACGGCGACGGGAACGCTAGGTCCAACTCTGGGACTGGATTTGGAACCGGTAAACAAACCCTATTGGCATCCTGACATGTCACTGTCTTTCCAATAGAGGCAGCAGTGTTCTGCTTTACTAGTTCAATTGAAGTTATGGGCGGAGTGGTGTAGGCCCCACTGCTGCGATCCACATTTTAATTCTAACAATCGCTGGAAGTAGGGCCCCTCTTTGTGTCTCATTCCATTGTTTTTGAATGCAAGGATCACCATTTTTCTCTTTTCGTACAAACCGCACTAAAATACAAATGAATAAGCCATGCCAATTTCAAGGGGCATTTTTACCCACACGCAGAGATGCAAATGGACACAAAGCGCATGCGAAGCTCATAGGAGCGCATTGCATTTTTTGTTGTTTTGCAGTGTGGCCATAGCCTAAAACTTAAGCTTGCAAGAGAAGTTTGTGTAGAGTTAAATCACACCCCAGAACTGCAATAGTTAGAAATCTGAGGGATGTAAGTGTATCTTGAAATCCTGTTACCTCTTTCAGCTGCAGGGGGGGCAGGCACAGCAGGGGGTAAACACCATCCTCCCGGAGCAGGCACTTAAAGGGAAGTTCAGTGCAAATACATATACTTTCAGAAAAAAGGGCAGTATGTTTCCATCCTAATGACCTTAACTGCCCTTCAGCATTTTGTCTAAATAATGCTTCTGAAATACGGACTTCCTGTTTGCAGGACCCTAATATAGACCGTTATGGTCTTGGCCTTGACTCACGCCTGGGTTATTCAGTTGCTCAGTAGAGATCTGAGCATGTGTGACCCATCCAACAGCCAATCAGTAGAAATTACTGTTAGGAACGTTCCACGTTAGTGTGCATTCTGGGAAGGAGGACAGTTACAAACCGGGATTTTCAACACAGGGATAGCAAGGGGAATATATTCCAACTGATTTTTCAAAATGGAATAGAATAACTAGTTATGCATAATATAAACTACATTTTCAAATATAAAGAATTTTAAAACTACAATAGTGGAAAAGCGACAGGGGTAGCTAGGGAACTAGCATTCAGTCATTGGCTGTATGTCATCTGTCACTTCCATACTTACTGCGCTAACTTAAAGAACCAGGAAGCAGTAAGAGAAGACCAGGCAGCATTTCAGGTTAGACTTGATAGGCATGTCCACCACCCAAACTAATATTTTAATTTAAGCTCATTACCCCCTCCAAAACCTAGACCTCGCTACGTTTGAATCTCCCTGATGCTTCTAAACACAACTTACCAGCACTTTATCCCTCGCTTCTCTGCTGCTACGTGCCTTTTCCACGCACTAGCAGCAGCAGAAGAGGCACCGACTAGTAACAGTGGCCGTAATTGGCTTAGATACTCAGCTTAGCTCTCGCTCATCCACTACGAGGAAGTAGAGTTGCCGAGCGATCGTGCTGGTGAGTAGGTTTCGGAACCTAGTATTTTTTGAAGTTGAGCTTGCCTTAGAGTTAATGGAAGTCAGGCTCCTGGTTTCTACTAGTCCAGTCCTTACCACCACTTGCAGCACTGTTAGCCTCCTTCAGTTCTTAAGTGTCTGCTTGAGGAGTTGGACCTGCTTCTTCCCTATGGATCTGCTTGAAAAAACCATAAAAGCTGCAAAAAAGTGAAGAGATGTAAGTGTAACCTAAAAATGCTTCCTGATGCTCCTGTCCCTCCAGTTAGCAGTCTGCCCACGTATGGACGCAACAGATACTTTACAGCCAGGGATACACTACATGTGCACGCTTGTATATGTTATATATATATTTTCATTTGAGGGTGAACATGCCCTTTAATGAACACCAAAACTGTTTTTCCATTTGATGGTTGAGTTTTATCGGAGGTCTATCTTATTTGTATGTCAGCACGGAACCCTGGACAGACATCGTTGTTTGGAAATCAGCCCAAACTGACAAGTACCTGGGAACAGGACGTTTGGGGCAGCTGGATGTACCACAACAGGCTGGGGTTCGAGCACCAAGGTCCCAGTGGGTGAGTATCTGATTTCATTAAAATTTCAGAAGCTGAATGTACATTGGTTCTTGGCTCTTTTGGTTTTATCTGTCTCGGGAGTCACTCTCTGTGATCACTTATTTACTCATAGCTCCCCTGACGGACCCTAGTTGCTGCTGCTGCCCAGCAATTACTTCTACAACAGCAAATGAATGCTCTTAGGCAGTTCCCGTTCGCAGACTCCCCTCTGTTCCGGAACCCGATTCTGATACTAAGAAGAAAAGAAGAGGTAAATATTTTACAACGATTAATGCTGCAGTGTATTACGGATAATCAATTACTTCTGCGGGGTTCATTGGTGCTATATGTGCAGGTTTTCCTTATTTGTTTATTAGCCATTTCAAGGATGGAAATGGCTACTTCCGCTTGGCAATTAACTGTTCATATTCCCTGTGTGTCTCATGTGTGCTTCATGGGAATATTCCAACATATTAGCAACAGAACTTAAAGGGATGCCCACCCCCCAAACTAAAATTTAACCCACACTGGCCCCAATGTAAGGTTAAAAAAATTCTTACCATACATCTCTGCTCCTTATGTTGTCCTGCAGTGCTTGTCCAAATCCAGGAAAGTGAAGAGTAGGAGCTGTCTTCCTGTCAAATGGTGTCTGCCTCCTGTCTTGCTTCCAGGAGTTAGTGTGGCATGTGCTGTGATTCCCTATCAACCAGCAAGATTTTTAGGCTTCCGGATGTCTTAACAGTATGCAGGTAACAAGCGAGATTAGGAGAACCCTCATAAGGATGTGCTCCTAACCCAGCTTGTTTCTTAACTCTATAAAAATACATAGGTCGTTTGTGGACCTAACATTAACCTTTGTTGCAGTCGGCTCTCATTACTGTAGTATAGCAAGTCTCCATGATTGTTTAGGTCTGTAGCACTTCTGATGATCTCCCTATACTTTCTATAGGGGGATAAGTGTAGCCTATCTTACAGAATCTATCAAATTCATACTGTTTCTACTCCCAGCTTAAGCAGGTCAGCACGTGACATTATTAGCACTGTCTGGCCACACCTCCTGCAATTCAACAGTTGTCCTATCCAGTTCTATATTTGGATTAAATTTACCTTAATGCCATTACTGGAGTGGCATTTTATTGGTATTTTTGGGAAGGGTAAAAAGGTTTGGTTTTTTAAGATCCAAAGTGTCTTACATTATGGAAGTAATGGAACGCTGAATAAAATCAATATGAGCTGTACCGTTGTAATAATAACGTCTGTTTATTTCCAGCTACTAAAACCCACCAACCAGCAGCTCAGAAAGCCCTCATTTCTCCGTCACATTACAAATTAACAACTCGTCCAGCTGCTCGTGTTCGCCCTAGAGCCCTGCAGAGTGTGGGGATGGGAAAGAATCAGCTCTTTGATGCTTTGGACGATGAGCCTTTCCTGTCTGGTGGTGTGTTTATGCCTAAGTAAGTGATTGTGTATGGTTATATATGTGTAGGATTGTGTTGTCACATTCTGCAAGCATCTTCAATAAAACACAAATGTAGATGACCCCTTCTTCCCGGTGCCATATGATAGCATCTAAGTTAAGATTAGGACACACATTTGTATAAAACTTGACACTGAAAGTTGTTTGTGTGGTCGCACTTGCTAATTTATCCCAATTAGATACAATATAATGCATCACTACCTTATCCAGCTCCTTTTTTCTATTGGTTTAAAAGGACGTTACTCCCCTATTTCTCACTTTCTTATTCTCCTCCCACTGGATTTCATCCTATAGTAAGAGAGCCAACCTCTCCCCACAGATTCAGCCTATAGTAAGGAGCCGCCTCCTCCCACTGGATTTCAGCCTATAGTAAGGAGCCTCCTCCTCTCCAGTGGATTGTATCCTATGGTAAGGCCCCGTCCCATAATCGCAAGCTTAAAGGAACGCTAAAGTAAATCTAATTTCCTTAATCCTTTTTATTTAGTTCAGCCAGGAACTTAATCCCTTTTGCTCTTGGTGCTCCTGTCACTAGAACTCCGTCCTGTTCCTGTCCTAGTTAGTTGGCATTTCCCTTCTCCCTGTGCCCAGCCTCTCCCAAAATCTGAGACTTGGCTAGAGTAGGGAGCATGGCAGTGGAGATATCTGTGCCCTCAAACAGCCAATATCTTCACCCTGTCAGTGTTCTCCTAGGGTCTTTTAGCCGGCGGCCCACCTGGCTACTTTTTCATGCCACCCGGCTGAAAAAAATTCTGAGTGAACACTTGTGATTTAAAAGAATTTAGAAGTAGGTTTAATAGGTGTGCCAATAGTAGGTTTAATAGGTGTCCAATAATCTCCAAGGCCACAAAAGGGTGTCACATGTGCTTGTGCTGCTATGTTACATGGGTTACCTGCAGATGTTGACGAAACTACAACTCCCTGCATTCTCAACAATGAATGCTGGGAGTTTACAGTTTTCAAACATCTAGTGGACAAAAGTTACACATCCTGACCTATATAATGAGCATGATGCAGTGCACATTTTCCCTACCACCAAATCCCCCCTGTCTACCCACCCCAGGCTAATTTTTCATGCCACTCAGCTTTTTTCATGCCACCCGGCAGAAAAAAATTCTGGGGAGAACACTGCCCTGTGATTTTGTGCTATAGTGAAAGGTAATCAGCACTAGGAGCTGTAATCACTGCTTGAATTAAGTTAGATTTTCTTTTAGCTGTAGGAGTTTGAAGGTGTGTGTGCACTTTGGAATTGATTTCTTTAGGTACAGTGCTACAGTGGGATTTCGGTGAACACAGATGGCACCAACCTCTAACTGCAGAATTGGATGTTGGCTGCAGGTAGAGAGCACACAGAGCAACAGATTGAACCTAATGCTGACTTAATTAGCCATGAAAAGACCGAGAAATAAGCTTTGTTTTTATAGATTGGAACTTCTACATATTATGCCGGGGGGGGGCTTGTAGTGGGTGATTGACTGTTCTGTACTGACCACCTGTGCCCTGTCCTCTGAGGGCAAGGCTGCACTGCACACGCTATATCGCATGTGATTCGGTTCGATTTTTATGCGCTTGCACTTTTTTTCTTTAGAGATAAGGAAACTTTGCAATTGCGCATTAAAAATGCAGGTCGCGTGCGTTTGCGATTCACAAATTGATGAAATCGTGCATTTTGGTGCGTCGCCGCATTGCAATGTTGCAAAAAAAACGCATGCACAACACGCATCAAAAATCGAATTAGTGTGGCCTATACCCTTAAAAAGTAAAACTCGCAGCTAAAGATAAGGGATGGGAAGATCAGATGGGGGGGAACTGATATGTTAGATTGGCTGTGTATGCTGTACACTTTACAGGAAGCTGCGCGCCTTGACACAAAACAGATTTCAGTGCAGTTTTTTTCACTAGTATTCCATAAAAGGTCCTTATTACTTTTGGATCAGTGACTAGAGGATCCTATCTCCGTTAAACCTGTTAACAAAGTGCCCAAAACACCATGCTGAAACATTTATTAAACTCTCACTCTGTACATATAAAGACACGTACTCGTGCGTTTATCCTAGAATTGCTACTCTGAAACGCTTTGAATATCCGTGAGTTCTATAGAACTTTGGGTTATTTTAAGGAAAAGTATAAAGAAGCTGGATCTGAAATACCTGAAGAGTATCAGTGGCACCTTCTCCCCAGCAAGTAAGATGGAGACGATTTAGAAAACACTTCACCCTTGCTGTTCATCAAGAGAGGTAATAAAAACTTGGAAATTTAGCTAGAAACGCAGTTTTTTTTGTTTAAAATGTTTTTTTTTTAATGCTAAACATTTTAGAATTGATCATGATCTGCGCTTGGTTATCCCACACTGCCATTCATCACTATTTTATTGTTGTATTTACGTTCAACAAGTAGTTTCTGTAAGCGTAATTACACCAGGCCAGGCCAAACTACCAATATTTAGTCCCGTTCATCCTGATCCCGCTTGTTGCGATACGTAGGTGGCCACATGCATTCCCTGCGATCAGTTTTCAGAGCGCTGAAATCGCCATTCTTTTGTGTGGATGCATGTACGAATGTACGGTTAATGCATGCACACCATCAAGCTGTTGCTTTCTGGTACAGTGTGCCTCAGGCCTTATGGGCCTTTCTAAGGACTTTTTACAAACTTTTATTGCAATCTATGATTTCAACATGATCACCAAGCATGGTCACTAACGGAACTTGTCTGTATGTGATATCATACCCCAGATGACATTTGCTGCAATGGGCACCTCAGAATAATTAAAAAATAAGGGGAGGCCATACACTCCTAGATTACGGATTGTGTAATGTTGGCCCAGTCGTCTGATTTAGGCCAACCTCTACTCTATTTCATTGTACATACCTTGCAAATGTCATTGTTTTATTGTTATATAGTATTTGTCACATTGCATTAAGCTGTATGTGTATAGGACCTGAGAACTTCGTGTGATGCGGCATGTACATTTTTAACCGATAAAGACCATGACTGTCAATACTTTCCTCCTTTGCATTGTATTCATTGTTGTTTTCTTTTAGATCTCTGAGAACAGTCATCTTCAAGAAGAAAACGATGAAGAAGTAGCCGTTTTACCCCCCAACCCTTTCTATATGCCCCTTCCCAAAGTCAGGAAAGAAGCACTCAGTGCGTGGACGACACAATTGTGGGCACTGAAACATGGTCCCCAACCACGATACGGCATGGGCTTGATAACAGCAGTGACAATGCCTCCTTTCAACGAACGATTCCATTCAAGAAGAGAGAGACGTTGGATATACTTCATGAATGTGTCCCGTCCTCTCGGCCAGGTAGCGTCGTCTACTGTGCAAATAGTTTTCTTCTTAGACAGTTTTCTATAAGGGCTCATTCACACTAGTCCGTTCTTGGTGTGGTTGTTAAAAAGGCAAGGACAACCTAGAATTCAACGTACAGACACAAACACCAAAGGTTATTAAACTATCCCAGTTAATTATGATGATTTTTTTTTTTGTTGTGTAAGGAATTAATCCTACTAGGGATGGATACTACACAATTCCGTCAGTGGAGGAATACTGGCTAAGAGCTGTCGATGAAATGGGGAATGCTTGTTAATGGATTCACGTGGGACGCCAAAGGGTGGTTTTTAGCTAATTTAAAATGGGATTTATCGAATGCCATAAAAAGTGGAATGGGCTGTCATAGGACAGTGTGATTTTACATGTTTTTCACGCTGGATAGGGGAGAGGATCTTAGACCAACAGTTTGCCCTTACTTTGCAGTTGTGTTAAACTGCTGTTTGAATTCCTCATCCAATAATGCCAATTGTAATTAGCACAAACGGGAAAAAATAAATGCTTTGTTTTTATACTTTTCACGTTCGGAAGTCAATGTATACTATGAGTTCACTCCCCAGTGCTGATGTTTGGGGTTTCCCAATAGGTGGTCGGGTAACCCGCTCGTTACCTGATTTGTGGTTTCGGGTAATCTGCATGAGTTGAATGTGGTGCAGGGTTGGGGTCCGGTGTGGTCTATTTTAATTTTGGGTGAGTTTTGGAACCCACCACAAAGCGAGTAGGGGTTTTGTAGGTAGGGTTGGTGTAAAAAAAATTAGACCCGCACAGGACTCTAGGCAGTAGGCTTCCGAGAGCCAGGTTAAAGTCGGGGCCCCTCCAGGGTAGTTTTTTCACAAATACAATCTCAGCCATGTGTTACGCTAGGGAGACGACAGGAGCTTAGGAGAGATGCGTGGCTAAGAGGTTGGTGTAAGGAGGGGTTTGGGTTTTAATAGAACTGGGCTGCAGGCTCTAATAGGGTGAGCTGCACTTACTGGATGGTGTTTTGGGGAGAAGATGACTAGAGTGGAGGATATTTTAACTAGGAATTGGGGAGGAGGTATTTTGACTGCATCTGCGGCAGATAGAGGGTTAAGAATCGGGGCAAATAAGATAGCAAGGGGGGGAGCATAGACGAAAGGGAGGCTTTGTCTGTAAAAGCGTGAAAATAATAAATTATTTAACAAGGTAGGATTACAAATGTAAGATCGGCTGCAAAAAACTCTAATAGCTTTAAAAGAAATGTATGATGTAGCTGATAACAGTTATAGAGGAGCAGATAACATTTTGGTGTCTAGCTGGCAATGAACGTCATTCCATATCAGGTTATATACGGACGTCATCCCAGTGTATGCCCGCATCGGCAAGCCTCTTGGTCCGATTCTATCGCTTGCGACTGAGGTCGTATGATCATGGTCCCCTTAAACATCTTTGCTCTAAATTCCAATCTGGTATTGACATTTTCTTGCTCTGATTACTTTAACATTTTTTCCATTTTGGATTTGGGTCGATATATTTTGAGGGATTAACATGTCACCATCTCACCTGGATGAAATTGTTCATATCCCAGAAAGGAAGTTCATTGTTTACTTGGACACCCAGAAAAACCCCTTCTTGGTGAGGTTAAAACAAGTAACCGCTTACTGAGAAATCCCATTATTCACTCCTCTACAATCCTTGGGGTCTGGCAATGTCCATAATCTTATAGGGGGGGTCTTTGAAAAGAAGCCACTGAATTTTAATTAATGGAAGTTATTTCATAGATTTATTTTTCATAACATATACTATGTATAGTGTATAGAACTAATATATTTATTTATAGGACATTATACTCACTCCTTCTTCCACCCATTAACAGCACCAGGGTGATTACTTAAATAACTAGGTCCTCACCCCTTGGTTACTTTAAGTATCAGCTGTTACTCTTGCATGAGGTTTTCCTTCTGCTCTGGTCCTCTTCCTGCTTTCTCTCTGTATTCTGCAATTAGCCAATTGGGAAGGCACCCTCTGTAAATAGCGGGTCTCCCTTAGCCGATCACGGACGGTTGGTGACCGTAGCAGTGAAGAAAACTTTATATAGTTTAACAGCTATCTGTAAGAACCCGTGGTGAGAATTTGGCAGTTTAGGTCCTTGCCCTGGGTACTATTCTGGTTGGTTGAGGGGCAATTATAATTGTTCTTTTTAAGTGAACCACTAATCAAGTTTAGAGATGTGTTTTAACCCAAAGTTGTTTTGTTAAGCACTATGAAACTGCCGAAAGCATCTGCTTACTGTAGAAATTACTGTAATATTTTGCTTCTCACGTAATGCCTTAAATTCGTTTTAGATAGGCTAGGAACCACACAAGAGGATATCTCCCTCCCCCCGCCCCCCCTTATTATATATTATTGCTAATCTTTTAAAGACATTACTGTGCAGAGAAAAATATGTCTGTTTGTCTAACTCTAGCCTGCCCGGTGACACTGGAACGAAGTTTGCCGTCGATAAAACCACTCGCAGTGTTATAAGAGCCCAGAGCGCCTTACTGAATGAATTACAAGGGCAAGTTAGAGATTGCATCTCGCAAGCAGGATGCCCAGTTTGTAGATTATCGACCAGAGACTGGCTCATGGGTATTCAGGGTAGGTATTGTCATGTTCTTAGCTTTGATGTTTAGACATGTATGCTTCCAAACAAAATAACAAAATGGCAGTCATCTAACATTGACCAAGTGATTATATATACTAATGGGTAACAATAGGGTAGAATGAGCTTCCCTTTGATTAGTAAGACTGGATTTTTGACCTGTTGATGCTGTAAAGTGAGCAGTATTTTTTTCTAGGCCTTGACCATCGCCAGGATATGATCCGCTCTTTCCTGAAGGGATTAAGAGCAAGACACTTGAATCATAATACATAATGCACCCCCATACTGTTATAATATAAGGATATAGAGTAACCTTGGGCCTTGTGCTTTTATATATTCAGCGAACTCCAAGCAATTTATATACTTGTTTTCAACTTAAGATCACATAATACTTTTTAGATTGTTGGAAAACCCCAATATTCTTAGGCATCACAGATGGAAAAATCATACTCCTAAAAACCTAATTAAAACCTCTAAACTATGTTACTATGTAACTGTTTACAGGACATTATGGGTAGGGTAATAAAGGTTGGACTAGATGGACGTATGTCTTTATAACCTCCAATACTATGTTACAGGTAACTGTTATACAGACCATTATGGGTAGGGTATGAAGTTTGAAACTAGATGGATGTATGGCTTATATAACCTCCAACACTATGTTACTATGTAACTGTTATACACACATTATGGTGAGGTGTAAAAGTTTGGACTAGATGGACTATGTCTTTATACAACCTCCAATACTATGTTACTATGTACGTTATACAGACATTATGGTAGGGTATGAAGGTTGAACTAGATGGATGTATGTCTTTTATTAACCTCCAATACTATGTTACTATGTAACTGTTATACAGACATTATGGGTATGGTATAAAGGTTGACTAGATGGACTTATGTCTTTATACAACCTCCAATACTATTTACTAGGTAACGTTTAGACAGACATTATGGGTAGGGTATAAAGGTGGACTAGTGGACGTATGTTCTTATACAACCTCCATACTATGTAACGGTATACAACATGGGTAGGGTATAAAGGCTGGACTAGTGATGTATGTCTTTATACAACCTCCAATACTATGTGACTATGTACTGTTATACAGACATGGGTAGGTATAAAGGCTGGACTAGATGGATTGATGTCTTTATACAACCTCCAATACTATGTGACTATGTAACTGTTATAACAGACATTATGGTAGGGTATCAAAGGTTGGACTAGATGGCGTTGTCTTTATACAACCTCCATACTATGTTACTAGTAAATGTTATACAGACATAGGGTTAAGGGTATAAAGGTTGGACTAGATGGACGTATGTCTTTTAACAACCACCAATACTATGTTACTATGTACGCTGTTAGACAGACATTATGGGTAGGGTATAAAAGGTTGGACTAGATGGACGTATGTCTTTACTAAAACCTCCACTCTATGTAACTGTGTACAGACATTTTAGGGTATGGTATAAAGGTTTAGACTAGATGGGACGTATGTCTTTATAACACCCCCAATACTATGTGACTATGTAACTGTTGACAGAATTATGGGTAGGGTATAAGGTTGGACTAGATGGACGTATGTCTTTATACAACCTCCAATACTATGTAAACTGTTATACAGACATGGGTAGGGTATAAAGGCTGGACTAGATGGATGTAGTCTTTAATACAACCTCCCATACTATGTTACTATGTAACGTTATACAGACTTATGGGTAGGTTAAAGTTGGACTAGATGGATGTATGTCTTTATACAACCTCCAAACTATGTGACTATGTAACTGTTAACACAGACCTTATGGGTAGGGTATAAAGGTTGGACTAGATGGACATATGTCTTTATACAACCTCAATACTATTTGACTAGTTAACTGTTATACAGACATTATGGGTAGGGTAATAAGGTTGGACTAGATGGACGTATGCTTTATAACACCCCAATACTATGTAACTGTTATACAGACATTATGGGTAGGTATAAAGGTTAACTAGATGGACGTATGTCTTTTATACAACCTCCAATCCTATGTTACTGTGTAACTGTTATACACACATTAGGGTAGTGTAAAGGTTGGACTAGATGGACGTTGTCTTTAATACAACCTCCAATACTATGTTACTATGTAACTGTTATACAGACATTATGGGTAGGGTACAAGGTTGGATAGAGGACATATGTCTTTATCAACCTCCATCCAATACTATGTGACTATGTAACTTATACAGACATTATGAGTAGGGTACTAAGGTTGTGACAGATGCCGTATGTCCTTTATCAACCTCCAATACTATGTTACATATAGCATAAATGCACACACCCCATACTGTATAAATAAGGCTATAGCAGTAACCTTGGGCCTTGTGCTTTTATATAGTCGCGAACTCCAAGCAAATTTATATATACTTGTTTTACACTTGTAAGGATCACATAATACTTTATATAAATTGTTGGAAAACCCCAAATATTCTTAGGCATCACAGATGGAAAAATCAATACTCCTTAAAACCTCTCAATTAAACCTCTAATATCATGTTACTATGTAACTGTTATCACGACATTATGGTAGGGTAATAGGTTGGACTAGATGGACGTATGTTCCTTTAATACAACCTCCAATACTATGTTATATGTTAACTGTTATTCTACAGACATTATGGGTAGGTATGAAGGTTGAACTAGATGATGTATGTCTTTATATACCTCCAACACTATGTTACTATTATACTGTTATACAGACTTATGGGTAGGGTATAAAGGTTGGACAGAGATGGACCTATGTCTTATACACTCCATACTATGTTCTATGTACGCGGTTATACATACATTATGGGTAGGGTATGAAGGTTGAACTATAGGATGTAAGTCTTTTATATACCTCCAATACTATGCTTACTATGTAAATGTTATACACATTATGGGTATGGTATAAAGGTTAGACTAGATGGACGTATGTCTTTATACACCCTCCATCTATGGTCTATGTAACTGTTTAGACAGACTTATGGGTAGGGTATAAAGGTGGACTAGATGGACGTATGTCTTTATACAACCTCCAATACTATGTTAACTGTTATACAGACATGGGTAGGGTATAAAAGCTGACTAGATGGATGTTGTCTTTATACAACCTCCAATACTATGGTGACTATGTAACTGTTATACAGACATGGGTAGGGTACTAAAGGCTGACTAGAAGGATTATTTCTTTATACAACGTCCAATACTATGTGACTATGTACTGTTTATACAGACATTATGGGTAGCGGGTATAAAGGTTGGACTAATGGGCTTATGTCTTTATACAACCTCCACTACTATGTTCTATGTAACTGTTTACAGACATTAGGGTAGGGTATAAAGTGGGACTAGATGGACGTATGTTTATACACCACCAATACTATGTACTATGTCCTGTTAGACAGACATTATGGGTAGGGTAAAAGGTTGGACTAGATGGACGTATGTCTTTATAAACCTCCAATATTTACTATGTAACTGTTATACAGACATTTATGGGTAGGTATAAAGGTTTAGACAGATGGACGTATGTCTTTACAACCCCCAATACTATGTGACATGTAACTTTTGACAGACATTATGGGTAGGGTATAAAGGTTGGACTAGATGGACGTATGTCTTTATACAACCTCCAATACTATGTAACTGTTATACAGACATGGGTAGGGTATAAAGGCTGGACTAGATGGATGTATGTCTTTATACAACCTCCAATACTATGTTACTATGTTAACTGTTATACAGACATTATGGTAGGTATAAAGGTTGGACTAGATGGATGTATGTCTTTATACAAACACCTCCAATACTAGTGACTATGTAACGTTATATACAGACATTATGGGTAGGGTATAAGGTTGGACTAGATGGACTATGTCTTTATACAACCTCCAATACTATGTGAATATGTAAATCTGTTAATACAGACATTATGGATAGGGTATAAAGGTTGGACTAGATGGACGTATGTCTTATAAAACCTCAACTATGTTAACTGTTATACAGACATTTATGGGGTATGGTATAAAGGTTAGACTAGATGGACGTATGTCTTTATACACCATCCAATACTAGTTACTGTGTAACTGTTATACACACATTATGGTAGGGTATAAAGGTTGGGACTAGATGGACGTATGTCTTTATACACCTCCAATACTATGTTACTATGTAACTGTTATACAGACATTATGGGTACGGGTATAAAGGTTGGCTAGATGGACATATGTCTTTATACAAACCTCCAATACTATGTGACTATGTACTTATACAGACATTATGAGTAGGGTATAAAGGTGGACTAGATGGACGTATGTCTTTATACAACCTCCATACTATGTTACATACTACATAATGCACCCCATTACTGTATATATAGGATATAAGTAACTTGGCTTGTGCTTTTTATATAGTCAGCGAACTCCAAGCATTATAACTTGTTTTACCCGTAAGGATACATAATACTTTATATAATGTTTGGAAAAACCCCAAATATTTTAGGCATCACAGATGGAAAAACATCAATACTCCTTAAAACCTCAATTAAAACCTCTAATCCTAAATGTTCCTATGTAACTGTTATACAGACTTATGGGTAGACACTTTTTCCTATTGGCCACGTCACACACTGCAAACAGAAGGAGGGAAGATGGGCCAGCCAGCGTGGGAAACTTAAATTTAGTGTTACCGATGGTCTGTAAAGCATTTCTGCATAAAGTGGTCCATATACATTTTTGTTCCTGCAATCCTACTTGCTGTTATTTCTGCTTTTCCACAATCTGTTTATTAATTCTAATGTTAACCTTTCAGCCACCAACTGGTACAGACACCATGGCTAAAAGCGGAGTCACCACCAACATCAGCACAAAACATCAGTGTATTACTGCAATGAAAGAGTATGAGAGCAAGTCCCTGGAAGTAAGTAACATTAACAGTAATGGAGGTTGTGTAAAGGCATACGTCCATCTAGTCCATCAAACTGTTACATAGTAACATAGTATTGGAGGTTGTATAAAGACCATCAAACTGTTACATAGTAACATAGTATTGGAGGTTGTATAAAGACATACGTCCATCTAGTCCAACCTTTATACCCTACCCATAATGTCTGTATAACAGTTACATAGTAACATAGTATTGGAGGTTGTATAAAGACATACGTCCATCTAGTCCAACCTTTATACCCTACCCATAAAAAGGGCTCCCCCTGAGCTCTCTCTATATAACCTATAAAGGGCTCCCCCTGTGCTCTCTCTATATAACCTATAAAGGGCTCCCCCTGTGCTCTCTCTTTAGAAACTATAAAGGGCTCCCCCTGTGTTCTTCACAACCGATTGTCAGCGGTTTACAGCTTGTTTGCCAATATTACATTGCAGTTTAAACATAAACATATAAAAAGAAACTTATAGATTCTATTTCTGGGACATTACAGAAATAAAATGGATATTTTGTTTATGGCCAAATACATCAAAGATTATTCCCACCATAATAACACACTTTAAAATATCCTGTAAATTATAGCTTATAAATGGTGATTAGTGATGTTGGATATAATCAGTGCTTAATCATATGGCCAGTGTCATAGGATTCAGTGAAATGTACTTCAGACAAATCTATAAATAAAGGATATACAAGGAAAATAAAATCATGCATGAAATTTTACACGAATATTGTAACTGAAATTTAAAAAAATCTTATATTGGCACAAGGTCATAATATTCAATCAAGTCATTATATTTCTTGTGACCCCTTAATAACCCAATCAAAGCAAAAGTTCAGTGGAAAAACACTTTAAAGGAAAGATAAATTTAGCAAACCTCTTAACATAATATGGCTGTCCAGTAGTTTCACTGTAGATACATAAATGCTCAAGGCCATAACATTATTATTTTACTGTCCTGCCCTTGACTCCAGCTGGAGATTAGCTGCTCATTAGAAATGTGAGCATGTCAATAACACAAACAAGATCTCAAATGTCACATTCTACATTTGTTAACTAATGGTTGCATGCGTACGTGACAATACTGGTTAAACTATAAACTTGCTTGATTTTGGAACAAGAAACCCTTTGTTTATAAAGTATGCCAGTGTGCAGATAATATGATACTGTATGGGGCTTAGGAATGTGCATTGATTATCTTTTCTATGTTTGTATAAATGTTTGACCAGATCAGTAGCACTTCCGCTAAATGTAGTTGTAAATTAGCCTAATTGGATTGCGTCCACAATCCTTGTATTGTATATATAATTTTTTTTTTTTTAGAGTACAAAATATACATTAAATGTACGTTATACTGGTGAAAATATTTTTAGTACCAGAATTTTGGAGGCAAACTCTGTGAAGGCACCCAGTATGCACCCACACTTTTTGGGAACCCCTGTCCTAACCAATTCCTCATCAAGTATACCTAGCCGATCACTTTGCTTAATGAAAACACGTGGAAAGCTTTATTTCAAGGTTGCAACTGGCTAGGAGAGAACACCACATTCTCCTCAGGTACCGTCAGACTTCTCTTTGCTACAAGGCAGCACTCTATAACCCATTGATGCAGTTAGAGGTATCACTTGTACTAAGCTTTCATGAGCCTGAAAAGAAACAGGCACCTAATCACCTAATTCAAGAAGATTATTATTGCACCATAGTTGTATATGAGGCAATGCATACTGTGCTATAATGAATATATCATTTCTGGATCTTTCTATATTATAAGATCACATTTCATCCCAATTATTTAGTATTAAAAAAATAACCAAAGCAAAACCAAGATGACTTAACACAGAAACAATATGCCCATGGTTAAGATGGATTGTGTGCAAGAATCATCCTGCTTTCCAACTCCATTTATATTACCAGAATAACCCTATCTAGTGTTGTTAAATCACAACTTTGGCTTTCGTTTAACATTAAATATATTTCATCTTGAAACCCCCAAACTGAAAGTATCTGGCACTTGGACATATTCCAGGGTTGGATCTAGCAGGGTTTGCAGAACCAGCGAGCCCCTCTCTACCTGGGGTGGAGGGGAGACTTTCTTGCCGAGAGCTGCTTGTTGCTGGGGAACCTGTTTTCCCTGAGGTGGGACGTGAGCAGCTTTCAGTTTCTTTGCATCTGCACTGTTTAATTCATCGTTCTCTTCATCGGAATCTTGTAAACCATACTTGGAGAAGTGATTTACCTACAGGAAGGAGAAATAATATTTTTAGAATTTAAGAACTTGCATTCAAACTTAAAGTCAAATTCATCCCTTTAATTGTGACAGTTTTGGAGGTTGTATAAGGACATAGGTCTATCTAGTCCAACCTTTATACCCTACTCATAATGTCTGTATAACAGTTACATAGTCACATAGTATTGGAGGTTGTATAAAGACATACGTCCATCTAGTCCAACCTTTATACCCTACCCATAATGTCTGTATAACAGTTACATAGTAACATAGTATTGGAGGTTGTATAAAGACATACGTCCATCTAGTCCAACCTTTATACCCTACCCATAATGTCTGTATAACAGTTACATAGTAACATAGTATTGGAGGTTGTATAAAGACATACATCCATCTAGTCCAACCTTTATACCCTACCCATAATGTCTAATGGTTACATAGTATTGAAGGATATATAAAGACATACGTCTAATCCGTATACACTAACCATAATGTTGGTCTAACAGTTAAAAAGTACCCCCAACCCCCACAGCCCACTCATTAAAAAGTTGGTCCATAGGAAGGCTAAAAGAAAAACGGCTAAACTCTGGTTTCTTCCTGACTCCATATGACAACTGGAATCAACCACATGCATCAATACCAGGAATTCTTGATATCCTCCAGTCTCAACGCTTATTCAGCCCATTTTTAAAGCAATTTAATGTACTTCCCTCTCTGCTGGAAGACTATCACCATTCTCAAAATTCTCACCATTGGCCATAAGTCCTCTTATAGGAACTATTCGTGAACAACGTACCAGAGTTAATTATATCATCCATTTATAAATTTGTGTGAATTGATCATATCCATGGCCCATTAATATATTTGTATATGTGCATATCCCTGCACAATTGCCGCTTCTCCAATGTAAACAGCACTAAATTGTCTGATCTGCCTGCATAGTCCAGCTCCTCCATTTCTCTTATGTACCTTGTGTGAGATTCCAAAACTGCACCCCATATTCCAAAAATAGTATTCTTCTTTGCAAGACAAAATCTAGATAGCTCTCAATGCCCCCTTCTAAGTCATTTATAAACAGATTAAAAGAAGCGGCCCCAGTACAGAACCCTGAGGCACTCCGCTTAGAACTTTAGCCCACATAGATGTAGCTCCATTAACCACCACTCTCTGTTTGCGATCCAATAACCAGTTCTCTATCCATGCACAAATGTTTTCTTCAAGGCCAACAGTCCTCAGTTTATACATTAGTCGCCTATGTGACACAGTTTTAAAGCATTAGCAATTTTTGTGCCCTATGCCAGTCTCCCATGGTGTTCCCTTCCTAATTAAAACTCCTAAGCTCCCATTCCTGGTACAGTGGTTTAAAATCCTGACATTAAGCCAGGATTTTAACTGGGGACTGTTAAAACCCGGGTAGCGTCTTTTATTTCCCATTGTTAGAACTACTCTCCTGTTCGTTTTAGCTGAGCTCCTATTCCCCTCCCTTTCATTATGCTCTGTACTAGAATGTTTGCAACATTGTTGCTGAATAGGCTGAGCAGAGTTCATCACTCCCTACTCTGTAACAATGTTGCAAACGGAAGAAGGTGAAGGGGGAGAAATAGGAGCTCAGCTAAAACATACAGGAGTGCAGTTCAAACACAGGGAAATAAAATCGGTTACCCATTTTTTTTTTTTTTTTTTTAAAAACAAACAGCCTCTGACAGGCAGTTAGGAGATCCCTATCCTGACGCTATTATGCTGGCACTGGGAAAGTAACTGGTAATAGGAAAGTCTGCTGGCACCAAGAAAGTAACTGGTATTGGGAAAGTCTGCTAGCATTGGGAAAGTAACTGGTAATGGGAAAGTCTGCTGGCACCAAGAAAGTAACTGGTATTGGGAAAGTCTGCTAGCATTGGGAAAGTAACTGGTAATGGGAAAGTCTGCTGGCACCAAGAAAGTAACTGGTATTGGGAAAGTCTGCTGGCACCGGGAAAGTAACTGGTAATAGGAAAGTCTGCTGGCACCGGGAAAGTAACTGGTAATGGGAAAGTCTGCTGGCACTGGGAAAGTAACTGGTAATAGGAAAGTCTGCTGGCATTGGGAAAGTCTGCTGGCACCGGGAAAGTAACTGGCACTGGGAAAGTAACTGGTAATGGGAAAGTCTGCTGGCACTGGGAAAGTAACTGGCACTGGGAAAGTCTGCTGGGGAAAGTCTGCTGGCACTGGGGAAAGTCTGCTGGCACTGGGAGAGTTACTGGTAATGGGAAAGTCTGCTGGCACTGTTAATGCCAGCACGTGTAACATTTCCGCTATCCTTATACCAGTGATGCCCCACAGGGATTACGGAGCATGCTTGCCCACACAGTCAGATAGTCTAGCAGGGGGACTGAGCTTGAGCAATAAAATATATTCATTTATAGATTGAAATGAGAGAGTCCTTTTTTCAGTGTACAATTCCTTTAAGTTAGTAGTATTTGTGTAATGGGTGGGGCTAAATGGGACTGGGTGGAGCTAGGTTGGAAGGGGGCGGTTCACATGTCATTCATCAGGCAATGGGTGGGATAAAGTTGCTGGCTCTTAACTTTTTGTAGCTGGCTCCTAAATAATTGCATGATTTATTCCTGCATTAGGCTGCTGGTCGAGCTTACGTTTTGGGCTTTATGAGCAGTCATGAGACTATGGCACATGAAGATGTTCTGTATTTGTTAAAATACATGTAAACATGTACTGCTATAAAATGCATGTTATGTATCCGGATACTAGAATGTAAGGGATAGTCATTTCTTATTTTTACACTGATGACCTAGCTAAGCACTGTTTATAAGCAAATAAGATTAATCCTCAGATGGATCCTATGGGGCCTGAACTGTAATATAAAATATTTTATAATGGTCATGCTACTTCATAGTAGTGCATCTTTTAGGAAGAAAACAGGAAGTCTTCTTCACAGAACTCCTCAGTGACTTCGAATTCTAATTTACAATCAGTGGTATGTTGTCCACTGTAATAGTCACAGTAGACCTAGGTCTTTTGTGTATTATAAAAATTCACCGCTTTTTAAGTTAGTGGTATAGTTCCTCTTATAGTCAAGAAAACAGACCTATTTCTTATGGGCTGCTGTATAATCTATCTTCCAGGAGCTCCGCCTTGAAGACTACCAAGCCAATAGAAAGGGGCCCCAGAATCCCGTTGGTGGAACCACTGGGACGGGGTTATTTGGACCTACAATGCCAACCTCGAGTGCATCAACAGGAATCTTTGGAGCTGCCTCTGCAAATAACACATTTTCCTTTGGCCCAACCAAAGCAACAACATTTGGAGCAAGTATGTAACTACTGTGATAACTTTATCTCTGACCAGTTAAAAAAGGGTTAGAATGTTGGAATCTCCATTAGCTTGAGGAGGGATTACAGGACAAAGGGGTGATTGACATTGTGGAGCTTGACTCATATAATGTTGCCTTATTTCAGCAGGTACAGGTGGTTTTGCCACGAACACAGGAGGTTTGTTTGGACAGACACAAACTCAACCAGCTACTAGCCTATTCAACAAGCCCTTTGGACAACCTACAACTACACCAAGTGCAGGGTTTTCATTTGGAAATACACAGACACTTGGACAACCACAGACCAGTACTATGGTTAGTACCGCTGAGGGCTAAGTATATTTTCTGCTTGAACAAGTATTATAGCTTTAATTCTTCAGCCTTCCAGTGAATACAAATCTGTGCATGCTCAGTGCATCTATAGCACTCTTCAAATCTCCACAATGCTGGGAATACAGGGAGCTGATCAGTACTATTTCATTTGGTTTCATTCAGTTGTCTTTTGGATGCTTAACAATAAAAGAAATTGTACTTTTCTGTTCTTTTGTTTCCACTTATTTAGGGTCTCTTTGGATCTACCCAGCCCACACAGTCCGGTGGTGTTTTTGGAACAGCGACCAATACAAATGCTGGTGCAACTTTTGGAGCTGGAACGAACTTGTTTGGTCAGAGTAATGCTGCTCCATTTGGCAGTGTTGGTGGTTCGGTATGTACTGATTTCTCTTATGTGCAAATAGCAGTACCTTTATTGATGATGATTTGTATGTAATGCACCAATCATACTCTGTAACATCGCTTCTTATGTTGAAAATGCTTAGACCAGGCTTTCCCTTCTATTTACCTGTATTCTATTACTGACAAACAGCATGTTGGGGAATGTGTTGCAATTGGAATTCATGCATGTTACTTAGGATTATTGATGCATTTATTGAATGAGAAGAGGGGGAGGGTGGTTGGTGTTATCGTATATTATTGGAGTAGTCGAGTTTTTCAGCTTTAAAAATAGCCTAAAAATCAAAACTTAACTTTATACTCGGGTCACTCACCTCATTCATCTAGTAATCTGCCTGCCGCTCATTCAGATCCGCTGTTCTGCTGGCTGATGTCACTACTTCATGCCGGTCCCACTTCCTGGCGCCGGGTAGTGACATCAGATGGCAGAACAGTAGATCAGAGTGAGCAGCAGCCAGATTGCTGGATTGGAGGCAAGTTAACACCGAACAGGGTGAGCACTGTGGGGGCTCTGGGGATGGGGGGGGGGCACACAGTAATCCTTTATAGTAAGCCCAATTCCTTGCCACTGCAGATGTTTGGAAACTACAGCTCCCAGCAAGAGCCAACATCTGCAGTAATGGGGGTTAATGTATGGGATTACTGTCCATTTAAAAGGCAACTAATTTCTCAAAACAATACAGAATCAGGAGGATGGTATATATTGTTAAAAAGATTGCCTTCTGATTCTGTATTTTGAGGCTTTAGTTGCCCTTTAAATTGACGGCAGAATTCCCATACAGTAGTCCTATACAGTAATAGCCATACTGGATTTGGCTATTACTGTATGGGAATGCTGCTGTCCATTTTAAATGGCAACTAAAGCCTCAAAACAATACAGAATCAGAGGGAAGTAGTGGTCATAATTTCTACCCTGAACTTATACTCGAGTCAGTCAGGCTATACCAATTTTTTAGGTAAAAATTGGTACCTCGGCTTATACTCGGATCGTTTTCTATTCGAGTATATACAGTATTATCCATTAAGATTAAGGTTGTATCATCTGTGAATGATGACAACGTCCAGTGTTCTCCCCAGAATTTCAGCCGAGTGGCATGAAAAAGTAGCCGGGGGGGATGGGACGGGGAAATTTGCTGGTGGGGAAAACTACATGCGCACTATTTTTACTAGTAAATTATTATTTTTCAATACTTTTAAGGTTTGACATGTCCTTTAAACTCATGCAGTATAACTACACTGAAACCAATACAGCCTTCTTCAAATTTCTAATGGGAATACTGATCAGCCTTGCACTGTGCCAGAGTAGGGGGTAGGGCCTGTGCAATAAGCTTTTTGCAGTGTACAGGGTTTCAGTGTACAGATAACAAATCTTAAAGAATCTATCCTGGGTGAGTTAGTCTAATATTTGTAGAATGCATGCCTTGGAGTCTGTCCCCACATGGGAACTCGTGCAAGAATTATAATAATTGCTGCCGGTATTCTTGGATAACAGGACTGGTCCATATCATGTGAAAAAATGTTCTTGGGTAGCAGAGACATTTTAGGATATTTGGGATTGTGTGTCAGTTGGAATTTTGCTTATCTATGGGGGGAGAGGAGTAAGGTAGGTTCTGTGGATGACGTATAGCTGGGTTAATCTGTCAGAGACCCTTAGGGGAACCAACCTGTGTGCAGTTAGGGCCTGATCCCAAGTGTTTTTCTCCACATTGGATCCAAGTTATGCTTGTGATTCAAGGAGAATTTTGTATATATTTTATATGTATTGTTTAGACCTATGTGCAGACAGGAGTTGGTATAATTTATTGGGTTGGAGTGTAGTAGGTAGGGAGCGAAATTGAGTTTGGAACGCATGCCGGTACCTAAATACCATAAAATGTGGTTAGTCAAATTCTTGCTGTAGGTGGTTTAATGTTTTACGGGTATTTTGTATGTGGCCCAACTCGGATGCGCCCAAGGAATTCTGGTATCTTTGTTATTCCATAGTGGGGTGTGCATGTTAATTGGTGGTATTGTCAGTGGTCTTTGCCATGTCACAAATTTTGTCCACTTAATATATTGTGCTTTTTGTGTGTGGGATAGGAGTGGGAATGCCTTTTGTGCCCCTATAGATCAAATATAGGGGATCGGGAAATGTATGGGCCTCTGGGATTTAGGATAGTTGTACTACGCCTGTCTATTCTGAATGGCCCAGTGATAAAGATGTCAGTTGAGATGCCATATAGTCAAGGAAAAAGTCTGATAGTGCGAGTCTGCCCAGGTCCAGCGGTCTCTTCAGGATGGACCACTGCAGTTTCTTTTGCTACCTTGCACAAAGGGTCTTGCTAGAGGATTTTGGGCATGATGATCATTTTTAGGAGATTGATCTGACTCAAAATTCCTAGGGGCAATTAGGTAAGAAACTCTTAATAAAAGGACTCACTTTTTCCCGACTTCTAGCTCAACGACGTCTAATTTATTATCAAATGGTATTCCTTTGTAAAGTAAGATAAAATTCTTCACCACCGTAAGACAGTCACTCATTCTCACCGTACTTCCTCCTCGCCATACCAGAGGTAGATGCAATGTGTCTCCTTGAAAAGCACATCCTCTTTCTCTTGGTTATTTACACTGATCATGTGCAAGACAGTGGTTTGGAGAGGATGTGGGATTTGAAGTGACTTCATGCTGGTTTAATTTTGGTTTGACATCATTTTGAAAGTCAATTTGTACATTATTTTAATTGTCCATTACAGTCAAGAAGAGATATTATCAAAAATATGTTTACAAATGAAGCAATATTCCTCGCACACCAATTACTTGATTGAGATGGTGCTGTTCCTCTACTGCTGCCAACCACATGCAGCATCAATCATTATGGTTTTTGTGAGTTTGTAGAGAGACGCACCCCTTCTTAGTTTTTAATCAGTTTATTTGTGATATATTCAGTGCACAACGTTTTGGGGTTATCCCCCTTCCTCAGGTGCACCATTACAAACTCACAAATATCAAAAATATGTACCGTATATACTTGAGTATAAGTCGAATTTTACAGGCTTTAAAGCTAGCCTGAAAACCTAACCTTGACTTATACTCGGGTCAATTCCTAATTTAGATCCGAATTCTGCAATTGCACATAGTAACCAGTAGGTGGCGCTGTGTTAACCTGCATAGAATGTTACAGGAGCTGATCTGCCTTTACACTTCCTGCTTCCTGTAGTCTGGCTGCTGGACTCACTCAGCACTGTCACTGAGTGCTCATCTGATGGGTCTCCTCAGTTTGGGGCAAAAACTGTTGCTAGTTCAGTGCAAATGACAGCTTGAAACTACAACTCTCAGGCGACTGTTTAACTATTGGGATCAGAGAGTCCTTTACTATATGGGGGTCTGAGGGCCCTTTACTATATGGGGGTCTGAGGGCCCTTTACTATATGGGGGTCTGAGGGCCCTTTACTATATGGGGGTCTGAGGGCCCTTTACTATATGGGGTTCAGGAGAATTGTAAATGATGGTAAGCTTAATTAAAAGTTTACTGAACCTTGCCACTCCACATGTTTAGAAACAAAGCATGTTTCCAAACATCTGGAGTGCCAAGGAATTGGGGGTTACTGGTACTGGATTTGGCTGTTACTGTATGGGATTCATGTATGGGAATTCTGCTGTCCATTTAAAGGGCAACTAATTTCTACCCTCTGCTTATACTCGAGTCAATCAGTTTTTACAAAATTTTCAGGTAAAAATAGGTACCTCGACTTATACTCGGATCGACTTATATTCGAGTATATACGGTACCCAGTACTTTAAATATAAGGATATAAGATAATTATATTGGTCTTCTTGGACTTCCCAGAACTGATTAAAGACCCAATACTCAATGGCATCTGGTATCCCAAGAATTCACACTATATATTGTATTAACCCCCCTCTCCATGTGGACAGAAAATCCTCCTATTTTTATTGAATATTTTTCTAGTTCTTGATATCTGGCCACCAGACATTGTAAGGCAGTGTATCATTGCAATGGATTTATATATAAATGTATATTAATATTGTGATTATTATTTTTAAATGTATAGTATTATTATTGTTGTTTTTTTTTTTGTTTGTTTAGACCCTATTTGGTAACAAACAAGCCGGATTCGGGACAACGACGACCAGTGCACCTGCCTTTGGCACGACTACTGGCGGGCTCTTCGGTAACAAACCAACCCTGACTTTAGGAACCAATACAAACACTTCCAATTTTGGTACATATGAGAAAGCAAACATGGATGTAACCACTCACATTACACTGGGTACCCACACTCCCAACAGTGCTGGATTATAAGGGACTAACCACTGAACTAGACCACAACACAGAGAAAAGTGCACTGTAACTGTACAGCTCCTACTGACACACAAAGGCAGTTTGTTTTGGGACTAAATGGTCCCATGTCCATATCTAAAATTTTCTGAAGTGTAGTTCCCCCCCCCCCCCAACTCTAATCGCATGGAAACGTACTTACCAGACCGGTAGAGTGTTGCATTAGGGGCTTGGCAGTCAGCCACGACCGTGATCGGCTTGGTCAGCCAATCACAAATGTGGCTGCCGGCTATTGATTTAGCCGAGGAACCCGGTCTAGTGAGAACGTTTCCTCGGACTTGTTTTACAAATACACCATGCGGGTAGGGTTGGGAGGTGGAAGCTACACTAAGAAAATTATTTACATTTAAACTAAATCCTGCACAGATGATGGATCTGGATGGAGGGAGGGGGGAAATCTGCTCTACGGCGCATGCCTAAGTCCTCAGGGAGGAAAAAGTGGAGGCAGAAGCCTTTTCACGCACAGACCTCTCCTACTCTTCACTTTCCTGGACTTTAGACACACCACAAGAGAACCATTTGGAGCAGAGATGCGGGGGTAAGGATTATTTAACACGACACAGTGGGGCCAGCATGGGGTTAAATTGTAGTTTTGAGAGTGGGTGTGTCCTTTAACACCTAAAGGTAATGGGTGTAATGTTGATTGCAACTCATGATCACGCAATGTTTTACAGCCAGAATGGTGGGTAGGAACTACCGCTGCACCGTTTTTCTGTTTATGACTGATTGAAGTTTGAATCGATGATAACGGCAACATGGCCGAGAGTCTTACTCTCTTTTAACTGGAACTTTTTTTTAAGGGGAACATAAACTTTTTAATATAATCCAAAACCAAAGATGCCAACCTTTGGAATATTATTTAGAGACCATGATCCTTTGCTTCCAATTGTAGGTAAAAGGATGCAGGAAATGTTTACATTTCTAATCATCGAGAAGGAACTTAAAGGGATTATTTAGCTGAAAACAAAAATAACAACCAAAGAGAGGGAGACATATTACCCAAACCAGATTACATGCAAAGTTCTCATTTTATTCTCTTATTACCAAGCTCTTGCATGCCCTTTTCTAAATTGATTCCTTGGATCTGTGATTTGCCCATTAAATGGGGATGAGGCTTTCTTGTGGCTTATTTATAAATGTAGATTTGATCTCCTATTTCAAGAGTTTCCTAGCCTGGATTTCCTGCTCCAGATCATGTAATGTTTTTTTTTTAAAACTTATTCTTCCACACCCTTGTTCCAGACTCATGCACATTTTTCAGTAGTTGAAAGTGGTTGACCTGTTCCTTAATAAGGTCACATTATAATGAAATAGATGTAAGATGCCCAAAGTGCATGTCCACCCTTGAAACAAAAAAATGGTCCCTAACCCCTGCTAATTTTAGCACATTTTTGCATGCATTTCTAACCAAAGTATTGCCCATGTTCTATCCCTTTCTGGCAGTTTGCTGCCTCCTGCTCAATGAGCTTTTGGGAACTTGAACATGTGCATAGTAGGCAGCAGGGGAAAGAACAGTCAATCATTTGCTTTGGTAACCAGTCACAGCCTTGACTGCATGAAAGGTGGAACTGACTTCTTTTGCCTGAACAATAGCAATAATTATCCTTAAATATCTGGCTAGTAAATAAGTCTTAAGATGGGCTGAATATATTGGTTGGAATTGGCAATCCCTTAAACATAACATTAAGATTACAATTCCTGGCAACCACTGCGTAAAACACCATTTTTTTTATGGGGTAATTATCTCAGTGCTGCTGTACACTTGAGTTTTACACCTATACTGCACTATTCAACGCCTATCTTTTCAGTCTTTCATACATAATAACATTTTAATTAATCATCCTGTAAAATGGGCGGAATTGCATCTTTCCCATAATCTTTACTACTAAAGTGTAATATTCCTAAAGGAAAAACTTACCAGTTCGTTTGTTACAGGGTTTGGATCAAATACGACGGGGTCCAGTATATTTGGGAATAAGACGGCGACGGGAACGCTAGGTCCAACTCTTGGGACTGGATTTGGAACCGGTAAACAAACCCTATTGGCATCCTTGACATGTCACTGTCTTTCCAATAGAGGCAGCAGTGTTCTGCTTTACTAGTTCAATTGAAGTTATGGGCGGAGTGGTGTAGGCCCCACTGCTGCGATCCACATTTTAATTCTAACAATCGCTGGAAGTAGGGCCCCTCTTTGTGTCTCATTCCATTGTTTTTGAATGCAAGCGATCACCATTTTTGCTCTGTTTCTGTACAAACCGCACTAAAATACAAATGAATAAGCCATGCCAATTTCAAGGGGCATTTTTACCCACACGCAGAGATGCAAATGGACACAAGCGCATGGCGAAGCTCATAGGAGCGCATTGCATTTTTTTGTGTTTTGCAGTGTGGCCATAGCCTAAAACTTAAGCTTGCAAGAGAAGTTTGTGTAGAGTTAAATCACACCCCAGAACTGCAATAGTTAGAAATCTGAGGGATGTAAGTGTATCTTGAAATCCTGTTACCTCTTTCAGCTGCAGGGGGGGCAGGCACAGCAGGGGTTAAACACCATCCTCCAGGAGCAGGCACTTAAAGGGGAAGTTCAGTGCAAATACATATACTTTCAGAAAAAAGGGCAGTATGTTTCCATCCTAATGACCTTAACCTGCCCATTCAGCATTTTGTCTAAATAAATGCTTCTGAAATACGGACTTCCTGTTTGCAGGACCCCTAATATAGACCGTTATGGTCTTGGCCTTGACTCAGCGCCTGGGTTGATTCAGTTGCTCAGTAGAGATCTGAGCATGTGTGACCCATCCAACAGCCAATCAGTAGAAATTACTGTTAGGAACGTTCCACGTTAGTGTGCATTCTGGGAAGGAGGACAGTTACAGAACCGGGATTTTCAACAGCAGGGAATAGCAAGGGGAATATATTCCAACTGATTTTTCAAAATGGAATAGAATAACTAGTTATGCATAATATAAACTACATTTTCAAATATAAAGAATTTTAAAAACTACAATAGGTGGAAAGCTGACAGGGGTAGCTAGGGAACTAGCATTCAGTCATTGGCTGTGATGTCATCTGTCACTTCCATGACTTACTGCTGCTAACTTAAAGAACCAGGAAGCAGTAAGAGAAGACCAGGCAGCATTTCAGGTTAGACTTGATAGGCATGTCCACCACCCAAACTAATATTTTAATTTAAGCTCATTACCCCCTCCAAAACCTAGACCTCGCTACGTTTTGAATTCTCCCTGATGCTTCTAAACAAACTTACCAGCACTTTATCCCTCGCTTCTCTGCTGCTACGTGCCTTTTCCACGCACTAGCAGCAGCAGAAGAGGCACGACTAGTAACAGTGGCCAGTAATTGGCTTAGATATCAGCGTCATAGCTCTCGCTCATCCACTACTAGGAAGTAAGAGTTGCCGAGCGATCAGGTGCTGGTGAGTAGGTTTCGGAACCTAGATATTTATTTGAAGTTGAGCTTGCCCTTTAGAGTTAATGGAAGTCAGGCTCCTGGTTTCTACTAGTCCAGTCCTTACCCACTTGCAGCACTGTTAGCCTCCTTCAGTTCTTAAGTGTCTGCTTGAGGAGTTGGACCTGCTTCTTCCCTGCTATGGATCTGCTTGAAAAAGACCATAAAAGCTGCAAAAAAGTGAAGAGATGTAAGTGTAACCTAAAAATGCTTCCTGATGCTCCTGGTCCCTCCAGTTAGCAGCTGCCCACGTTATGGACGCAACAGATGACTTTACAGCCAGTGGATACACTACATGTGCACGCTTGTATATGTATATATATATTTTCATTTGAGGGGTGAACATGCCCTTTAATGAACACCAAAACTGTTTTTCCATTTGATGGTTGAGTTTTATCGGAGGTCTAATCTTATTTGTATGTCAGCACTGAACCCTGGACAGACATCGTTGTTTGGAAATACCCAGCCCAAACTGACAAGTACCCTGGGAACAGGAGCGTTTGGGGCAGCTGGATGTACCACAACAGGCTTGGGGTTCGGAGCACCACAGGTCCCAGTGGGTGAGTATCTGATTTCATTAAAAATTTCTAGAAGCTGAATGTACATTTGTTCTTGGCTCTTTTGGTTTTATCTGTCTCGGGAGTCACGTCTCTGTGATCACTTATTTACTCTATAGCTCCCCTGACGGACCCTAGTGCTGCTGCTGCCCAGCAATTACTTCTACAACAGCAAATGAATGCTCTTAGGCAGTTCCCGTTCGCAGACTCCCCTCTGTTCCGGAACCCGATATCTGATACTAAGAAGAAAGAAGAGGTAAATATTTTACAACGATTAATGCTGCAGTGTATTACGGATAATCAAATTACTTCTGCGGGGTTCATTGGTGCTATATGTGCAGGTTTTCCTTATTTGTTTATTAGCACCATTTCAAGGATGGAAATGGCTACTCCGCTTGGGCAATTAACTGTTCATATTCCCTGTGTGTATCATGTGTGCTTCATGGGAATATTCCAACATATTAGCAACAGAACTTAAAGGGCATGCCCACCCCCCAAACTAAAATTTAACCCACTACTGGCCCCAATGTGAAGGTTAAAAAAATTCTTACCATACATCTCTGCTCCTTATGGTTGTCCTGCAGTGCTTGTCCAAATCCAGGAAAGTGAAGAGTAGGAGCTGTCTTCCTGTCAAATGGTGTCTGCCTCCTGTCTTGCTTCCAGGAGTTAGTGTGGCATGTGCTGTGATTCCCTATCAACCAGCAAGATTTTAGGCTTCCGGATGTCTTAACAGTATGCAGGTAACAAGCTGAGATTAGGAGAACCCTCCATAAGGATGTGCTCCTAACCCCAGCTTGTTTCATTAACTCTATAAAATACATAGGTCGTTGTGGACCTAACATTAACCTTTGTTGCAGTCGGCTCTCATTACTGTAGTATAGCAAGTCTGCCATGATTGTTTAGGTCTGTAGCACTTCTGATGATCTCCCTATACTTTCTATAGGGGGATAAAGTGTAGCCTTATCTTACAGAATCTATCAAATTCATACTGTTTCTACCCAGCTTAAGCAGGTCAGCACGTGACATTATTAGCACTGTCTGGCCACACCTCCTGCATTCAAACAGTTGTCCTATCCAGTTCTATATTTGGATTAAATTTACCTTAATGCCATTTACTGGAGTGGCATTTTATTGGTATTTTTGGGAAGGGTAAAAAGGTTTGGTTTTTTTAAGATCCAAAGTGTCTTACATTAATGGAAGTAATGGAACGCTGAATAAAATCAATATGAGCTGTACCGTTGTAATAATAACGTCTGTTTATTTCCAGCTACTAAAACCCACCAACCCAGCAGCTCAGAAAGCCCTCATGTCTCCGTCACATTACAAATTAACAACTCGTCCAGCTGCTCGTGTTCGCCCTAGAGCCCTGCAGAGTGTGGGGATGGGAAAGAATCAGCTCTTTGATGCTTTGGACGATGAGCCTTTCCTGTCTGGTGGTGTGTTTATGCCTAAGTAAGTGATTGTGTATGGTTATATTGTGTAGGATTGTGTTGTCACATTCTGCAATCTTCAATAAAACACAAATGTAGATGACCCCTTCTTCCGGTGCCATATGATAGCATCTAAGTTAAGATTAGGACACACATTTGTATAAAACTTGACACTGAAATGTTTTGTGTGGTCGCACTTGCTAATTTATCCCAATTAGATACAATATAATGCATCACTACCTTATCCAGCTTCCTTTTTTCTATTGGTTAAAGGACGTTTACTCCCCTATTTCTCACTTTCCTTATGTCTCCTCCCACTGGATTTCATCCTATAGTAAGGAGCCACCTCCTCCCACAGGATTTCAGCCTATAGTAAGGAGCCGCCTCCTCCCACTGGATTTCAGCCTATAGTAAGGAGCCTCCTCCTCTCAGTGGATTGTATCCTATGGTAAGGCCCCGTCCCATAATCGCAAGCTTAAAGGAACGCTAAAGTAAATCTAATTTCCTTAATCCTTTTTATTTAGTTCAGCCAGGAACTTAATCCCTTTTTTGCTCTTGGTGCTCCCTGTCACTAGAACTCCTGTCCTGTTCCTGTCCTAGTTAGTTGGCATTTCCCTTCTCCCTGTGCCCAGCCTCTCCCAAAATCTGAGACTTGGCTAGAGTAGGGAGCATGTGCAGTGGAGATGATCTGTGCCCTCAAACAGCCAATATCTTTCACCCTGTCAGTGTTCTCCCTAGGGTCTTTTAGCCGGGCGGCCCACCTGGCTACTTTTTCATGCCACCCGGCTGGAAAAAAATTCTTGAGTGAACACTTGTGATTTAAAAGAATTTAGAAGTAGGTTTAATAGGTGTGCCAATAGTAGGTTTAATAGGTGTGCCAATAGATCTCCAAGGCCACAAAAGGGTGTCACATGTGCTTGTGCTGCTATGTTACATGGGTTACCTGCAGATGTTGACGAACTACAACTCCCTGCATTCTACAACAATGGAATGCTGGGAGTTACAGTTTTCAAACATCTAGTGGGACAAAAGTTACACATCCCTGACCTATATAATGAGCATGATGCAGTGCACATTTTCCCTTACCACCAAATTTCCCCGTCCTACCCCACCCGGCTAATTTTTCATGCCACTCAGCTACTTTTTCATGCCACCCGGCAGGAAAAAAATTCTGGGGAGAACACTGCCCTGTGATTTTGTGCTATAGTGAAAGGTAATCAGCACTAGGAGCTGTAATCACTGCTTGAATTAAGTTAGATTTTCTTTTAGCTGTAGGAGTTTGAAGGTGTGTGTGCACTTTGGAATTGATTTCTTTAGGTACAGTGCTACAGTGGGATTTCGGTAACACAGATGGCACCAACCTCTAACTGCAGAATTGGATGTTGGCTGCAGGTAGAGAGCACAGAGCAACAGATTGAACCTAATGCTGACTTAATTAGCCATGAAAAGACCGAGAAATAAGCTTTGTTTTTATAGATTGGATACTTTCTACATATTATGCCGGGGGGGGGCTTGTAGTGGGTGATTGACTGTTCTGTACTGACCACCTGTGCCCTGTCTCCTTGAGGGCAAGGCTGCACTGCACACGCTATCGCATGTGATTCCGGTTCGATTTTTATGCGCTTGCACTTTTTTCTTTAGAGATAAGGAAACTTGTGCAATTGCGCATTAAAAATGCAGGTCGCGTGCGTTTGCGATTCACAAATTGATGAAATCGTGCATTTTTGGTGCGTCGCCGCAATTGCAATGTTTGCAAAAAACGCATGCACAAACGCATCAAAATCGAATTAGTGTGGCCTATCCCTTAAAAAGTAAAACTCGCAGCTAAAAGATAAGGGATGGGAAGATCAGATGGGGGGGAACTGATATGTTAGATTGGCTGTGTATGCTGTACACTTTACAGGAAGCTGCGGCCTTGACACAAAACAGATTTCAGTGCAGTTTTTTTCACTAGTATTCCATAAAAGGTTCCTTATTACCTTTTGGATCAGTGACTAGCAGGATATCTCCTGTTAACACCTGTTAAACAAAGTGCCCATAAAACCAATGCTGAAACATTTATTAAACTCTACTCTGTACATATAAAAGACACGTACTCTGTGCGTTTATCCTAGAATTGCTACTATGAAACGCTTTGAATATCCGTGAGTTCTATAGAACTTTGGGTTATTTTTAAGGAAAAGTATAAAGAAGCTGGATCTGAAATACCTGAAGAGTATCAGTGGCACCTTCTCCCCAGCAAGTAGAGATGGAGACGATTTAGAAAACACTTCACCTTTTGCTGTTCATCAAGAGAGGTAATAAAACTTGGAAATTTAGCTAGAAACGCAGTTTTTTTTGTTTAAAAATGTTTTTTTTTAATGCTAAACATTTTAGAATTGATCATGATCTGCGCTTGTTATCCCACACTGCATTTTCACTATTTTTATTGTGTATAGTTCACAATATTTCTGTAAGTCTGTAATTACACCAGGGCCAGGCCAAACTAACAAGATTTAGTCCCGTTCCACTGATCACGCTTGCGATACGTAGGTGGCCACATTGCATCCTCTGCGATCAGTTTTCAGAGCGCATGAAATCGCCATTCTTTTGTGTGGATTGCATGTACGAATGTACGGTAATGCATGCACACATCAAGCTGTTGCTTTCTGGTACAGTGTGGCCTCAGGCCTTATTGGGCCTTTCTAAGGACTTTTTACAACTTTTATTGCAAATCTTATGATTTCAACATGATCACCAAGCATGGTCACTAACGGAACTTGTCTGTATGTTGATATCATACCCCAGATGACATTTGCTGCAATGGGCACCTCAGAAGATAAATTTAAAAATAGGGGAGGCCATACACTCCTATATTACGATTGTTGTAATGTGTATGGCCAGTCGTCTGATTTTAGGCCAACCTCTACTCTATTTCATTGTACATACGCTTGCAAATGTCATTGTTTATATTGTTATATAAGATTTGTCACATTGCATTAAGCTGTATGTGTATAGGACCTGAGAACTTCGTGTGATGCGGCATGTACATATTTTAACCGATAAAGACCATGACTGTCAATGTAACTTTCCTTTGCATTGTATTCATTGTTGTTTTCTTTTAGATCTGCTGAGAACAGTCATCTTCATGAAGAAAACGATGAAGAAGTAGCCGGTTTATACCCCCCACCCTTTTCTATGCCCCTTCCACAAAGTCAGGAGAAGAAGCAACTCAGTAGCGTGGACGACACAATTGTGGCACTGAACATGGTCCGCAACCCGATACGGCATGGGCTTGATAACAGCAGTGACAATGCCTCTTTCAACGACGATTCCATTCAAGAAGAGAGAGACTTGGATATTCATAATGATGTCCCTCCTCATCCTGCAGGTAGCGTCGTCTACTGTGCAAATAGTTTCTTCCTTAGCAGTTTTCTATAGGGCTCATTCACACTAGGTCCGTTCTTGGTGTGGTTTTTAAAAATGCAAGGACACCTAGAATTCAACAGTACAGACACAAACACAAAGGTTATTAAACTATCCCAGTTAATTATGATGATTTTTTTTTTTGTTTGTAAGGAATTATCCTATCTAGGGATGGATACTACACAATTCCGTCATTGGAGGAACTGGCTAAGAGCGTCGATGAAAATGGGGAATGCATTGTTAATGGATTCACTGTGGGACGCAAAGGTGGGTTTAGCATTAATTTAAAATGGGATTTATCGAATGCCATAAAAAGTGGAATGGGCTGTCATAGGACGAGTGTGATTTTACATGTTTTCACGCTGGATAGGGGAGAGGATCTTAGACAACAGTTGCCCTTTAATTTGCAGTTGTGTTAAACTGCTGTTTGAATTCTCATCCAATAATGCAAATTGTATTAGCACAAACGGGAAAAAATAAATGCTTATGTTTTTATACTTTTCACTTCGGAAGTCAATGTATACTATGGAGTTAAGCTCCCCAGTGCTGATGTTTGGGGTTTCCCAATAGGTGGTCGGGTACCCGCTCGTTACCTGATTTGTGGTTCGGGTAATCTGCAGTGAGTTTGAATGTGGTGCAGGGTTGGGTCCGGTTGTGGGTCTATTTTAATTTTGGGTGAAGTTTTGGAACCCACCAACAAAGCGAGTAGGGGTTTTGTAGGTAGGGTATAGGTGTAAAAAAATTAGACCCGCACAGGACTCTAGGCAGTAGGCTTCCGAGAGCCAGGTTAAAGGCGGGGACCTCCAGGGTAGTTTTTTCACAAATACAATCTCAGCCATGTGTTACGCTAGGGAGACGACAGGAGCTTAGGAGAATGAATGCGTGGCTAAGAGGTTGGTGTAAGGAGGGGTTTGGGTTTTAATAGAACTGGGCTGCAGGCTCTAATAGGGATGAGCTGCACCTTACTGATGGTGTTTTGGGGGAGAAGATGACTAGAGTGGAGGATATTTTAAACTAGGAATTGGGGGAGGAGGGTATTTTGGACTGCACTGCGGCAGATAGAGGGTTAAAGAATCGGGGCAAATAAGATAGCAAGGGGGGGAGCATAGAAGAAAGGGAGGCTTGTATGTAAAAGCGTGGAAATAATAAATTATTTAAAAGGTATGATTACAAATGTAAGAAGTCTGGCTGCAAAAACTATAATAGCTTTAAAAGAAATGTATGATGTAGCTGATAACAGTATATAGGGAGCAGATAACATTGTTGGTGTCTATGCTGGCAATGAACGATCATTCCATATCAGGTATATACGGAACTGTCATCCCAGTGTATGCCCGCATCGGCAAGCTCTTGGTCCGATTCTATCGCTTTGCGACTGAGGTCGTATGAGTATGGTCACCTTAAACATCTTTTGCTCTAAATTCCAAATCTGGTATTGACATTTTATTGCTCCTTGGATTACTTTAACATTTTTTCCATTTTAGGATTTGGGTCGATATATTTTGAAGGGATTATCAATGTCACCAATCTCAACCTGGATGAAATTGTTCATATCCGCAGAAAGGAAGTCATTGTTTACTTGGACGACCAGAACAAACCCCTTCTTGGTGAAGGTTTAAACAGGTAACGCTTACTGAGAAATCCATTATTCACTCCTTCTACACCATTGGGGTCTTGGCAATGTCCATATCTTATAGGGGGGTCTTTGAAAAGAAGCCCACTGAATTTTAATGGAAGTTATTTCATAGATTTATTTTTCTATACATATACTATGTATATGTATAGAACTATATAGTTATTTTATAGGACAATTATACTCACTCCTTCTTCCACCCATTAACAGCACCCAGGGTGATTACTTAAATAACTAGGTCCTCACCCCTTGGGTACTTTAAGGATCAGCTGTTACTCTTGCATGAGGTTTTCCTTGCTGCTCTGGTCCTCTTCCTGCTTTCTCTCTGTATTCTGCAATTAGCCAATGGGAAGGCACCCTCTGTAAATAGCGGGTCTTCCCTTTAGCCAGATCACGGACGGTTGGTGACCGTAGCAGTGAAGAAAACTTTATATAAGTTTAACAGCTTATCTGTAAGGAACCCAGTGGTGAGAATTTGGCAGTTTAGGTCCTTGCCCTGGGTACTATTCTGGGTTGGAGGGGCAAGTATAATTGTTCTTTTTAAGTGAACCAACTAATCAAGTTTAGAGAGTGTGTTTTAACCCAAAGTTAGTTTTGTTAAGCACTATGATAACTGCCGAAAGCATCTTGCTTTACTGTAGAAATTACTGTAATATTTTGCTTCTCACGTAAATGCATTAAATTCGTTTAGATAAGGCTAGGAACACACAAGAGGATAATCTCCCCCCCCCCCCCAGCCTTATTATATATTATTGCTAATCTTTTAAAGACATTACTGTGCAGAGAAAAATATGTCTGTTTGTCTAAACTCTAGGCCTGCCCAGGTGACACTGGACGAAGTTTGGCCGGTCGATAAAACCACTCGCAGTGTGATAAAGAGCCCAGAGCGCCTTACTGAAATGAATTACAAGGGCAAGTTAGAGATTGCATCTCGCAAGCAGGATGCCCAGTTTGTAGATTATCGACCAGAGACTGGCTCATGGGTATTCAGGGTAGGTATTTGCATGTTCTTAGCTTTGATGTTTAGACAATGTATGCTTCCAAACAAAATAACAAAATGGCAGTCATCTAACATTGACCAAGTGATTATATATACTAATGGGTAACAATAAGGGTAGAATTAGAGCTTCCCTTTGGTTAGTAAGACTGGATTTTTGACCTGTTGATGCCTGTAAAGTGAGCAGTATTTTTTCTAGGCCTTGACCAATTGCCAGGATATGATCCATCTTTCTGAAGGGAGTTAAGAGCAAGACATTTGAATCATAATACATAATGCACCCCCATACTGTATAATATAAGGATATAGAGTAACCTTGGGCCTTGTGCTTTTATATAGTCAGCGAACTCCAAGCAATTTATATACTTGTTTTACACTGTAAGGATCACATAATACTTTATATAATTGTTGGAAAACCCCAAATATTCTTAGGCATCACAGATGGAAAAATCAATACTCCTTAAAACCTCAATTAAAACCTCTAATACTATGTTACTATGTAACTGTTATACAGACATTATGGGTAGGGTATAAAGGTTGGACTAGATGGACGTATGTCTTTATACAACCCCAATACTATGTTACATGTACTGTTATACAGACATTTGGGTAGGGTATGAAGGTTGAACTAGATGGATGATGTCTTTATATAACCCTCCACACTATGTTACTATGTAACTGTTATAACAGACATTATGGGTAGGGTATAAAGGTTGGACTAGATGGCCTATGTCTTTATACAACCTCCAATATGTTACTATGTAACTGTTATACAGACATTAGGTTAGGTATGAAGGTTGACTAGATGAGGTATTCTTTATATAACCTCCAATACTATGTTACTATGTAACTGTTATACAGACATTATGGGTATGGTATAAAGGTTAGACTAGATGGACTTATGTCTTTATACAACCTCCAATACTATGTTACTATGTACTGTTAGACAGACTTATGGGTAGGGTATAAGGTTGGACTAGATGGACGTATGTCTTTATACAACCTCCAATACTATGTAACTGTTTACAGACTGGGTAGGGTATAAAAGGCTGGACTAGATGGATGTATGTCTTTATCACACCTCCAATACTATGTGACTATGTAACTGTTATACAGACATGGGTAGGGTATAAAGGCTGGACTAGATGGATGTATGTCTTTATACAACCTCCAATACTATGTGACTATGTAACTGTTATACAGACATTATGGGTAGGGTATAAGTTGGACTAATGGGCGTATGTCTTTATACAACCTCCAATACTATGTTACTATGTAACTGTTATACAGACATTATGGGTAGGGTATAAAGGTTGGACTAGATGGACGTATGTCTTTATACAACCACCAATACTATGTTACTATGTAACTGTTAGACAGACATTATGGGTAGGGTATAAAGGTTGGACTAGATGGACGTATGTCTTTATAAAACCTCCAATACTATGTAACTGTTATACAGACATTTATGGGTATGGTATAAAGTTTAGACTAGATGGACGTATGTCTTTATACAACCCCCAATACTATGTGACTATGTAACTGTTTGACAGACATTATGGGTAGGGTATAAGGTTGGACTAGATGGACGTATGTCTTTATACAACCTCCAATACTATGTACTGTTATACAGCATGGGTAGGGTATAAAGGCTGGACTAGATGGATGTATGTCTTTATACAACCTCCAATACTATGTACATGTAACTGTTATCAGACATTATGGGTGGGTATAGGTTGGACTAGATGGATGTATGTCTTTATACAACCTCCATACTATGTGACTATGTAACTGTTATACAGACATTATGGGTAGGGTATAAAGGTTGGACTAGATGGACATATGTCTTTATACAACCTCCAATACTATGTGACTATGTAACTGTTATACAGACATTATGGGTAGGGTATAAAGGTTGGACTAGATGGACGTATGTCTTTATAAAACCTCCAATACTATGTAACTGTTATACAGACATTTATGGTATAGGTATAAGGTTAGACTAGATGGACGTATGTCTTTATACAACCTCCAATACTATGTTACGTGTAACTGTTATACACACATTATGGGTAGGGTAAAAGTTGGACTAGATGGACGTTGTCTTTATCAACCTCCAATACTATGTACTATGTAACTGTTATACAGACATTTGGGTAGGGTATAAGGTTGTGACTAGATGGACATATGTCTTTATACACCCTCCAATACTATGTGACTATGTAACTTATACAGACATTATGAGTGGGTTAAAGGTTGGACTAGATGGACGTATGTCTTTATACAACCTCCAATACTATGTTACATATACATAATGCACCCCCATACTGTATAATATAAGGATATAGAGTAACCTTGGGCCTTGTGCTTTTATATAGTCAGCGAACTCCAAGCAATTTATATACTTGTTTTACACTGTAAGGATCACATAATACTTTATATAATTGTTGGAAAACCCCAAATATTCTTAGGCATCACAGATGGAAAAATCAATACTCCTTAAAACCTCAATTAAAACCTCTAATACTATGTTACTATGTAACTGTTATACAGACATTATGGGTAGGGTATAAAGGTTGGACTAGATGGACGTATGTCTTTATACAACCTCCAATACTATGTTACTATGTAACTGTTATACAGACATTATGGGTAGGGTATGAAGGTTGAACTAGATGGATGTATGTTGCTTATATAACCTCCAACACTATGTTACTATGTAACTGTTATACAGACATTATGGGTAGGTATAAAGGTTGACTAATGGACCTATGTCTTTATAACAACCTCCAATACTATTTTACTATGTTGTTATACAGACATTATGGTAGGGTATGAAGGTTGAACTAGATGGATGTATGTCTTTATATAACCTCCAATACTATGTTACTATGTAACTGTTATACAGACATTATGGGTATGGTATAAAGGTTAGACTAGATGGACGTATGTCTTTATACAACCTCCAATACTATGTTACTATGTAACTGTTAGACAGACATTATGGGTAGGGTATAAGGGTTGGACTAGATGGACGTATGTCTTTATACAACCTCCAATACTATGTAACTGTTATACAGACATGGGTAGGGTATAAAGGCTGGACTAGATGGATGTTGTCTTTATACAACCTCCAATACTATGTGACTATGTAACTGTTATACAGACATGGGTAGGGTATAAAGGCTGGACTAGATGGATGTATGTCTTTATACAACCTCCAATACTATGTGACTATGTAACTGTTATACAGACATTATGGGTAGGGTATAAAGGTTGGACTAGATGGGCGTATGTCTTTATACAACCTCCAATACTATGTTACTATGTAACTGTTATACAGCCATTATGGGTAGGGTATAAAGGTTGGACTAGATGGACGTATGTCTTTATACAACCACCAATACTATGTTACTATGTAACTGTTAGACAGACATTATGGGTAGGGTATAAAGGTTGGACTAGATGGACGTATGTCTTTATATAACCTCCAATACTATGTACTGTTATAAAACATTATGGGTATGGTATAAAGGTTAGACTAGATGGACGTATGTCTTTATACAACCCCCAATACTATGTGACTATGTAACTGTTTGACAGACATTATGGGTAGGGTATAAAGGTTGGACTAGATGGACGTATGTCTTTATACAACCTCCAATACTATGTAACTGTTATACAGACATGGGTAGGTATAAAGCTGGACTAGATGGTTTATGTCTTTATACAACCTCATACATGTTACTATGTAACTGTTACAGACATTATGGGTAGGGTATAAAGGTTGGACTAGATGGATGTATGTCTTTATACAACCTCCAATACTATGTGACTATGTAACTGTTATACAGACATTATGGGTAGGGTATAAGGTTGGACTAGATGGACATATGTCTTTATACAACCTCAATACTATGTGACTAGGTAACTGTTATACAGACATTATGGGTAGGGTATAAAGGTTGGACTAGATGGACGTATGTCTTTATAAACCCTCATACTATGTAACTGTTATACAGACATTATGGGTATGGTATAAAGTTGACTAGATGGACGTATGTCTTTATACAACCTCAATACTATGTTACTGTACTGTAACTGTTATAACACATTATGGGTAGGTATAAAGGTTGGACTATGATGACGTATGTCTTTATACAACCTCCAATACTATGTTACTATGTAACTGTTATACAGACATTATGGGTAGGGTATAAAGGTTGGACTAGTGGACATATGTCTTTATACAACCTCCAATACTATGTGACTATGTAACTTATACAGACATTATGAGTAGGGTATAAAGGTTGGACTAGATGGACGTATGTCTTTATACAACCTCCAATACTATGTTACATATACATAATGCACCCCATACTGTATAATATAAGGATATAGAGTAACCTTGGGCCTTGTGCTTTTATATAGTCACGCGACTCCAAGCAATTATATACTTGTTTTACACTGTAAGATCACATAATCTTTATATAATTGTTGGAAAACCCCAAATATTCTTAGGCTCACAGATGGAAAAATCAATACTCCTTAAAACCTCAATTAAAACCTCTAATACTATGTTACTATGTAACTGTTATACAGACATTATGGGTAGGGTATAAAGGTTGACTAGATGGACGTAGTCTTTATACAACCTCCAATACTATGTTACTATGTAACTGTTATACAGACATTATGGGTAGGGTATAAAGGTTGGACTAGATGGACGTTGTCTTATACAACCTCCAATACTATGTTACTATGTAACTGTTATACAGACATTTATGGTAGGTATGAAGGTTGAACTAATGGAGTATGTCTTTATATAACCTCCAACACTATGTTACTATGTAACTGTTATACAGACATTATGGGTAGGGTATAAAGGTTGACTAGATGGCTATGTCTTTATACAACCTCCAATACTATGTTACTATGTAACTGTTATAACACATTATGGGTAGGGTGAATGGTTGAACTAGATGGATGTATGTCTTTATATAACCTCCAATCAATGTTACTATGTAACTGTTATACAGACATTATGGGTATGGTATAAGGTTAGACTGATGGACGTATGTCTTTAAACACCTCCAATACTATGTTACTATGTAACTGTTGACAGAACATTATGGGTAGGTATAAAGGTTGGACTAGATGGACGTATGTCTTTTACAAACCTCCAATACTATGTACGTTTATACAGACATGGGTAGGGTATAAAGCTGGACTAGATGGATGTATGTCTTTATACAACCTCCAATACTATGTGACTATGTAACTGTTATCAACAGACATGGGTAGGGTATAAAGGCTGGACTAGATGGATGTATGTCTTTATACACCCTCCATACTATGTGACTATGTAACTGTTATACAGACATTATGGGTAGGGTATAAAGGATGGACTAGATGGATGTATGTCTTATACAACCTCCAATACTATGTCTATGTAACTGTTATACAGACATTATGGGTAGGTATAAAGGTTGGACTAGATGGGCGTATGTCTTTATACAACCTCCATACTATGTTACTATGTAACTGTTATACAGACATTATGGGTAGGGTATAAAGGTTGGACTAGATGGACTATGTCTTTATAACCACCATACTATGTTCTATGTAACTGTTATACAGACATATGGGTAGGGTATAAAGGTTGGACTAGATGGACGTATGTCTTTATAAAACCTCCAATACTATGTAACTGTTATACAGACATTTATGGGTATGGTATAAAGGTTAGACTAGATGGACGTATGTCTTTATACAACCTCCAATACTATGTAACTGTTATACAGACATGGGTAGGGTATAAAGGCTGGACTAGATGGATGTATGTCTTTATACAACCTCCAATACTATGTTACTATGTAACTGTTATACAGACATTATGGGTAGGGTATAAAGGTTGGACTAGATGGATGTATGTCTTTATACAACCTCCAATACTATGTGACTATGTAACTGTTATACAGACATTATGGGTAGGGTATAAAGGTTGGACTAGATGGACATATGTCTTTATACAACCTCCAATACTATGTGACTATGTAACTTATACAGACATTATGAGTAGGGTATAAAGGTTGGACTAGATGGACGTATGTCTTTATACAACCTCCAATACTATGTTACTGTGTAACTGTTATACACACATTATGGGTAGGGTATAAAGGTTGGAAGATGGACGTATGTCTATACAACCCCATACTATATTTACTATGTAACTGTTATACAGACATTATGGGTAGGGTATAAAGGTTGGACTAGATGGACGTATGTCTTTATCAACCTCCATACTATTTTACTATGTAACTGTTATACGACATTATGGTAGGGTTAAAGGTTGGACTAGATGGACGTATGTCTTTATACAACCTCCAATACTATGTTACTATGTAACTGTTATACAGACATTATGGGTAGGGTATAAAGGTTGGACTAGATGGACGTATGTCTTTACAACCTCCATACTATGTGACTATGTAACTGTTATACAGACATTATGAGTAGGTAAAGGTTGGACTAGATAGACCTATGTCCTATACAACCTCCAAAACTGTCACAATTAAAGGATAAATTTGACTTAAAGTTTGAATGCAAGTTTCTTAATTCTAAAATATTATTTCTCCTTCCTGTAGGTAATCAACTTCTCCAGTATGGTTACAAAATTCCGATGAAGAGAAATGAATTAAACATGCAGATGCAAAGAAACTGAAAGCTGCTCACGTCCCACCTCAGGGAAAAACAGGTTCCCCACACACAGCAGCTCTCGGCAAGAAAGTCTCCCCTCCACCCCGGTAAGAGGGCTCGCTGGTTCTGCAAACCCTGCTAGATCACCCCTGAATATGTCCAAGTGCCAGATACTTTCAGTTTGGGGGTTTCAAGATGAAAATATTTAATGTTAAACGAAACCAAAGTTGTGATTTAACAACACTAGATAGGGTTATTCTGGTAATATAAATGGATTTGGAAAGCAGGATGATTCTTGCACACAATCCATCTTAACCATGGGCATATTGTTTCTCGTGGTTAAGTCATCTTGGTTTTGCTTTGGTTATTTTTTTAATACTAAATAATTGGGATGAAATGGATCTTATAATATAGAAAGATCCAGAAATGATATATTCATTATAGCACATATGCATTGCCTCATATACACCTATGTGCAATAATATCTTCTTGATTATTGATTATTGCCTGTTTTCTTTTGAGCTCATGAAAGCTTAGTACAAGTGATACCTCTAACTGCATCAATGGGTTATAGAGTGCTGCCTTGTAGCAAAGAGAAGTCTGACGGTACCTGAGGAGAATGTGGTGTTCTCTCCTAGCCAGTTGCAACCTTGAAATAAAGCTTTCCACGTGTTTTCATTAAGCAAGTGATCGGCTAGGTATACTTGATGAGGATTGGTTAGGACAGGGGTTCCCAAAAAGTGGTGGTGCATACTGGGTGCCTTCACAGAGTTTGCCTCCAAATTCTGGTACTAAAATATTTCACCGTATACGTAAACTTTAATGTATATTTTTGTACTCTAAAAAAAAAAAAATTATATATACAATACAAGGATTGTGGACGCAATCCAATTAGGCTAATTTACAACTACATTTAGCGGAAGTGCTACTGATCTGGTCAAACATTTATACAAACAAGAAAGATAATCATGCACATTCCTAAGCCCCATACAGTACATATATCTGCACACTGGCATACTTTATAACAAAAGGGTTTCTTGTTCCAAATCAAGCGGTTTTAGTTTAACCAGTATTGTCACTACGCATGCAACCATTAGTTAACAATGTAAATGTGACATTTGAGATCTTGTTTGTGTTATTGACATGCTCACATTTCTAATGAGCAGCTAATCTCCAGCTGGAGTCAAGGGCAGGACAGTAAAATATAATGTTATGGCCTTGAGCATTTATGTATCTCAAGTGAAACTACTGGACAGCCATATATGTTAAGAGTTTGCTAAATTTATCTTTCCTTTAAAGTGTTTTTCCACTGAACTTTTGCTTTGATTGGGTTATTAAGGGGTCACAAAATATAATGACTTGATTGAATATTATACCTTGTGCCAATATAAGATTTTTTTAAATTTCAGTTACATATTCGTGTAAAATTTCATGCATGATTTATTTTCCTTGTATATCCTTTATTTATAGATTTGTCTGAAGTACATTTCACTGAATCCTATGAATGGCCATATGATTAAGCACTGATTATATCCAACTCACTAATCACCATTTATAAGCTATAATTTACAGGATATTTTAAAGTGTGTTATTATGGTGGGAAAATCTTTGTAGTATTTGGCCATAACAAAATATCCATTTTATTTCTGTAATGTCCCAGAAATAGAATCTATAAGTTTCTTTTTATATGTTTATGTTTAAACTGCAATTTAATATTGGCAAACAAGCTGTAAACCGCTGACAATCGGTTGTGAAGAACACAGGGAGCCCTTTATAGTTTCTAAAGAGAGAGCACAGGGGGAGCCCTTTATAGGTTATATAGAGAGAGCACAGGGGAGCCCTTTTAGGTTATATAGAGAGAGCACAGGGGAGCCCTTTATAGTGTTATATAGAGAGAGCTCAGGGGGAGCCCTTTATAGGTTATATAGAGAGCTCAGGGGAGCCCTTTATGGTTATATGAGAGAGCTCAGGGAGCCCTTTATAGGTTTATAGAGAGAGCACAGGGGAGCCCTTTATAGTTATATAGAGGAGAGCACAGGGGGAGCCCTTTATAGGTTATATAGGAGAGCTCAGGGGAGCCCTTTTAGGTTATAATAGAGAGCACAGGGGGAGCCCTTTATAGGTTATTGAGAGAGCTCGGGGAGCCTTTTAGTTTATAGAGAAGCTCAGGGGAGCCCTTTATAGTTTATATAGAGAAGCACAGGGGGAGCCCTTATAGGTTTATAGAGAGAGCTCAGGGAGCCCTTTATAGGTTATATAGAGAGAGCACAGGGGGAGCCCTTTATAGGTTATATAGAGAGAGCTCAGGGGGAGCCCTTTATAGGTTATATAGAGAGAGCACAGGGGGAGCCCTTTATAGGTTATATAGAGAGAGCTCAGGGGGAGCCCTTTATAGGTTTATATGAGAGAGCTCAGGGGGAGCCCTTTATAGGTTATATAGAGAGCAAGGGGAGCCCTTTATAGGTCTATAGAGAGAGCACAGGGGGAGCCCTTTATAGGTTCTATAGAGAGAGCACAGGGAGCCCTTTATAGGTTATATAGAGAGAGCTCAGGGGGAGCCCTTTATAGGTTATATAGAGAGAGCTCAGGGGGAGCCCTTTATAGTTATTAGAGAGAGCTCAGGGGGACCCTTTATAGGTTATATAGAGAGAGCACAGGGGGAGCCCTTTATAGGTTATATAGAGGAGCACAGGGGGAGCCCTTTATAGTTCTAAAGAGAGAGCACAGGGGGAGCCCTTTATAGTTATATAGAGAGAGCACAGGGGAGCCCTTTATAGGTTATATAGAGAGAGCTCAGGGGGAGCCCTTTATAGGTTATATAGAGAGAGCTCAGGGGGAGCCCTTTATAGGTTATATAGAGAGAGCTCAGGGGGAGCCCTTTATAGGTTATATAGAGAGAGCTCGGGGGAGCCCTTTATAGGTTATATAGAGAGAGCACAGGGGGAGCCCTTTATAGTTTCTAAAGAGAGAGCACAGGGAGCCCTTTATAGGTTCTATAGAGAGAGCTCAGGGGGCCTTAAGGTCTATAGAGAGAGCACAGGGGGAGCCCTTTATAGGTTCTATAGAGAGAGCACAGGGGGAGCCCTTTATAGGTTCTATAGAAGAAGCACAGAGGCCCTTTATAGTCATAGAGAGAGCTCAGGGGGAGCCCTTTATAGGTTATATAGAGAGAGCTCAGGGGGAGCCCTTTATAGGTTCTATAGAGAGCACAGGGGGAGCCCTTTATAGGTTCTATAGAGAGAGCACAGGGGGAGCCCTTTATAGGTTCTATAGAGAGAGCACAGGGGGAGCCCTTTATAGGTTCTATAGAGAGAGCACAGGGAGCCCTTTATAGGTTCTATAGAGAGAGCTCAGGGGGAGCCCTTTATAGGTTATATAGAGAGAGCTCAGGGGGAGCCCTTTATAGGTTCTATAGAGAGAGCTCAGGGGGAGCCTTTATAGGTTATATAGAGAGAGCACAGGGGGAGCCCTTTATAGGTTCTATAGAGAGAGCTCAGGGAGCCCTTTATAGGTTCTATAGAGAGAGCACAGGGGGAGCCCTTTATAGGTTCTAAAGAGAGAGCACAGGGGGAGCCCTTTATAGGTTCTATAGAGAGCTCAGGGAGCCCTTTATAGGTTCTATATAGAGAGAGCACAGGGGGAGCCCTTTATAGTTTCTATAGAGAGAGCACAGGGGGAGCCCTTTATAGTTTCTAAAGAGAGAGCTCAGGGAGCCCTTTATAGGTTCTATAGAGAGAGCTCAGGGGGAGCCCTTTATAGGTTCTATAGAGAGAGCACAGGGGGAGCCCTTTATAGGTTCTATAGAGAGAGCACAGGGGGAGCCCTTTATAGGTTCTATAGAGAGAGCTCAGGGGGAGCCCTTATAGGTTCTATAGAGAGAGCACAGGGGGAGCCCTTTATAGGTTCTATAGAGAGAGCACAGGGGGAGCCCTTTATAGGTTCTATAGAGAGAGCTCAGGGAGCCCTTATAGGTTATATAAGAGGCACAGGGGAGCCCTTTATAGTTCTAAAGAGAGAGCACAGGGAGCCCTTTATAGGTTCTATAGAGAGAGCACAGGGGGAGCCCTTTATAGGTTCTATAGAGAGAGCTCAGGGGGAGCCCTTTATAGGTTCTATAGAGAGAGCTCAGGGAGCCCTTTATAGGTTCTATAGAGAGAGCTCAGGGGGAGCCCTTTATAGGTTCTATAGAGAGAGCGCAGGGGGAGCCCTTTATAGGTTCTATAGAGAGAGCTCAGGGGGAGCCCTTTATAGGTTCTATAGAGAGAGCTCAGGGAGCCCTTTATAGGTTCTATAGAGAGAGCTCAGGGGACCCTTTATAGGTTCTATAAGAGAGCGCAGGGGAGCCCTTTATAGGTTCTATAGAGAGAGTTTAGGGAGCCCTTTATAGGTTCTATAGAGAGAGCACAGGGGGAGCCCTTTATAGGTTCTATAGAGAGAGCTCAGGGAGCCCTTTATAGGTTCTATAGAGAGAGCTCAGGGAGCCCTTTATAGGTTCTATAGAGAGAGCTCAGGGGGAGCCCTTTATAGGTTCTATGAGAGAGCTCAGGGGGGCCCTTTATAGGTTATATAGAGAGAGCTCAGGGGGCCTTTATAGTTCTATAGAGAGAGCGGGGGAGCCCTTTATGGTTCTATAAGAAGCTCAGGGAGCCCTTTATAGGTTCTATAGAGAGAGCGCAGGGGACCCTTTATAGGTTCTAGAGAGAGAGTTTAGGGAGCCCTTTTAGGTTATATAGAGAGAGCAGGGGGAGCCCTTTATAGGTTCTATAGAGAGAGTTAGGGAGCCCTTTATAGTTCTATAGAGAGAGCACGGGGAGCCCTTTAGGTTCTATAGAGAGAGCTCAGGGAGCCCTTATAGGTTCTATAGAGAGAGCTCAGGGAGCCCTTTATAGGTTCTATAGAGAGAGCTCAGGGGACCCTTTATAGGTTCTATAGAGAGAGCTCAGGGGGAGCCCTTTATAGGTTATATAGAGAGAGCTCAGGGGGAGCCCTTTATAGGTTCTATAGAGAGAGCGCAGGGGAGCCCTTTATAGGTTCTATAGAGAGAGCTCAGGGAGCCCTTTATAGGTTCTATAGAGAGAGCGCAGGGGGAGCCCTTTATAGGTTCTAGAAGAGAGTTTAGGGAGCCCTTTATAGGTTATATAGAGAGAGCACGGGGGAGCCCTTTATAGGTTCTATAGAGAGAGCTCAGGGAGCCCTTTATAGGTTCTATAGAGAGAGCACAGGGGGAGCCCTTTATAGGTTCTATAGAGAGAGCTCAGGGAGCCCTTTATAGGTTCTATAGAGAGAGCTCAGGGGGAGCCCTTTATAGGTTCTATAGAGAGAGCTCAGGGGACCTTTATAGGTTATATAGAGAGCTCAGGGGGAGCCCTTTATAGGTTCTATAGAAGACGCGGGGGAGCCCTTTATAGGTTCTATAGAGAGAGCTCAGGGAGCCCTTTATAGGTTCTATAGAGAGAGCGCAGGGGGAGCCCTTTATAGGTTCTAGAGAGAGCACAGGGAGCCCTTTATAGGTTCTATAGAGAGAGCTCAGGGGGAGCCCTTTATAGGTTCTATAGAGAGAGCTCAGGGAGCCCTTTATAGGTTCTATAGAGAGAGCTCAGGGGGAGCCCTTTATAGGTTCTATAAAGAGAGCACAGGGAGCCCTTTATAGGTTCTATAGAGAGAGCTCAGGGAGCGCTTTATAGTTTCTTTAGAGAGAGCTCAGGGGGAGCCCTTTATAGGTTCTATAGAGAGAGCTCAGGGGGAGCCCTTTATAGGTTCTATAGAGAGAGCCCATGGAGCCCTTTATAGGTTCTATAGAGAGAGCTCAGGGAGCGCTTTATAGGTTCTATAGAGAGAGCACAGGGAGCCCTTTATAGGTTCTATAGAGAGAGCTCAGGGGGATACCTTTATAGGTTCTATAGAGAGAGCACAGGGGGAGCCCTTTATAGATTCTATAGAGAGAGCTCAGGGGGAGCCCTTTATAGGTTCTATAGAGAGAGCTCAGGGAGCGCTTTATAGGTTCTATAGAGAGAGCGCAGGGGGATACCTTTATAGGTTCTATAGAGAGAGCACAGGGAGCCCTTTATAGGTTCTATAGAGAGAGAGCTCAGGGGGATACCTTTATAGGTTCTATAGAGAGAGCACAGGGAGCCCTTTATAGGTTCTATAGAGAGAGCACAGGGGGAGCCCTTTATAGGTTATATAGAGAGAGCACAGGGGGAGCCCTTTATAGGTTCTATAGAGAGAGCACAGGGAGCCCTTTATAGGTTCTAGAGAGAGAGCTCAGGGAGCCCTTTATAGGTTCTATAGAGAGAGCTCAGGGGGAGCCCTTTATAGGTTCTATAGAGAGAGCACAGGGGGAGCCCTTTATAGGTTCTATAGAAGAGCTCAGGGAGCCTTTATGGTCTATAGAGAGAGCACAGGGAGCCCTTTATAGGTTCTATAGAGAGAGCACAGGGGAGCCCTTTATGGTTCTAGAGAGAGCCAGGGAGCCCTTATAGGTTCTATAGAAGGCTCAGGGGAGCCCTTTATAGGTTCTTAGAGAGAGCTCAGGGGCCCTTTATAGGTTCTATAGAGAGAGCCCAGGGGGAGCCCTTTATAGGTTCTATAGAGAGAGCTCAGGGGAGCCCTTTATAGGTTCTATAGAGAGAGCTCAGGGGAGCCTTTATAGTTCATAGAGAGAGCTCAGGGGAGCCCTTTATAGGTTCTATAGAGAGCACAGGGAGCCCTTTATAGGTTCTATAGAGAGAGCTCAGGGAGCCCTTTATAGGTTCTATAGAGAGAGCTCAGGGGGATACCTTTATAGGTTCTATAGAGAGCGCAGGGGGAGCCCTTTATAGGTTCTATAGAGAGCGCAGGGGGACCCTTTATATTTCTATATAGAGAGCGCAGGGGGAGCCCTTTATAGGTTCTATAGAGAGCGCAGGGGGAGCCCTTTATAGGTCTATAAAGCGCAGGGGGAGCCCTTTATAGGTTCTAATAGAGAGCGCAGGGGGAGCCCTTTATAGGTTCTATATAGAAGCGCAGGGGGAGCCCTTATAGGTTCTATAGAGACGCAGGGGAGCCCTTATAGGTTCTATAGAGAGCGCAGGGGGAGCCCTTATAGGTTCATAGAGACGCAGGGGGAGCCCTTTATAGGTTCTATAGAGAGCGCAGGGGGATACCTTTATAGGTTCTATAGAGAGCGCAGGGGGAGCCCTTTAAAGTTCTATAGAGAGCGCAGGGGGGACCCTTTATAGGTTCTATAGAGAGCGCAGGGGGAGCCCTTTATAGGTTCTATAGAGAGCGCAGGGGGATACCTTTATAGGTTCTATAGAGAGCGCAGGGGGATACCTTTATAGGTTCTATAGAGAGCGCAGGGGGATACCTTTATAGGTTCTATAGAGAGCGCAGGGGGAGCCCTTTATAGGTTCTATAGAGAGCGCAGGGGGAGCCCTTTTATAGGTTCTATAGAGAGCGCAGGGGGATACCTTTATAGGTTCTATAGAGAGCGCAGGGGGAGCCCTTTATAGGTTCTATATAGAGAGCGCAGGGGGAGCCCTTTATAGGTTCTATAGAGAGCGCAGGGGCAGCCCTTTATAGGTTCTATAGAGAGCGCAGGGGGAGCCCTTTATAGGTTCTATAGAGCGCAGGGGGAGCCCTTTATAGTTTCTATAGAGAGCGCAGGGGGATACCTTTTGTAGGTTCTATAGAGAGCGCAGGGGGAGCCCTTTATAGGTTCTATAGAGAGCGCAGGGGGAGCCCTTTATAGGTTCTATAGAGAGCGCAGGGGGAGCCCTTTATAGGTTCTATAGAGAGCGGCAGGGGGAGCCCTTTATAGGTTCTATAGAGAGCGCAGGGGGATACCTTTATAGGTTCTATAGAGAGCGCAGGGGGAGCCCTTTATAGGTTCTATAGAGAGAAGTCGTGCTTGAAAATCTACATTATACTTTGACATTTTGGAATGTAGCAGGAATGATTTGAATTTATTCTGTTTTATTGCATTTTACATCCATAATGTATCTGCTTTGCTGTAAAACTTCCGGAAAAAAAAACTCAATCTATAAAATGTTTTTCTTTTAATCTGTGGTAAGAGTTTTAATGATAAATGAATTTCCAATGATCGAAATGAGTTGGATATGCCATATAGTCTCTCAGAATGCATTTAAATAAATATGGCAGAATTCCCATTGCAGTACAGTGCGTTTCAGGAAATCATTACTGCAGTACTGTAGATACAAATGCAAAGAAAAATAAATATACAGAAATATTAGTTTTTCTTTTTTGCCGTGGAGACAGAAGCGTACGGAGCAGTCAGGACTCGTAGATGGTAAGTTGCCAGCCGTAACCAAGAGTTGAGCACCTAGGTTCTTAGGACCTAAACCTGATGGGGCGTTCCTGCCTTAAAGTACTATGGGGGAGAAGAGATATACTGAAGAAGCTTGCAATGTCTCCTACCCAGCCTTGTTAAACCTTTGGTGATCTCTCGAAGGAATATAATTGACTCTGCATGAATTCTAACAGCTGTATCTCTCTTCTTAGCAGAAATAATCTGTATAATTCAGTAGGTTTATGGAGTGGTTACCAGATGCAATTCACGTTTTCTCAGCCATGTAACTATGCACATTGGACATTGGATAGATTTGTTGTTTGATTGAAAAATCAAATATCTAAATAGACTGTTACTTTGATCTTTTTTTGTTTTTAAATAAACATGTAAATTACCTGTTACCTGCCCCCAACCCTAACAAATGTATTTTGCACTTTATTACCTGTATTACTAACCAGATATTTAAAGATAATTATTGTCCCCATTCTGGCAGAATAAGCTGGCTCCTCCCTCCATGCTGTCAATCAAGTGACAACTGACATCACAACCAATGATTGACTGGTGTTACCTCTGCTGCCTCTTGTGCACATGCTCAAGCTTAAAAAAGCTCATTGAACAGAGGCAGGAGGCAGATAGTTTTTGCCAGAAAGGAATAGAATTTATCATATATCTGGTTACAAATACATGTAATAAACTGGGGAAAATTGCAGGTAGGGTTGTGGCGAGGTATCTGACAAGTCACTGTTTTTTGTTTTTAAGGGTGGACATATCCTTTAACCTCTCAATGTCTTGGCCTATTCATTTTGCCGTAGAATGACGATGGCAAAATGATCTGGTAATTGTCCTAAACCTTTCTGAACATTCCCTAATATTTAACCAGCTTTGCCTAGTTTACAAACTGGTTAAATGGTGTCTCCACTAAAAAATGGACATACCCCTTTTTCAATTGAATTAAAGAGCAGGATGTAAAAGAGCGAAGACTTATGTCCTGTTCTTCAATTAAGCCAGCAGGGAAATGGTTAAACCTACCCGTTATTGTGCTATTTACCTTGTGACATGGTTACCAACATGATGGTACATGCACAGATCATCACCAATTGCACCCGGGTTGCTCTCAGTAGACACTATCCTATATTCAGGGCAGAATTGAGTGATTCCCTTGAATGAGGAGCAAACCAAACATTGTCTTTGGATGTTCCACCGTTAACAGGACACATTTTGCATTTGCCTTTTCCTCTGCAGGCAATTCATTTTTCCCAGATTTTTTTTTTCTTAAAATTGGCTTTTTTTTGCTGTCAGTCTTCACACAAAGCCATTGTCCAAAAACTCATCTCCTCACTGTACATACAGATGAACTCAAACTTGCCTGCTGTCAATATTCAACAAGCTCTGAACTGGTGCCCACACCATTCTGTAGCCAGCCCATCGGGACAGTCCTGGAGCTTGCTGGACACTCTTGGACATCCAAAATCCTCCATTGAATTGAAGTTCTTAATGATCTGGTCAATGGTTTGGATGCAATCTACTTAACATCACTTGCCTTGCATGCGAGGCCATTTTGATGGAAGGGATCGGTCTTCCCTTATCCAATCAGAAAAGTGTGAATTAGTACAGCTGGAATCACTGTGTTGGTGATACAACTACAATGTAATTAAGTTTCGGTCAAGGCCATAATACATTGAATGGTTAAATTTTGTAGTTATAATTAATCTCCTTGCAATGAATTTAATGTGGATCTGATTAACTTTTATGGCCATGGTTATAGATCAATAAAGACTTGGCTGGTAACGCCATTGTTTTTTGAAGTTTAAATGCTTTAAATGGTTAGCCAAAGCTTGATGTCTGTAATGAGCGTTTCGTTGCCCATTGTTATTTGAATAAGTAGTTGTGTGACTGTCGGTGTATTAGGAAATATAGGATGAATAATGCAAGCACATAGAAACTGCTTCTGCATGGCTTCAGTGCTATCTTTAAGACAAGAAGGCCCAGGGCACAAACCGGGCAGATAAACTGTGCTGAGGCATCTGGCATATAATAAATCCTACCTCCCTGTCCCAGATTCTTTTCATTTTTTAAACCCTTTATAAAGTTTTACAGTGTAGTTGTCATTTAACTTCTTACATTGGTTCCTAATTTCAGTCGCCCCAAATACGGTTGTGCACATTGTCATAGTTAATAAACCAATTAACATGAACTCGATTGCTCCCCTTTAAACTTCATACACATTGGGATTTTCGGGGGCGGACCTGCGACACACAATGTACAATAGTGGCGTCTATGGGCACTTTTGTTGGCCGTTCAGTTGGTGATCGTTGTCCAACCGGCCGGATGAATCTTCAACCGAACGGCCTTTTCGACACACGATGAACATGCATGGCCGTTTCGTACTTTGTCAGCAGTTCAGTTTGGGATGGCTGCCCGACCAGCTGGGCAGATCTTCGTCCAACAAAGTGGCCATACACGGCATTATTATTGTCTGAAACAGCCATGCATACACATTGTGTGTCACGGAACGCACGTGTGTATGAACTTTTAGACAGTAGAATTCCTATAACCAGATAGTAACCTTCCTGATATTAGATATTGGTCCTTTTAGGAAATAGCTTGGTTGCTGTATATACACTATATAAAATACGTATTCTGTTTGTCTCTGCTACTGGGGCAGGGTGGCCTAGTCCTAAAGCTCTGTAAACACATTGGATCGTTTCCAGACGACAATCTCTTGTTTGTGTGTGGACATCTGTAGCGATTGCTCTAAATGAGATTCCACATTTACCTAGCTTAATATGTATACAAGGCCTATCTGAAAGGCCACAATATCTACACAGTATCCCAGTGTCTGCAAAAGAAACATGCAAGATGTATCCTGTTTGATATGAGCTTTCAGCTGCTTCATTTAAAAACCAAACATGATTTGTTCTTTGTTTTCTAAATTGTGGCAACATGTTCTACTGGGTTCACATTCTTATCCCTTTAATGGTAAAACAGGAAATTTTAAGGAACCAAAATCCTAACAATAAAGATATAATAAACCTTTTGAAATGTGGCAACGGTTTTAATCTTTTACTTTAGTCTTACAGCTTCATCTGCCTCTTGTTATTCCAGCAAAAATGTACGTTGGCATATAGTCAGATGATGGCCTTACTATAATGACTCTGGTCTGGTGGACAAGATGTAGATTTAACTTGCTTTACATAGGTGTATACTTGATTAGGGATCACTGAAATCATGTGGCTCGTCTTCCTTTTAATTAGCAACTTTTAAGATTGAATATTAAATATTCTACTATGATTTGATGGGATTTGTTTTCTGGTTATGTTAAATTGGTGCTTTTGGGGAATTAATGGGTTTGCTGTCCCTGTGATTAGTCTAAAGTGTCCCATCGGGCAGTGGAGGCCTATTAACTGCTCTTCTTTTTCCTGGTACTCAGAGCCCAGCTATGGAGCAGCTTGATCATGGGTTTGAAGTGGACAGCGATATGGCCGATATCACCCAGGAACAGGATGTATCTTTGGCAATGGAAGACGAGGATATTACCGAAGAACAGGAGCCAGTGTCCGCATCGTCACACATTGCATCCTCACTGGGTCTGAATCCACATGCCCTGCAGGTAATCAGATTCTTCTGTGTGGGGAGCCTTTAATTTTGTACGGTGAGACATTGTTCTGGTCTGATCTATGACATATATAATGTTGCTTATTTAACGGCAATTCCACACAGGTGATGAAAGCATCTCTTTTCCTGGAAGAGGAGGATGGTGACCCAATGTCTCGGTTTAGCAGCCTCCCTTCCAGCCTAGACCCCTACGAAGAGGGCAGGTCACTTCGCCTCTTCCCATCTTCCCAATCAAAAAGGACCTCATCTGGTAAGTTCACTTTGGGTTAATTTCAGTGTAGTAATAACCAATGGACAGTGTGGCATTTAGATGTTGTAGAAGATGCAGGGGAGGTTGGAAGATGATGGATTCTTATTAAAGGGCATGCCTACTCTATTGGCAGACTCTGTGTTTGCAATGCTTACATTTCTCCCCTCCAGATATCTTCCCTTGATCTCCCCTAGTTTCTCTCTGTTTCTGCTGCCTCCTTAATTGCTTTCTGAGCTCCAAGTGAGCTCACGCAGGTTAGCAATCCAGCCATCGTATGTCTTTGGCCGTGTTATTGGCATCATTGCCTTCACAGACTGCTGCAATGTGGAAATTGGGCAGAGAGCATGCAAGGAACTGGAGGAGGTAAAGAGAAGTGCAAGGTAGTGTGTATTCTGGGAAGAAGGATCATTATAGAACCTGAAATGTCAGCTCACTAATGTCAACATCAGGGAATAGCAAGAGGTATAAATTCAACTGATTTTTCAAAATGGAAGAGAATATGTAGGATAACTAGGTATGTGTAATACAAACTAAGAATTTAAGAAAATATTTTCCACTGATCTTTCCCTTTAATAGCAAGTTATCACCCATCGGATGTATGTGTTGAACTGCCCTTACTCACCACTGTAATGTCCACCTTCTACCGTTAGAATGAATGTAGGGAAAAGACCTTTTCAATGTAATCTATAAGTTAACTGAAACCAAAATGAATATTAATGAGTTGTATTTGTACCTGTATTTGTTCCTTTATAAATCTTGTTTGTGAATCTACAAGATGTACATGAACTTTGAGAAGCTTGTGTGTAGCTGGGCAAGTGGCATAAAAGTCAGACTAGAACACACCATGGTTTTAGATAGAAATTCTGTTTGTGGGGTTAGTTCCTATTGTCGTATGATACAAATAATCTAATTTCAGTATTGTTCTTACTGGCCCTGTAAAGTAACCGCATTCTACTACATTGTACAATTTAATTCTAGACTAAGATCTGCTCTTTTTTTCTTTAATACAGCTGGTCTTCTGCTTCCCAGATTGGGGACACCTGTTCTTAGGCCAAGCGATTCTGTGCAAGCCTTCCGTAGCCCCAGAATCTCATCGTCTGCTCAGCCTTGGGCTGTGCCAGGGCCTCTGTCTTCGGCCTTTGTTATGCCCAGCCCTGTTCCCGAGACTCAGCTGAAAACTGTTGGAACCCGCAGACAACAGGAACTAGTCCCGCTGAAGAAGTCTGTAACGTATGGACATGGGCGACTTCTCATCGATATGGGGTTATTTATGGGGAGGTCGTTTCGAGTCGGTTGGGGGCCTAATTGGACTCTTGTTCATAACGGTGATAAACTAAGCGGGTCATTGGAAGCAGAGATTGATACCATGGACGTTGTTGATTATGGATTCCTGCCTAGGCCTACATCTGGCAAGACGTAAGTATCCAAAATATATGGAAACCTGAGCCAATCAAATGGTATGTAGCGGCACTGCACATCTTTAATTTGAACAAAAAGCAAGTTTCCATGCTACTATCTATTGTACGTGCTGTTACTGGGTTTATGGTTTATAGTTTATAATGGGTTCTTTAGTTAATAGTAGGGTTGCTTTGTTCTTTATCAGTATCACAGAGTCGCCTTTTAAAGTTCACATGGAAAAGCTCAGCCTGGAAGAGAAGACCAAAGATCTGCAAGCTTACCTGACCCCTCTAGAAATAGAGCTGAAGAATAGCTTAGTGGACCGATCAGATCAGTGTCCGCGATTTATGCCAAAGCAGGGGGTGGAGGCCATACATGACTTTGCAGGATGGGCCAGGGAAGTGAGCACTGAGACTGGAGACATGGAAAGTAGGTTAACAAATTCCTGAGCTGTTTTCTTTTGTCTTTGGCGACAGAATGTGTGTGTGTTAGTCGTTTTACTATCGTTTTCTTTGTGTGCCTTTGTACAGCGGTGGTAAAGCACTGGTGTTTAACGTGGACACTGTGTGAAGCTCTTTGGGGTAAACTTAAGGAGCTAGAAAATAGTCTAGAAGAACCAAATGAGTATGTAAAAAACCTGGAACGGCGGAAGGCATTTTCCAGCTGGATTGCGCTGACTTCAGAGGAACGCATCGAGGAAGAGGCCTCTCTCTATAGACAGGAACGACACATTGAAGCAATATTCAGCTACCTGTCTGGTGGTCGGATTGGAGACGCCTGCCGACTAGCACAGAAATCTGGTTAGTGTCCTATTTTATTTTTCCAATTTGACTAAGTGTCCAATTTTAGCCATTCATGCTACAACTATATCCACGTTTTAATTTATTTTGGGGTCTTTGCCATGTAATTTAAACCTGTTCTTTTTTTCTAATAGCTATGAATAAAGACAAGTGTTTATCTAGTCCAACCTTTTTAGCCTATTAATGAGACCTTCCTTACAGTTGATCCAGAGGAAGGCAAAAACCTAGGTTGAAAGGTGGAAATAATATTCTTCCTGACTTGAAATAGCAAATGGAAAGGATCCCTGGAACAACCAGAACTAAATGTGTTAATACCAGTTATTTATCAATATTTTTAGTAACTTATTCACCCTTCTTGAATATATTCAATAAACTTGCCATTACCACATCTGCTGGAAGACAGTTCCACAGTGTCACCGTTCTCACTGTATAGAAACCTTTCCTAACCTGAAGATGAAACCTCTTTTCTTCCAACCTTAAAGGATGTCCACGTGTCCTCTGATAAGACCTATTAGTGAACAATGCACCAGAGAGTTCATTGTATGGGCCATTAATATATTTGTGATCATATCCCCATGCACACATTGCTTTTACAATGTAAACAGCCCTAACTTGTCTAATCTGCCTGCATATTCAAGCCCCTCCATTCCCCTTATTAATTTAGTTGCCCTTCTCTGAACTGCTTCCATTTCCAAGATGTCCCTTTTATATATGGGATTCCAAAACTGCACCGCATATTCCAAATGAGGCCTTACCAGTGCCTTGTAAAGAGACCTTGCTCCCCTTCTAAGTCATTAATAAGCAGATTAAAAAATGTGGCCCCAGTACGGAACCTTGAGTAACTCCACTTTACCCCACATTGATGTAGCTCCATTAACCACTAAGTATAAACATTAAAAAAAGTGGTGAAGTGTTTTTTAGTTTCCTTAATGTTGCCACATTAACCAGGCCTGCGTGTTGATACTGTGCTATGGCGGTCATTAATTTGCTTTATACGCAGGGAAAATCTGTCGAGCAGCTTTACTTGGGAAGGAGCCTATACAGAGAATTGTGGATAAATATCCAGTTTTCTTCACACAGGTGATCACAGGTTGGCCATGCTGCTGTCTCAGATCGGTGGAAGCCAGGAGGTGCGAGATCTAATAGGTCTGCAGTTGGTGGACTGGAAGAACCTGCAGGTGGATCGTTTTATCCATGAGGAACGGTTGCGGGTCTTCTGTTTGCTCTCTGGTACACCTGTAAGTCTTACACATAACACCTCCTACAGGTCATTAGGAGTTATCTGTTTAAATTTGTCTTCCATTCGAGAAACAAAAACTTAAAGACGTAAAAAGCTTTTTCCTAAACTGAACCTTTAGTGGTCTTGTGAATTGTCCCACTAATTTCTCCTTACCCTTAATCATGGTAGTTTGCAGATTTTACATTGATTGGCCTACAGATATGGGATGGTGCTTGTGTATTGTAGTTTTACCTTTAAATCTCTGTATTTGTAGGTCTGGAATTCCTCCGATCAGAAATCCATCAATGTCTGTTCACAGCTGGACTGGAAGCGGACGTTGGCGGTTCATCTTTGGTACATGCTCCCTCCAACCGCTCCTATAGCTCAGGCGCTGAAAATGTATGAGCAGGCGTTTCAGGTAAAGTGGAACATCAGACGTCCCTGATAAATCTGTTTACACAAAGACGTAATGCCTAGAGTTATGGCCGCCAGCCTTATTTGATTGGCCTGTTATTTCATCCGGTTTCCTAGGAGCTGGAGGAAGCAGAGGCTTATGCTTGCTATCCTCTTCCACCTTATTTGGAAGATATCGGCATCAGCATTAGCGACAAACCTTCGGTTAAAGCGCCGGCATTTCAGAGAGACGTCTGCTTCCATTTACTGAAACTGTACGGTGAAAGGTGAGCAAAAGACCAGAAGAATTTCCCCCCCCTTTAGAATTTGAGCGCATTAGAATATCCTGATTTTTTTTTTAGTTTTGAACTGAAACCAGGTAATTCTAGTACACTGCACAGCATTGAATTCTGTATGGGCCGTAACTGGGATTTGGTGGAAATTTTTTTGTTGTTTAACACAAATTCTGCAGGAATTCACAGCAGCAAAACAGTTTAATGTTCCGAACTAAACTCCTGTGTTTTCCTTACAGACATTATGATCTCAGCCATCTGCTGGACCCCAGTAGTGTAACACCTGATCCTCTTGATTACCGACTCCCTTGGCATTTGTGGGTGGTCCTACAGGCTTTAAATTATACCCATCTGTCTGAGCAACACCAAGGAATTCTTCATGCCAGTTATGCAGCCCAGTTGGAGAACGTTGGCCTTTGGGAGTGGGCAATCTTTGTGCTGCTCCACATTAATGATACACAGTTAGTTTGTTTTATTTTCTATGTCTGTCACGTCGCATACCGTAATCAAAACTGTTAATGTGAGTTCCCTTTTGAGCGTGTAAAGGGTAACTCCAACCAGAAAAGTCACTTTTCAAAAATTGATTCTTTAATTCAGTTGAAAATAGAATCACTAGCTGCTATCTCCCAATTCGGGTTACAAGCCGAGATCTGCCTATGTTTATTTACATGATCCTGCAGCTCTGTCTCCCCTGCTGGCCTCCTGTCTTTCAGGGGGAGACAGAGCTGCAGGATCAAGTAAGTAAATACTGTGATTGGCATGTGCTTAGTGCAGGAGAAAGCTGAAGAAGCCAGGAAGAGATTGAGTTACAGTGACTTAAGTAAGGGGATGGGGGTGTATAATGGCACAGATGTGTACAACCACTCCAAGCATATTCCCACATGTTGCAAAGTGAAGCCAGGGAATCGTGGGAGTTTCAATCCGTTTCACTTTAGGTTTTATGGTCTTATGGTCCTGTATAGTTGCTTAGTCAGTGTTACATGTCTTGGCTTTGTTATCCTAGGTTTGTATTAAATAGGGCTGGTTAACTGTGATTAACAGTTCTTAAATCTGTTATAAACTGTGAGACATCTTTTTGTTTCTATTCCTTAGTGTTCGCAAGGCAGCAGTACGAGAGTTGCTGAACAGGCACTGTATTGTGCAGGAGAGTCCAGAGTCTCTGGCAAAGGAGAATTTCCTAATTCAGCACCTGCACATCCCTTCAGAATGGATCCACAATGCAAAAGCTATCCGCTCCAAGCGGGATGGTGACAAGCATAGAGAAGCCTTATATTTACTGAAGGCCGGGCAGTGGTACCAATGCCACAAGCTGGTCACACGGCACTTGGCTGCAGGTGAGCCGGAAATCTTTCCTAACAATTCTATTTTATTGGTGATGTATAGCATGGGAAATACAAACTTGTATTTTGTTTGGTCCCACTATACTCCACCCCCCACTCCTGATAAATATGCAGAAATAACCAATCGGGGATCAAAAAGAACAGACTCAATCTATTAGCCCTGTTTTTAAATAAAAATTATTGTAAACAGTATGTGGAATAGCCACAATTATTTTTGATGTGGCTACTGTTATATGGTGTGGCTACTGTGGCCTACTGTTATATGGTGTTAAAGGGTCCCTATACTCACTGAAACAACTTTACATTATCTGAAACTGCAATTTGAGAGAAGTAAAATGGTGGTACTCCCATATTTATCTGTGGTTGCTTTTTTAAATTATTGTTTAGTGGGTGCTCCTAATTGCCCCTACACTCCCGTACTCACTGCCTCCTTGTAGTGTCTGTGACACTTATAAGTTCTGCACAGCCTCACAATAGACTCTGCTCTGCTTACACATCTCCCCCCTGCCTTCTTTTCTCTGCTGATTCTCTTAATTGTTGCAGAAAGTGTGCTGGCAGGCAAAGATTCTAGTAAGAGGTCATTAAGGGGACACATATTACAATATCTGCTCCTGGAGTGACAGGTCTTTCTATGTAAATGCTGTGATTAAAATGACTTTCTCAGGATCTACAGCTCAGATTTAAAATGTGACCTTTTGAAGCAGTGGGATCTTTCTGTATCTAAAGGTATCATTTTTGAAAATTCGAGTAGAGATTCCCTTTAATAAGCAGAGCTGGATTATCTAGAAGGATTGCTTGCTAATGAGAACAGTGCTATGGCCAATGGTTTCATTTTAATTGAAGTCATCTATATGACGCACAATGTGTACGAACAAAAGTTTCGGATGACAATCGGCCCGTGTGTGGGCACTTTATCGGGCGAAACGGTTGTTTGTTCGGAGATCCCCTAGGTCAGTCGGGCAATGATCCCCCAAATGTCCGATTCGGCCGATAAAGTGCCGACTCACGATTATCATCCGAAACGGTCATTCATACCCATCGTGTGTCGCTGGTCGGGACCCCGATCGCACGTGTGTGCGAACCTTAAGTTTGTTAATTGCAGATGGTAGTGTTTTTTTCCATTCTGTTTCATCGTTCGTACATCGCAATGCATGACAAATCTTCTCTCTTCTGTTCAGATGCCATAATTAATGAGAACTACAGGTACCTACGGAGCTTTCTAAATGACTTGTCTAAACCAGACCACTGTAAACACATTCAGGAGTGGGAGACGGCAGGAAAGGTTTATCTAGATTACATCTGTGTTATTGAGATGCTTAACCGAATCAGACAGGTACGGTTTCTTCAGCCTTGAAATCATGAAGATTTTATATCTGAACTCTCTGCTGTGCACTGATTGCTTGTTCAGCCATTTTAATGGGACCACAGACCATGTGATGTGGTTTTCAATTGAATGTATGGTAAAGCTTTGGGCCCGCCCCCAGAGCAATTTAAATCTGCACACCTGCTCATCACATTTCTATAACATGACATTAGTTCAATCCCTTCTGGACCTAGTGTTAGTTTAATATAGAAATAGAACATTTCATGACCCATTAACTGTACTTAATGTTAACAGGATGAGTGCGCCGGTGGGGAGTTGGAAAAACTGCACACTAAAGTGATGTCCTTGTGTAAACGGGTGGAGCAGATCCAATGTAACAGCGCCAAAGATCGACTGGCCCAATCAGGTATGACGTTTGATGGAAGCGCAGACACTGAAATTTACATTCATATTCTGTTGAATATCTTAAAGGAGAACTAAAGCCAAAATGTCTCATTTTCTTCCGAGCGAGCTAGGAGAACGCTCGGGACTGCAGTGTTCCCCCAGCCGCGGCAGACTCGCTATTCCTTAAGTACAGGGAAACGACTGCAGCCAAGTGAAATCTTTGGGCTTTTCTGAATGTCTGCAAGGCCAATGGTGAACGTTTATCAGCCTCATGATTGTTCGGAAATGCAAGAGATTTATGAAATGCTTACAGTGGCCTTTTATTTATTTATTTTTCTTGCACTACATCTAAAATTCCTTGTGGCAAACATTTAAGTGCTGAAGGGGAAGTTAAGTGCAAATACATATACTTTTAATGCAAAAAAGCTGCATTTTTTTTACCCCAATGACCTTAATTTAAATAAATGCTTCCGAAATACTGACTTCCTGTTTGCTGGACCCCCTAAAGCATAGCAAAGTTTATAAAATCAACACATTTTTCAAAATGGAAGAAAATATCTAGAATAACGAGGTATGCGAAATATAATCTAAGAATATAAAACATATTTTCCACTGAACTTTCCCTTGACCTCTCTCTTTCCTTCCTTCCTTCCTTCCTTCCTTCTCTCTCTCTGTCTGTCTCTTTCTTTCGCTAATCAACTATCTTGTTTTCAGAAATGGCGAAACGCGTTGCAAACATTCTCAGAGTGGTGCTAAGTTTGCAGCAGCCGGCAGATTCTTTGTCTGACTCTTCCTCGGAACCTCGAGTGCCCTTACGATTGCTCGCTCCCCATATTGGGCGGCTCCCAATGCCTGAAGACTATGCCTTGGAAGAGCTCAGAGGCCTTACACAGTCCTATTTAAGAGAACTCACCGCTGGAGGCCAATAAGAACATTCTGTGTTACCCATGCTTTGCCTACCCTGTCACCTGGTGCAGTAATGGGGTGATTAGTATTTTTCTAGCATAGTTTTGGTTGAACTGTAATGTTTCAATTAGGGAGAAACACCTGAGACTGGACAGCAGCACAGAACTTTGTAAAGAACTTCAAGGACAATTATTTTAATTGTACAATATTGTCACAAAATATAAAGGATTCTACATGTCTGGGGGAGGGGGGTTTGTATAGACTAATTGCTATGTATAAATAAGGTAACTGTGAGGCTGCGTAGGTATGGAGGGTCGTTCTATATCTGTGAATCTTGCAGTTTTTATATTGTTACATATCTTGTGAGCAGACGTTCCAGTCTAATGTATATTAGAACCTGCAGTCACTGTTCACTGGGTTTGTATACCATTCACCCAGTACGGGTGGGTTGTTATCTTCAATGAGATGCATTTTAGACATCTGATAAAACCTGGGGGTGGGGGGGATTTGTTTTATTTTATGGTTTCTACTGTAGGGGAGACCTGAATGTTGAACTGGCCAGGATTGGGGGATTAGCTAGACCTTTCTGCGGCAGACTCGGTGGTAACTGCAAGCGACTGCAATACTCTATCAGGTTAGGTCTTGCAGGTTTTCACTCTTTCCTCTGGCTAAATGAGCAGAAACCAAAGTGTGCATTTGGCTTTATTTAATTGTACTGCGTTTAGATGGCGAGCCCGGTACAGTGGAGTGTTCCATTTCTACAGTGTAGGGGGAATCCGTAATCATTGTTCTTTTTGCACACTGCCTGTTTATTGCGGAAGTAGTAAATGCTGTAATACTCCGTGCTGCACACCCCTACCCGTTTCATTTGTGTAAATTAATCCCTTTTCATTTGTCCAGCTGGAAGTGAGTGTTTGTGCTCAGAGTGTCCGTTCTTTATGCTCTCGGTTATCGGACTGATGTATGAGGTTTGCCTGCAATCTGCCTGCGCTGTGTAGCGGATGTCTGTGCATGAAACGCGTGTATTCGGATTTTTATTCAGCACTTACAAAGTGTAATTCGGAATAAATGATTTTGTTTTTTTCCCATGTGCTCAAAAATTTTGTTTTAATAAAACATTAAATAATCTGCCTTTTGTGTGTGTTTATCTCCACTTCATGAGTTTATATTCGACATAAAATTGTTACATCACAATGTCTCGTGATATTTAAATCATTTTGTTATTAAAGTGTCACTGTAACAGAATAAATCACGAGAAAATGCAGAATTTAAAGGGCATGTTCACCTCTCCAGATAAAATTGCACAAAATCAAGAATACAATAATAAACATACACCGCACGATTATCGGGCAAACGGCTGTTCATACACATTGTGTCGCGGGTTGGCACTTGTGATTGCACGTGTGTACGAACCTTGAGGGCTAGGCCACACTGCTGCGCTTTTTGCGCTGGCGTTTTCAGATCATTGAAAACGCGCGTTTTCGGGTGCATTGAGATTTGCGTTCCGCATTTTAAATCGCAATCGCATGCGTTTCAATAGTTAATGAACAAAAATGCAACAAAATCGCAAATGAAATCACATGCGTTTACGATTGCGTTTTGCGTTGCAGTGTGGCCGTGCCCTTGGGATTTTGTGTAAGAAATTTCCTCTGGGGGAAGGGTGGGTAGACATGCTCTTTAAAGCCATAAATCAAGAGATATGTCCCCTGTTGTTCCTACAAGGCACATTGTATACTACTACCTCCTGATATGAATGCTGAATGGGGTTTACATAAAGTTGTTTCTCGGCCAATTGGGGGACCCAGGCAAGATGTTGGGGTAAATTGCCTGGTGCTGGAGTTGGACACACTGAAGCTAATTGCTCCTTTTCCCCTGCACTTAGCCCCTCCCTGGTCATCCATGTTAGTTTTTTATTCAAAGTGTCTTTAGGACAGGAGGTTTTGGACTCGGGAGCTGTACTTTGACTCGGGAACTGTACTTTTTACTTTCCCTAAACTGTTATTTCCCTATGTGGGATTATATATATTGCACTCTTCTCATAAGGGATTTGCAGAAGCAGCCTAGGCGAGAGTGGACCCTCCTTCCCTCCACTGGAAGGGAGACCCACACAAATAAGCATGTGATGCAAAGGATTCGTGCCACTCGCAAGCACTGCCTCTTCCCACTTGATTGGGGATCGAAGCCAAGCAGACATCACCACCCAGCCAGCTAAGTACCGTATATACTCAAATATAAGTCGATCCGATTATAAGTCAAGTTACCTATTTTTACCTGAAAAATTAGTAAAAAATGATTCTCGAGTATAAGTCGAGGGTAGAAATTATGACCACTGCTGCCTTCTGATTCTGTATTGATTTGAGGCTTTAGTTGCCCTTTAAATGGACAGCATAATTTCCATTTGCATACAGTAGTCCTATACAGTAATAGCCAAATCCAATATGGATATTACTTTATAGGACTACTCAATGGGAATTCTTCTGTCCATTTAAAGGGCAACTAAAGCCTCAAAGATACAGAATCGGGGGGGGGCATGGCCGAATGAGCTCGAGACGCATCTCCCTTGAGCTCCCGCCGCCAGCACACTACAAGGGCACTCACAGGACCCCAAACATGGGGAAAACCTCCAGAAAATGGTCGGATAAGGACCCCAAGACCCCCTGCACCCCCTTAAACAGAAAGACCTGGGGGAGTTCTTTACGGGAGGAGCGAAGGATCCCGCCGAGGCGCGCAACGACCGCCATTACAGCTCCGGCCCCGGCAGACGATCCAGAACCTCCGCCAGCACATCCCTACTCACCGGATCAGAGGGCTCCCGATCCACTCCCTCAGCGGCAGGTCGGTAGAGACCCTCACCACAGAGGCCCCCAAGCCCAACCAGACAAGGCCTCAGTACATGCCCTGGCTTCCATAGGAAGACCAGACCCAGGCAAACAGGGCCCAGGAAGGGGAGACTACCCCAACTCCCATACACACTCCCAGGATTCAGAGCAAGAGCCCCCAGGGACATATCCAGGACCCGCACCAGGAGCCCAGCAGAGGGACCCAGTGAAAGGCCCAACTCAGCCCAACTCACCCACCCAGGGACCCAACACCCCACCGAGGGCCCATACAGACCCAGCAGACCACCCAGAAAACTCTCTTAAAGATCTGCTTTTAAACCTACCAACAAAGGCAGACCTCAATAAAATTACACAGCAAATCCAAACAACGTGCTGAGCAGAGGTCTCGCTAATTAGAAATGATCTTAAAGCGGTACTAAATAGAGTGGAGGACCTGGAAGAAGAACACCAAGCCACAAACCAACACCTACAGGTGGTCACGCAAGTAGTAAACGACCACTCAAGAGCCATAAGAGACTTATTTCGCCAAATGGAAGACCTGGACAACAGAGGCCGACGCAACAACATCCGGATAAGGGGCCTACCAGAATCCATCCCAGACCATAAATTACATGAAACAGCTAACAATTTATTCAATATGGTCCTAAACATGGAAACCCCACAAGACATAGAGTTGGACAGAATACACAGAGTGCTAAAACCCAAAGGTTCCTCTAAATACCCAAGGGATGTAATATGCAGAGTACACCGCTACGCGCTGAAAGAGCAAATCCTCTCAAAATACCGTTCTTACACGGACCTAACATGGGAAAACATCAACATTCAACTCTACCCAGATCTGTCACCATCCACCTTGGCACGCAGATGCCAACTACAGCCCCTGCTACAAAATCTACGAAATAACCACCTCCCATACCGCTGGGGATTCCCATTCCAACTCATTGTAAAACGTGAAGGAGTGACCCACATCCTCAGATATCCAGAGGACCTGCCGGCCTTCTGCGAAGCACTCCAACTCCCGGTCATAGAGCTTCCAGACTGGAAACCAATCCCGACCCTAGCAGAGGGCCCCAACCAATTATGGTCACACAACCAAACTCGGATAACGAAAACATCCCAGGCGGAAAAAAGGAGACGCCATGAATTGCAAGATTCCCACACTCCAACAAGTCCAACACCTTCTCACCATACCCCCGGCTGACAAAGTCAAGGAGAACAAGAGACAGTAGAGGAGTCTCGTATGGACTTACTTCACCCCCCACCTATACCAGGTTTGCAATAACTGTATCGTTCCAACCTCCTACGCCCATATACCCTAAGCAACCCAACTTCACCCCCCCCATGATTAAACATGCTAACATTACAGAGTGCCCACATACCCAGAAACAAAAAAAGAAAAGACGGCGAGCGGGAGCTGGGAGAGACCCAGACTCCTAGATACGACCAACCCACTGAACCCCATTCCGCAGGACAAACCTCCATATTGGAAATGGAGTTACCCCCTCGTATGCCGACCCAGCATCACAATAACATATATGATAGCAAAGTGCTTAAATGTACACATTGTCTGGCAATTTGTTCTAAATGTTTGTTTTTCTGTTGTTTATGCAGTTCCGATCGAAGAAATCTCTCCACATATCATCTCGTCAGAAAGGGTCTCGCAGTATGTTGGGTGGACCTGCTCCTGCCGCCGACGGCCTCCCTCCTCCACATATCCGTTGCACCACTCCTGGTCCGCATGGTGAGTACCAAAACAACCACACAACACACTAGACTACAAGCGCACTGCCCTCCACTTAGATTAGAAATATGGTAAAGATCTGTTCCTTGAACGTTAGGGGCCTAAACACCCCCAAAAAAAGGCACCTGACTCTCCGAGAACTGAAACAATTGAAAGCCCAAATAGTCTTCCTACAGGAAACCCATTTTGACCCATCAGGTTCCTGCACCTTCGCAGTCCGAGAATTTCCAATTCAATACCTGGCCTCATCCACCCAAAAGAGAGCAGGTGTAGCAACCTTGTTTCACAAATCTTGCACCTTCCACCCAATCCACACAGAACAGGACCCCCAAGGCAGATTCCTCTTACTCCATGGTATTCTAAATGACATTCCGATCCTTCTCTTAAACATTTATGCTCCCAACAGCGGCCAACTCAAATTCCTAAAGAAAGTATTACGCAAATTAAACAACTACACCTGCCCATACAAGATCGTAGGTGGAGACTTCAACTCCATACTCTCACCCGACATACAGATCCCCTCATAACAGCTCAAACCAGAACAGAGAAATACAACAAGCACGCTCCACCCGTCAACTACGAAGATCCCTAAACCTTTATGACCTATACAGAATAAGAAACCCGAAGTCCCGTGCCTACACCTTCTTCTCTCATCCTCATCAAACCCACTCTCGTATAGACCTGCTACTAGGCACCAGCCCACTCTTAAAAAACCCATATCGTTGTGATATACATCCTATCTCATGGTCAGATCATGCCCCCATAGAAATTGATATCGCACTATCTCAACATAACCTTAAATCATGCAACTGGAGACTGAACGACACAGCAATACAGAACACCCACATAAGAGAACAGCTCTCTCACAAAATCCAGGAATTTTTCCAGATAAACACAGACTCTGTACCCGAAATAGCCACAGTATGGGAAGCCCATAAAGCTACAATAAGGGGCCATATCATATCTGCACTTACTCATTTGAAACGCAATAGAGAGGAGACCATAACACAAGTCAAGAAGGACCTAAAAGCCATAGAAACAATCCACTATAACAAACCCTCCCGATCCTCCCTCCGCAGGATACTATCCCTCCGCAATCAACTTAAAGATATAACCATACACAAAGTCGAATCCTCTCTAACATGGCTCCGCAGATACTACTACGACAAAGGGAACAAAGCCAATGCCTTACTGGTTAGACAACTCAACCAAAAACAAACAAACTCTCTTCCCAACCTCATAATATCATCAGAAGGGACTGAATGCCACTCCCCGCAGGACCAAGTAACAGCGTTCGCACAATACTACAAATCCCTATACCAGTTAGAGCCAGCTATTCCAGACCACCAAACACACACCTACCTCACAACACAATTCCTACAGGAAGCTAGCTTCCACGCATATCCGTAGAAGACGCCACCAACCTTAACGCCCCATTCACTCTAACGGAGCTAACAGCAATATTAAAGGAATCCCCACCAAAAAAATCCCCAGGCCCGGACGTCTACACATACAGCTACTATAAAACCTACAGCAACCTACTGGCCCCAAAACTGTTAGCCCTATACAACTCCTTCCTGGAAGGAGCTCCTATCCCCAAAACAATGACCCATTCCCACATTATAGTCCTTCCCAAACCAGGAAAAGACCCCAAATACTGCCAAAACTACAGGCCAATAGCCCTACTGAACACAGATCTCAAAATATACACAAAACTTATCGCAAATAGATTGGCCCGTCTCCTACCAACAAATATCCACCCGGACCAAGTGGGATTTGTCCGCAGCAGACAAGCAGGAGACAATACACGCAGGAGCATAGACCTCATAGACATTATAAACCGCACAAAACAGGAGGCTTTAATCTTAAGCCTAGACGCCGAAAAAGCGTTTGAACGTATAGACTGGAGATTCTTGGGACATACACTACAGACATTTGGGATCCAGGGAAAAGCCTTACGAGCCATCACAAACCTTTACACAACGCCAACAGCATTAATACAACTCCCCCACGCAAAATCCCCCACCTTCCAGCAGCACAACGGAACACGTCAGGGCTGCCCCCTCTCTCCATTGCTATTCATCATGTGCATGGAATCACTAGCAGCACATGTCAGATTACACCCCAACATCAGAGGAATACAACTCCCCTATGGAGCATTCAAACTGTCGCTCTATGCAGATGATGTTTTGCTCACCCTAACATCCCCGCTTTCCTCCTCTATGCAGATGATGTTTTGCTCACCCTAACATCCCCGCTTTCCTCCCTCGAACACCTAAACCCCCTCCTCATTCACTTTGGCACATTATCCGGGTACAAAATTAACCAAAATAAATCAGAAGCCCTACCACTAAACATCCCACTTAAGGGTGAGGCCACACTGCAACGCACAGGAATCGCGCACAAAATCGCGAGCGTTATCGCACGCGATTGTGTGCGCGATTCTTGCACGTTCGCGCTCGCGTTCGCGTTTTGCGCAGCGTTTTCGCCTTTTCACGTATGGACACGCATGCGTTAACGCACCAAAAATGGTGAACGCATGCGTTACCATAACGCGAACGGACACGTTATCGCATGCGCATCGGAAATCGCGGGATTTTTTGCGTTCCCGCGATTTCCATTTTAGCGAAAATCGCGGGCGCGAAACGCGTGAAAAACGCGCTAGTGTGGCCTAGCCCTAACACCTTTGAAACCTTGAAAAGGAAACACACCTACACGTGGAGAACAAAGTCCATAAAATACCTCGGTATCAACCTCACCCCCACCTACCAAACACTATTAATGCAAATTACCCCCGGCGTGCTAGACACACTGGACAAGACTGAATAGATGGAAAAATTTACCAATATCTGGCTGGGAAGACTGACAACTTAAAAATGAACATCCTCCCCCAAAACTATATACCTTCGAAACTCTCCCCATCCAGGTCCCCTCAAAAGCCCTACACTCCTTTCAATCGACCTGTTTCAGATTTCTGTGGCAGGGCAAACGCCATAGAGTACCACAATCAGTGATGACAGCACACAGAGCCCATGGAGGTCTAGCAGCCCCATCATTTCACAGATACTACCTAGCAGCACATCTCAGAGCCCTAGCACACTGTGGTCCAACTGACAAAACAGCACAATGGGCGACAATCGAGAAGACTGGGTGCCAGACATGAATCTGGGCGCCTTTTTTGGGACGGGGGAAAAAACCCATCAAAACTAAATAAGGTCCTTTACACTCAATGCAAAGCACAATAAAGACGGGAAAGTATATTGAAAAAGGTATGAGAGTCCGGGTCGCCCCTCCACCCTCCTTCCATTCATAGGCAACCCTAGCTTCCCTCCAGGAGGCTCGGGCCCACAAGCCAAATGGCTACACACAAAGGGGATGACCAGAGTGAGAGACAGTGCTACATAGGCTAACCGAGAAACTATTGACCTTTGATGAACTCACGCTCCCTTCCAAACTCCCCCCAATTCCAATTCTTCTACCTACAACTAAAGCACTTTATCCAACAGAACTTTCGCAAAACAAACTTTTGCATCTGGATAACTTAGAAAGGATTTTCTCCACTGGCCCCTCCCAAAAAGGCCTTATATCCTCCATATACAGCACCCTACAGGAACTGTCAGTAACCAAAGCAGGCCCCCCACACCTACATGCGAAGGGAGGAAAAGACCTAGGCAAACCCATCCAGAGTCCACCTGGGCGGACAATGGTCCTCGGCCAAAACCTCTATCTGCACCTTGTACAAAGAAATATCTACAAAATCCTACTCAGTGGTACCATACCCCACAAAATACTATACAAGCTCTTCCCAAAACCATCCCCTCCTGCTGGAGATGCCAGCGAGAGGAAGGTTCCTTATACCACATCATGTGGACCTGCACACTAATCAAGCCATACTGGACCACCAGGATCCAAAACATGCTAACAAAAGACGCTAAAGAGGAAGCTGCCAAAAGACCCTCTATACCTACTACTGGGTGCCCCACTCCCAGGGATACCACCTACCTCTCAGAAACTGGCATCACATATCCTTACAGCAGCGAGATGTGAAATCCCAAAATCCTGGAAATCAAACACCCCCCCAACAGAAAGGGCGCTGATCAACAGATTACTGGATATACGCAGAATGGAATACCTCACGGCACTTATGGTCAATAAAATCCCCAGGTTCGACAAGATATGGACCCCATTGAGCAATATTCTCCAGACCTTTGACAATACCACACCATATGGCAATGCTCTGGCATCCCCTCATCTACCTGCACACACTACACATAGCCAGAATACCAGAACTACTCTCCCCCCTGACCGGGGGCACACCCCCCCCCCCCCCCCGTAGAACTGACGGAAGGAGGGGCCACCCGAACCACCAACAACAATAATAATTGTAAAGCCAATAAAAGTTATGAATGTTAAGTGAAATAAACGACCCAATACCAACTTGAAATCGTGGGAGCTCCCACGAAAACGTAGACACAGACAATAGCAAATATAAGTTGTAAATATTGTGCAGTCTAGAGGGAGACCAAAAGTTGATAGGTCGATACAAGTATACACTGATATATCTGTGTTAAGTAAGACGAGGGGTATCCAAAAGGTTAATAGGGAGCAGTGCGCAGGAGGCACATACAAAAGGGTACACCCCAACACCTGTACTCTCTATTCCTCACCAACGCGTACGGACCGTGAGAACGAGGGGGACGGCGCCGGCGGCGGAGGACGAGCCTAAACCCCCCCCCAAAAAAGGGGTGGGGGGGGCGCCTCGGGGGCGGATGGCCGGACTACTGCACACCAAAAGGGCCGCAGGCCCCAAAGGCACTATTGAAGCCCGGCGGCGGGGTCCGTCCGTCCTCCAGGCGCAGCACCCGCCACCACTTAGATGAGCTAAAGCTAAACCCAAAGGCACCTAGGAGAGACTTCTCGACAAAAGTTAAGTTAAATCAGTACTAAGATGATGATTTTTTCTAGCATATGTCTATAACAACCAGAATTCTGTAAGTATAATAATAATGACACGGTATATTACTATGTCTGTACAAATTTAAGTTTATTGAACATGAATATCAATGTACAGAAATGTTTTGAATATGGAATCGGTTATTTTTGAAAAATAAAAAAGTAATTTTCAAAAAAAAAAAAGATACAGAATCAGAAGGCAATCTTTAACAATAGATATCATCCTCCTGATTCTGTATAGTTGTAAAGCATTAGTTGCCCTTTAAATAAAGAGGAATCGCACACAGTAACCTCCAATTCCTTGCCACTCCAGATGTTTGGAAACCAACTCCCAGCATGCTTTGCTTGCTAGGAGTTGTAGTTCCCTAACATCTGCTGTGGCAAGCACTGCACTCCCCCCAGAGCCCTTCCAGTTCAGTGGACTTGCCTTGTGTAGTCTGCAATAAGACTGCTCTTGATGCTGCCATCTGGATTTCTGGCAGCCAAATGTCAGGTCCATAACCACCAGCAAGGCCCTGCGCTTTGGCCTCTGACCTGGGTTTCTCTTCTCACCAGAGAGGGGCTCTGGCTAAGCTGTTGCAGCAAAACTATTGCTGCCCTAAGTCCAGTAATGGTCCGGCTGCTTGCATCCGCATTAACTCCTCTGGTGGGTGACGCCATTACTCGGCGCCGGTCTCTCCCCGGCGCCGAGTAGTGACGGCACCCACCAGAGGAGTTGATGCAGAAGCAAGCGGCCGAACGATTACTGGACAGCAAATGTGAGTGACTCGAGTATAAGTCGAGGTACGATTTTTAGGCTATTTTTATAGCCTAAAAACCTTGACTTATACTCGAGTATATACGGTACCTTAAGTTCTTTGACTTAGAGGAGTTGAGCAGTCAAGGAGATTGTTTTACTTAGTTGGTTTGATGTTTTCCTTTACTATCTGCAATATGTCAGAAATTAAGGAAGGTTCACAATCAAAAAGCTCAAACGTTATACCTGCCATGTATGGCAGTCTTGGTTACCTGCCGGTCAAACAGAACACATGTGGACCCTGTTCTGACGCAAAAGCTCCGTTGATCATGGTCCTGGACAATACTCAAGAACCTGAATGGGCAAAAACCCTGAGAATGTCCATAGACAGTCAAAAATGTACTGCAGCTATCTGCAATGGCATCTGTTCTTTTTACCGGACCTCTCCCTGAGGCAGAACCAGCATGGGCAGGTTTACTGTCATCATCTATGGCAGCATTTTCTTATTCAGTATATCTAGCTCTCTTACGTTGGACCCCCCACAATGAGGGCACAATATCTGCATTAACCTCCATGGTGGCATTGTCCGATTGAATGCAGGTTCACAGCCGGCAGCTGTGTCTGCGCCTAGCCAATCACAGACATGGCTGCCAATCCCGCCCCTATCTGTGGTTTATGGGTAGCAGAGAGCCGGGAACAGATCGCCAGGGGATTGAAGGTCTGCTAGTAACTTTTAAAACAAAACTAGCAAAATTGGGATGGGGTGCACTGCACATGGTAAAAGTTTAATTTAGGGGTGAAGATCCTTTAACAAATGGACGAATGTCTTTATTCAACCTTAATTACTATGTTACTATGTAACAATATTTATCTGTGATCTGATTGTGTGGACAGTGTCGGACATTTATGTGAACTTGATTAACCCTAGATCTGCTGGTAGTGTTCGGTGTTTATTGGGTTTTATATATTGCAGAAGTCGGCAAGTGATCTAATTATTATTATTATGAACGTGTGATGTTAGAACTTTGTGTCACCCACACTAGATTCTGATAGGCTGGTACTATGGCATGTCAACGTGTTAAAAGTCCTGGGAAAGACTTGACAGGTGTCTAGCAGCCCCTCCCCCTTCCTCCCCCTCTAAGCCTTATCGGGAATCTGCCCATGACTGTGAGTATATTCTCTAATTATTTTATTTTCTCACCTTGTCCCCTAATGTGCAGTCAGTAAACCAAGATTACAAATCCATTAACACTGGTTCCACAATAAACAGGCAGTGTGCAATGACTATCTATACATATACACTATGGCTATCTGTCTGTCCATATACACTATGGCTGTCTGTCCATATACACTATGGCTGTCTGTCCATATACACTATGGCTATCTGTCCATATACACTATGGCTGTCTGTCCATATACACTATGGCTATCTGTCTGTCCATATACACTATGGCTATCTGTCTGTCCATATACACTATGGCTATCTGTCTGTCCATAGTGTATATGGACAGATGTTACTATGTAACTGGTTATACAACATTAATGGGTGGTATAAAGGTGGACTAATGGACGAGGACGTTATGTCTTTATACAACCCAATACTATTTTACTATGTAACTGTTATCCAGACATTATGGGTAGGGTATAAGGTTGGAATAGATGGACAGTATGTCTATATAAACCTCCAATACTATGTTACTAGTAACTGTATACAACATTATGGGTAGGATATAAAGTTTGGAATAGATGGACTATGTCTTATCAACCTCCATACTATGTTACTATGTAACTTTATACAGACATTATGGTAGGGATAAAGGTTGGACTAGATGGACGATGTCTTAGACAACCTCCAATACTACTGTTACTATGTAACCTGTTATAACAGACATTTGGGTAGAGTATAAAGGTGTGTGACTAGATGGACGTATGTCTTTACAACCTCCAATACTGATTACTATGTAACTGTTAACAGACATATGGGTAGGGTATAAAGTTTGGACTAGATGGACGTATGTCTTTATAACAACCTCAATACTATGTATACTATGTAACTGTTCATACAGACATTATGGGAGGTATAGAGTTGACTAGATGGACGTAATGTCTTTTAACAACCTCCATACTATTTACTATGTAACTGTTATACAACATTATGGTAGGGTATATAAGGTTGGACTAGATGGACTATGTCTTTATAACCTCCAATACTATGTTTACATGTAACTGTTATACCACATTGGGTAGGGTAAGGTTGGACTAGATGGACGTATGTCTTTATAAACCTCCAATACTATGTTACTATGTAACTGTTAGACAATTATGGGTAGGGTTATAGGGTTTGGACTAGATGGACTATGTCTTTTACAACCTCAATACTATGTTACTATGTAACTGTTATACAACATTATGGGTAAGGGTTAAGTTGGACTAGAATTGGACGTATGTTTTTGTATACAACTCCAATACTATGTTACTATGTCACTGTTATAAGACATTATGGGTAGGGTATAAGGTTGGACTAGATGACTGTGTCTTTATAAACCTCCAATACTATGTTACTATGTAACTGTTTACAGACATTATGGGTAGGGTATAAAGGTGATAGATGGACGTATGTCTTTATAAACACTCCAATACTATGTTACTATGTAACTGTTATAACAGACATTAATGGGTAGGGTATAAAGGTTTGGACTAGATGGACGTATGTCTTTTATATAACCTCCAATACTATGTTACTATGTAACTGTTATACAGACATTATGGGTAGGTATAAAGGTTGGACTAGATGGACGTATGTCTTTATATCAACCTCCAATACTAGTTACTATGTACTGTTATACAGACATTATGTGTAGGTATAAAGTTTGGACTAATGGACGTATGTCTTTATACAACCTCCAATACTATGTTACTATGTAACTGTTATACAAGACATTAGGGTAGGTATAAAGGTTGGACTAGATGACGATATGTCTTTATACAACCTCCAATACTATGTTAACTGTTATGACAGACATTATATGGTAGGGTATAAAGGTTGGACTAGATTGGGCCGTATGGCTTTTATTAACCCAATACTATGTTACTATGTAACTGTTATACAGACATTATGGTAAGGTATAAAGGTTTGGACTAGATGGAACGTATGTCTTATACAACCCCATATATAATGTTTACTATGTAACTGTTATACAACATTATGGGTAGGGTATAAAGGTTGGACTAGATGATGTATTTCTTTATAACAACCTCCAATACTATTGTTACTATGGTACTGTTTATACAGACATTATGGGTAGGGTCTAAAGGTTGGACTAGATGGACATGTCTTTATAACAACCTCCAATACTATGTTATATGTACTGTTATACAGAATTTGGGTGAGGGTATAAAGGTTGGATAGATGACGTAATGTCTTTTATACAACTCCAAACTTTGTTATTATATAACTGTTTACAGACATTATGGGTAGGTATAAAGGTTGGATAGATGGATGTGTCTTATACAACCTCTAATACTATGTGCTATGTAACTGTTACGGACTTATGGGTAGTGTATAAGGTTGGACTAGATGGACATATGTCTTTATATAACCTCCAATACTATTTACTATTAACTGTTATATGGACATTATGGGTAGGGTTAAAGTGTTGGACTAGATGGACGTATGTCTTTATATAACCTCCAATACTATGTTACTATGTAACTGTTAGACAGACATTATGGGTAGGATATAAAGGTTGGAATAAATGGACAAAGCACTTTACCTTCAAAGAATTGTCCTGATTTCTTTTCCAAACTGTTGACTCGCACTTTCATTACTCTCTAGATAGTGCCACTTCCTTGCGTCCGTACATTTGCCTGATCCATTAAATCTATAGTTCCAACTACAATCCATCATTGGGAAAACATTCACATAACTTCATGTTGTTAAGAGAAATAGAGGAAAATAAACCCAATCCCAGGGGAGCTGTTAGTAAGTTCTAATGCACCTAACTAGCTGGAGCAGAGAAGCACAGTTAATAAAAGGATCAGGTAACACAGACAATGAGATCATCATCATAATGAGAGGATAAGGTCTTCAGATTTACTGCTCCTCTTTATAAAGGATACGGTTAAATTGGGGCCTCTTGTATTTAGAATTGTGGACTGCAAACCTCTGGGGTCTTGTATTACGCCAGTTTATTTTACATTATATTTAGATCGTCATTTATCTCAGTGACATAATGAGCTAATTTAGTAGTTTTTCCAATTATGCTGCGGTTATCTCGAATTCTTCTCTAAGATTCTGAGATCTGTTCAATATACAATATAAGGATCTGCATGGGAATAACCAGAAGCTTTTTGTATCTAAGTATATCATATAGTTAATGACTACAGAAAAGCAATCATTTACACCAAATGACAATTCCAGAAGACGTTTAAGACCGCTTTCAAGATTTGCTTCCTTGTGCTGTGTCCTAAAAAGCTGCCATATCAAACCTCACCTAACTCTAACCCTCTCTGGTGCAGGGCCTTTTTATTGGTTAGGTCTCTGAATGAAGGGAGGAAGTGGAACCAGATTGGACCAAGAGGCTGTACATTGTGTTAGTATTCTGGGGTTATCCCTTGGTGATGATAGCTGGATGACAAGGATTCATGGTTTGCTTAGTGAGATCAGATTATATAGACTTCTTGAATGTGCCCAAATGGTATTATGTAGGTATTGGTGGACACCGAATCCACATGACCAACATTCTTACACTACATCCAGGCCATGTTTATTGATAGTGAGCAGTGGAAACTTCTTCTTTAATTTGGGAAAACCCGTGAGCATGTAGAGGCAACTGTATTTATTCTATGGATAACCATTCTATAGATCCCATATCCATCTTTCATTCTTCTGGTTAGGAGGTGACAGCCTGGGCATATTCCACGTCAGGTAATAATATTCATGCTTTGGCTTCAGAGGAACGCTATGGTTAGATGCCCACACTCATTTCATTCATCTCAGTTTACTGAAAAAGCTTAATCCCCAACATGTGATTTATATGGATAAGAATAGTGACTTCTAACCAACCATTTCTATTTCAAGGTGGTAAATACTAAATATCAGTAGAACCTGTTACACGTTGATTGACCATATGATAAAAGTCTTTATATCTTCACTGTGAATAAGGATTTAACCCAGACTATTTGAGATATTGTTAGGCTCTAAGCGTGCTTTCTACTCGGCTTCCTTGGACTTTACAAGCTGAAAACTCTCATGTCTGTTACAGTGTTTACAGATTACTTCCAGAAATGGAATATATTTCAACGGAGAACCTTAGCCTATTATTACAAGAGGTAAGAAGGTCAGTTGCAGCCCAGAAATATTTCTGTAGTCACATCAATACTACAGGAGAAATGTCTCCAACGTCACACATACGGAACACTTTACAGTGAAATATTTAAAGAATGGACATGCTAGTTGTACTTCTCTTGAGCATTTCCTATGTTGTGTCCTTCAAGAATAAAAGCACAGAGGTGCAAGCTAACCCAATCCCCAAGTTACCCCTCATAGTAAACCCGAGCGAACAGGTATGTACCATGGGATATAATTCAAATTCTAAATAAAAAGTTCTGCAACATTTTCTAAGTGTGGAAAACTAGATGGATTCCAACAAAATATGGTGTCATTAATACTGCAGTGGTCAACTGTGTGTAAAGCCAGAAAATGTTCTGTAGAAGATTTAACGCCAAGTGCAAGCAGATCAGATGCCATTAGCAGAGATGTTTGTTAGACGTTGATGTGTCTAACAGAGCATGCCATAAAATACATTGTCATTATAGATTACTGGAAGCGTACGAAAATGCCTTGGGCCTTGCAGAATGGAAAGAAATGGAATATCACATGAAGCTATAACATTTCTAGAAGGTATACGCTATGTCATTTCATCTATTAAAGGGTAAGTCAAGGCTGAACACTACACTAAGTTTGATTTCACAAATACATTTCTATATTGTTGACACTGTAGACAACAGAAGATTTTTATTACGTTATTATCTTCTTTTACACCAGGGATGTCTAATTTCCAACTACAAAGACTTGGGAGGCAAGTCAGGTTCAGAAACTATACCTGGTTTGTATAAAGACATCCGTCCATCTAGTCCAACCTTTATACCCTACCCATAATGTCTGTATAACAGTTACATAGTAACATAGTATTGGAGGTTGTATAAAGACACACGTCCATCTAGTCCAACCTTTATACCCTACCATAATGTCTGTATAACAGTTACATAGTAACATAGTATTGGAGGTTGTATAAAGACATACGTCCATCTAGTCCAACCTTTATACCCTACCCATATGTCTGTATAACAGTTACATAGTAACATAGTATTGGAGGTTGTATAAAGACACACTCCCATCTAGTCCACCTTTATACCCTACCCATAATTTCTGTATAACAGTTACATAGTAACATAGTATTGGAGGTTGTGTAAGACAACGTCCATCTATTCCAACCTTTATACCCTACCCATAATGTCTGTATAACAGTTACATAGTAACACAGAATTGCAGGTTGTATAAAGACATTCGTCCATCTAGTCCAACTTTACAACCCTACCCATAATGTCTGTATAACAGTTACATAGTAACATAGTATTGGAGGTTGTATAAAGACATACGTCCATCTAGTCCAACTTTTATACCCTACCACATAATGCCTGTATAACAGTTACATATTAACATAGTATTGGAGTGTTGTAAAAGACATACGTCCATCTAGTCCAACCTTTATACCCTACCCTAATGTCTGTATAACAGTTACAGTAACAAGTATTGGAGGTGGTATAAAGAGATACGTCCATCTGTCCAACCTTTATACCACTACCCATAATGTCGGTATAACAGTTATATAATAACATAGTATTGGAGGTTGTATAAAGACATACGTCCATCTAATCCAACCTTTATACCCTACCCATAATGTCTGTATAACAGTTACATGGTAACATAGTATTGGAGGTTGTATAGAACACACGTCTCTAGTCCAACCTTTACCCTACCCATAATGTCTGTATAACAGTTACATAGTACATAGTATTGATTTTGTATAAGACATACGTCCATCTAGTCCAACCTTTATACCCTACCCATAATGTATGTATAACAGTTACATAGTAACACAGAATTGCAGGTTGTATAAAGACATTCGTCCATCTAGTCCAACCTTTACACCCTACCCATAATCCAAAATGAGTGAAGAAACGTATAGGCAGATAAATGCTGCTAAAGAAAACACTATTTATTGCGACATGTCGCAATAAATAGTGTTTTCTTAGCAGCATTTATCTGCCTATACGTTTCTTCACTCATTTTGGATTATTGGATAAGTGCCTGAAGTGGGAACAGGAAGTGGAAAACGGAAAGTGATCCGGTGTGTCTGTTTGCATATGAACCCTACCCATAATGTCTGTATAACAACATAGTAACATAGTATTGAGGTTGTAAAAGACATACGTCCATCTAGTCCAACTTTTATACCCTACCAATATTCCTGTATAACATTACATAGTAACTAGTATTGGAGGTTGTATAAAGACATACGTCCATCTAGTCCAACCTTTATACCCTACCCATATGTCGTATAAACTTACATAGTAACATAGTATTGGAGTTGTTATAAAGATACGTCCATCTAGTCCAACCTAATACCCTACCCTAATGTCTGTTAACAGTTATATAATAACAGTATTGGAGGTTGTATAAAGACTACTTCCATCTAATCCAACCTTTATACCCTACCCATAATGTCTGTATAACAGTTACATAATAACATAGTATTGGAGGTTGTATAAAGCATACGTCCATCTATTCCAACCTTTATACCCTACCCATAATGCTGTATAACAGTTACATAGACATAGTATTGGAGGTTGTATAAAGACATACGCTCTTCTAGTCCAACCTTTATACCCTACCCATAATGTCTGTATAACAGTTACATAGTAACATAGTATTGGAGGTTGTATAAAGAGATACGTCCATCTAGTCCAACCTTTATACCCTACCCATAATGCCCTGTATAACAGTTACATAGTAACATATTTTTGGAGTTGTATAAAGACATACATCCATCTAGTCCAACCTTTATACCCTACCCAAATCCTGTAATAACAGTTACAGAGTAACATAGTATTGGAGGTTGTATAAAGACTACGTCCATCTAGTCCAACCTTTATACCCTACCGATAATGTCTGTATAACAGTTACATAGTAACATAGTATTGGAGGTTGTATAAGAGATACGTCCTTCTAGTCCAACCTTTATACCATACCCTAATGTCTGTATAACAGTTACATAGTAACATAGTATTGGAGGTTGTATAAAGACATACGTCCATCTAGTCCACCTTTATACCCTACCCATAAAGTCTGTATAACAGTTACATAGTAACATAGTATTGGAGGTTGTATAAAGACATACGTCCATCTAGTCCAACCTTTATACCCTACCCATAATGTCTGTATAACAGTTACATAGTAACATAGTATTGGATGTTGTATAAAGACATACGTCCATCAAGTCCAACCTTTATACCCTACCCATAATGTCTGTATAAGTTACATAGTAACATAGTATTGGAGGTTGTATAAAGACATAAGTCCATCTAGTCCAACCTTTATACCCTACCCATATGTCTGTATAACAGTTACTAGTAACATAGTATTGGAGTTGTATAAAGACATATGTCCATCTAGTCCAACCTTTATACCCTACCCATAATGTCTGTTAACAGTTACATAGTAAATATATTGGATGTTGTATAAAGACATACGTCCATCAAGTCCAACCTTTATACCCTACCCATAATGTCTGTATACAGTTACTAGTAACATAGTATTGGAGGTTGTATAAAGACATACGTCCATCTAGTCCAACCTTTATACCCTACCCATAATGTCTGTATAACAGTTTACATAGTAACATAGTATTGGAGGTTGTATAAAGACAACGTCCATCTATCCAACCTTTATACCCTACCCATAATGTCTGTATAACAGTTTATAGTACCTAGTATTGGGGTTGTTTAAAGACACCGTCCATCTAATCCACCTTTATACCTTACCCATATGTCTTGTATAACAGTTCATAGTAACATAGTATGGAGGTTGTATAAAGACACACTCCATCTATCCACCTTTATACCCTACCCATAATGTCTGTATAACAGTTACATAGTAACATAGTATTGGAGGTTGTATAACCACACGTCCATCTATCCAACCTTTATACCCTACCCATAATGTTGTATAACGTTACATAGTAACATAGTATTGGAGGTTGTATAAAGACACACCGTCCATCTATCCAACCTTTATCCCCTACCCATAATGTCTGTATAACAGTTACATAGCACATAGTATTAGAGGTTGTATAAAGACACAACGTCCATCTATCCAACCTTTATACCCTACCCATAATGTCTGTATAACATTACATAGTAACATGTATTGGAGGTTGTATAAAAGACATACATCCATCTAGTCCAACCTTTATACCCACCAATAATTGTCTGTATACAGTTACATAGTAAACACAATATTGGAGGTGTTGTATAAAACATACGTCCATCTAATCCAACCTTTATACCCTACCCATAATTCTGTATAACAGTTACATATAACATAGTATTGAGGTTGTATAAAGACATACATCCATCTAGTCCAACCTTTATACCCTACCCATAATGTCTGTATACAGTTACATAGTAACATAGTATTGGAGGTTGTATAAAACATACGTCCATCTAGTCCAACCTTTATACCCTACCCATAATGTCTGTATAACAGTTACATAGTAACTAGTTGGAGGTTGTATAAAGACATCACGTCCATCTAGTCCAACCTTTATACCCTACCATAATGTCTGTCTAACAGTTACATAGTAACATAGTATTGGAGGTTGTATAAAGAGATACGTCCTCTAGTCCAACCTTTTACCCTACCCATAATGTCTGTATAACAGTTTATATATAACATAGTATTGGAGGTTGTATAAAGACATACGTCCATCTAATCCAACCTTTATACCCTACCCATAATGTCTGTATAACAGTTACATATAACATAGTATTGGGAGGTTGTATAAAGACATACGTCCATCTAGTCCAACCTTTTACCCAACCCATAATGTCTGTATAACATTACATAGTAACATAGATTGGAGGTTGTAATAAGACATACTTCCTTCTAGTCCAACCTTTATACCCTACCCATAATGTCTGTATAACAGTTACATAGTAACATAGTATTGGAGGTTGTATAAAGAGATACGTCCATCAGTATCCAACCTTTATACCCTACCCATAATGCCTGTATAACAGTTACATAGTAACATAGTTTTGGAGGTAGTATAAAGCATCATCCATCTAGTCCAACCTTTATACCCTACCCATAATGTCTGTATAACTTTACAGAGTAACATAGTTAGGGAGGTTGTATAAGACGTACGTCCATCTAGTCCAACCTTATACCCTACCGATAATGTCTGTATAGCAGTTACTAGTAACATAGTATTGGAGGTTGTATAGAGATACGTCCTTCTAGTCCACTTTATACCATACCCCATAATGTCTGTATAACAGTTACATAGTAACATAGTATTGGAGGTTGTATAAAGACATACGTCCATCTAGTCCAACCTTTATACCCTAACCCATAGTCTGTATAACAGTTACATAGTAACATAGTATTGAGGTTGTATAAAGACATACTTCCATCTATCCAACCTTTATACCCTACCCATAATGTCTGTTACATTACATAGTAACATAGTATTGGATGTTGTAAAAGACATCACGTCCATCAAGTCCAACCTTTATACCCTACCCATAATGTCTGTTATAACAGTTACATAGTAACATAGTTATTGGAGGTTGTATAAAGACATAAGTCCATCTAGTCCAACCTTTATAACCCTACCCATAATGTCTGTATAACAGTTACATAGTAACATAGATTGGAGGTTGTATAAAGACATACGCATCTAGTCCAACCTTTATACCCTACCCATAATGTCTGTATAACAGTTACATAGTAACATAGTATTGGAGGTTGTATAAAGACATACGTCCATCTAGTCCAACCTTTATACCCTACCCAAATGTCTGTATAAACATTACATAGTAACATAGTATTGGAGGTTGTATAAAGACATACGTCCATCTAGTCCAACCTTTATACCACCTACCCATAATGTCTGTCTAACAGTTACATAGTAATATATTGGAGGTTATATAAAGATACGTCCATCTAGTCCAACCTTTATACCCTACCCATAATGTCTGTATAACAGTTATATAATAACATAGATTGGAGGTTGTATAAAGACATACGTCCTCTAGTCCAACCTTTATACCCTACCATAATGTCTGTATAACAGTTACTAATAACATAGTATTGGGGTTGTATAAAGACAACTTCCATCTAGTCCACCTTTATACCCTACCCATAATGTCTGTATAACAGTTACATAGTAACATAGTATTGGAGGTTGTATAAAGACATACGTCCTTCTATTCCAACCTTTATACCCTACCCATAATGTCTGTATAACAGTTACATGTAACATAGTATTGAGGTTGTATAAAGAGATACGTCCATCTAGTCCAACCTTTTACCCTACCCATAATGCCTTTATACAGTTACATGTAACATAGTATTGGAGGTAGTATAAAGACATCATCCATCTAGTCCAACCTTTATACCCTACCCATAATGTCTGTATAACAGTTACAGAGTACATAGTATTGGAGGTGTATAAAGACGTACGTCCATCTAGTCCACCTTTATACCCTACGATAATGTCTGATAACAGTTACATAGTAACATAGTATTGGAGGTTGTATAAAGAGTACGTCCTTCTAGTCCAACCTTTATACCATACCCATAATGTCTGTATAACAGTTACATAGTAACATAGTATTGGAGTTTTATAAGACATACGTCCATCTAGTCCAACCTTTATACCCTACCCATAAAGTCTGTATACCAGTACATAGTAACTAGTATTGGAGTTTGTATAAAGACATACGTCCATCTAGTCCAACCTTTATACCCTACCCATAATGTCTGTTATAACAGTTACATGTAACATAGTATTTGATGTTGTATAGACATACGTCCATCAAGTCCAACCTTTATACCCTACCCATAATGTCTGTATAACAGTTACATAGTAACATAGTATTGGAGGTTGTATAAAGACATAAGTCCATCTAGTCCACCTTTATACCCTACCCAATATGTCTGTATGACAGTTACATAGTAACATAGTATTGGAGGTTGTTATAAAGACATACGTCCATCTAGTCCAACCTTTATACCCTACCCATAATGTCTGTATAACAGTTACATGTAACATAGTATTGGAGGTTGTATAAGACATACGTCCATCTAGTCCAAACCTTATACCCTACCCTAATGTCTTATAACAGTTACTAGTAACATATATTGGTGGTTGTATAAAGACATACGTCCATCTAGTCCAACCTTTATACCCTACCCATAATGTCTGTATAACAGTTACATAATAACATAGTATTGGAGGTTGTATAAAGACATACGTCCATCTAGTCCATGCTTGGGCATGCTCAGTCAGTAAGAGAGGGAGGAGCTTACATTTACTACTTTGCATCTCTCCGTGTTAAAGTGAGAAGAGGGCTGAGAGTGAAAACAGTGAAATTGTTACGTATTTCCCAGCAGTTTTTTAGGCTGAAAGACAGAAAAATATTTTTTTTTTGCTATTGGAGCCCATATAACTTTTATTATAATATTCCTAAAATGAATGACGCTATTGTTGTATGTTGTATGCTATATTTCTGGCATTGGAACTAACGGTTTTAACAAATAGCGGAAATGTTGCACATCCACTTGATCTAAGACCGTTATGTGATGCAATGGGACCGGTGCACTGAATGTCATTGATCATGATTGCATTTCTTCTTCCATACCATGCTTGTTCGGTTTACATTTCTTCATTAAACGCAGATTAGGACGATCATCGCATGTATGTGGTTGTTGGTGGAAATGCACGTGTGTACAAGCCTTTAGCAGTAAGTGTTACATATTCAATTCTTTTTAGCTCTTTATTGTACAAAATTACACAAAAAAACTTAGTAAATTCCAAAAACAGTGCTCCTAGTGGCCTTTTATGGTAATACACGTAAATTCATGTGTTGACATTGCCAAGGATGAGATTCTGGGAATATATTGACACTTCTCTCTTAAAGTCACACTCACCTATTTTTAACAGGGGAACATTACTTAAGCTCCTATTTATCTTGACCTGGGACCATCTAACTTATTGGGACTAACACATTGGGGGTATTAACTTGTAATCCGAGCTGTAGTCAATGTGCAATGATGTCATTATTGTCCACTATAAGGATTTTGTGTGGCTAATGAAAGAAATATCCCATTTGCCCTACAACATAACGTGGACAAGGATTGGGGTTGGATATCCATTGATGGGGAAGCAGTAAAATAATTAAAGGATTGGGGGTTGGATATCCATTGATGGGGAAGCAGTGAAGTAATTAAAGGATTGGGGTTGGATATCCATTGATGGGGAAGCAGTGAAGTAATTAAAGGATTGGGGTTGGATTCCCATTGATGGGGAAGCAGTGAAGTAATTAAAGGATTGGGGTTGGATATCCATTGAGGGGGAAGCAGTGAAGTAATTAAAGGATTGGGGTTGGATAATCCATTGATGGGGAAGCAGTAAAATAATTAAAGGATTGGGTAGATAACCATTGACGGGGAAGCAGTAATGTAATAAAGGGATGGGGTTGGATAATGCATTGATGGGGAAGCAGTGAAGTAATTAAAGGATGGGGTTGGATATCTTTGATTGGGGAGTAGTGAAATAATTATAGGTATGGGGTTGGATATCTATTGATGGGAAGCAGTGAAATAATTAAAGGGATGGGTTTGGATAATCCATTGACGGGGAAGCAGTAATGTAATTAAAGGGATGGGGTTGGATAATGCATATGGGGAAGCAGTGAAATAATTAAGGGTTGGGGTTGATAATATATTGATGAGGAAGCATTGAAATAATTAAAGGGATGGGTTGGATATCTATTGATGGGGAAGCAGGGAAATAATTAAAGGAATGGGTTGGATATCCATTGATGGGGAAGCAGTGAAACATTAAAGGGATGGTTTGGATATGCATTGATGGGGAAGCAGTGAAATAATTAAAGGGTTGGGGTTGGATAATATATTGACAGGGAAGCAGTGAATAATTAAAGGGAGGGGTTGGATATCCATTGATGGGGAAGCAGTGAAATAATTAAGGGATGGGTTTGGATAATTCATTGACGGGGAAGCAGTGAAATAATTAAAGGGATGGGTTTGGATAATCCATTGACGGGGAAGCAGTGACGTAATTAAGGGAGGGGGTTGGATATGCATTGATGGGGAAGCAGTGAAATAATTAAAGGGTTGGGTTGGATAATCTATTGACAGGGAAGCAGTGAAATAATTAAAGGGATGGGGTTGGATATCTATTGATGGAAAAGCAGTGAAATATTAAAGGGATGGGGTTGGATTCTATTATGGAAAAGCAGTGAAATAATTAAAGGGATGGGTTGGATTTCATTGACGGGGAAGCAGTGAAATAATTAAGGAATGGGGTTGGATAATATATTGAGCGGAGCGTGAAGTAATTAAAGGGATGGGTTAGATAATATATTGAGGGCGAAGCAGTGAAGTGATTAAAAGGGATAGGGTTGGATATCCCATTGAGGGGGAAGCAGTGAAGTGATTAAAGGGATGGGGTTTGGATAATATATTGACGGAAGCATGTGAAGTGATTAAAGGATGGGGGACGGATGTTAATTACTCCATTGGTGTCTATGTATAAAAATTCAGTTCTGTTTTTTGGAACCTTTTTAGGTGAATCATCTAATTCTTGCCTTCGTGCTTCGCTTCACTAAGTAGTTAAAATGAGTCTGTAAATTACTGTTTGAACAGGACTGAATGTTTTTTTACTAAAGCGAACCATATTATGAATCTGCCTATGGCCCCACCTAGTTTAAAGGATCCCAATATGTTATATGGGGTTTTAAATCTGTAGGAGTGTTGGCCCTACCTCCCATTGTGCAATAATTTAGTAGACGCCAGCTCCAAATCTATCTGGGCTCATGTCCAGGAACAATATCTATGAATTATCTATGAACTATCTATGAACTATGAACTATCTATGAACTATCTATTAACTATCTAAGAAATCTATGAACTATCTATGAAATATTATAAATATCTAGGAACTATCTATGAACTATGAACTATCTATGAAATATCTATGAACTATCTATGAACTATGAACTATCTATGAATTATCTATGAACTATCTATGAAGTATCTATGAACCTATCTATGAACTATCTATGAACTATGAACTATGTATGAATATCTATAATTATCTATGAACTATCTATGAACTTCTATGAATTATCTATGAACTATCTATGAACTATCTATGAATCATCTATGAACTATCTATGAATTGCCTGTAACTATCTATGAACTATCTTAAATATCTATGACTATGTATGAACTATGAACTATGACCTATCTTGAACTATCTATGAAATATCTATGAACTATCTATGAACTATGAATTATCATTGAACTGTCTATGAAGTATCTATGAACTATCTATGAACTATGAACTATGTATGAACTATCTATGAATTATCTATGAACTATCTATGAATTATGAATTATCTATGAACTATCTATGAACTATCTATGAAGTATCTATGAACTATCTATGAACATGAACTATGTATGACTATCTATGAATTATCTATGAACTATCTATGAACTATGAACTATGTATGAACTATCTATGAATTATCTATGAATTATCTATGAACTATGTATGAACTATCTATATGATCTATGAACTATCTTTGAATTACCTGTGAGCTATATATGAACGACTATAAACTATCTATGAACTATGTATGAACTATCTATGAACTATGAACTATCTATAAAATATCTATGAACTATCTATGAAATATCTATGAACAAAACGCAGGACAAAACACTACACTAAACTAGTCAACTAAACTTGTTGGTTATTAATATCCTTATAGATTACGGTAGGTACTTTTTCTACTATATAATCTTCCCGGTGAAAGGTTGGTCCATATTTCCATTAGAAACACGATGCAGACTGTATTGATTTCAATGTAGCCATGTAGTATTGTATGTAATGAATTGGCACTTAGCCTTGCAGCATGCAGATTCATATGTGTTCATCCTTTAAAGGCACGAGGTGCCAATCTTAGATGTTGAACTGCAACTGAATTTCCAATTGGACGGTTTGCCTAGCATGCTGGGTATAGTAGTTCACCTAGGTGGGGAATACTGATCCAATGGTTGTATTATTGTCTATTCCTAGTGGGTTATTGTCAGTCATTAGTGTCTGTGCTTTGCATTTTCACTTGTCCATTACTGACCAGAGTAAGACTACCAATGAATTCTGCACTTTAATTATTAACGTGCTGTAGCCTCCCTCTCTCTAATGTAGGACGGGTTCCATAGGACACGATCCGCTAACTGCTGATCCTCTGTGTTACCCAGCAGGCCATGCTGTCAATCTGGAAAGGTTTATTTCTTAATTAGCATAAAGGGGGCTGCAGCCACCAATAGAGGCCCCTGGCTAACGGCTGGAAATGACAGCGATTTCCTCGCGTGTCCGTCTGCATATATTTCCTCCATTACCCAGCACAGGGAACATTTTGTATCTTCTCCTACGTGACATAAGGAACATTGGATTTTATTTGATAAAGGGGGTGTCTGAAATTCAGAAAAAACACAAACAAATTCCGCATCTCCACTACGGATCTGATCAGCATTAGAAACACGATGCAGGCTGTATTGATTTCAGTGTAGCCATACATCATGTACACAATGAACTGGGACTGTAGCCTTGCAGCGTAGAGATTTCATCTATAGACAACATTCCTTTTTTTACAATGTAAATTGTACTTGGAAACTGCCCGCACACATCTTATACTATTTTATAGAAGAACCAGATAAGCCAATCACAATCTGATTTGAACTTGGTGTTCTATTGGATGGACATTTAAAGTCCTTCCTTGCACAAACATCTCTTTGATTTGCCATTAAAAAAAAAAATTCCAGGGAAGTCGGAGACACAATTCCTACCGCCTGTTTGTACTTGCAAACTCCAATCGCCTTATATGGGGCTGACAGCTTGTCTGCTTGCCCCCTTCATCTCAATGTGTCTGTGTTCATAGATACAGTGTATCATCTGTGCAGAGTTATATATGAAGTGCATTTATATTACACCAGATGTGTGTGTTCAAACCTGTGTTAAAGGTCTGTTGAGTAGTGTGATTGACAATCCTTTAGTGCATATTGGATCCAGGGATGTCTCTAGGGTTTTTGCCACCTGAGCCAAACTTTTGAATGCTGCCTGTATGTACCACTAGGCGCCATGAAATGCGCCACTGCAAAACAGGGTTAGTTATGTGCGGCTTCCAGGAATGGGTGTGGTTAAACATTTGGTATTTTTAAACTTCACATCACAGCAATATTTATACAGTTCCTCAAAAAGACATTTATCCACGCCATAATTCCTGCCGCTTTTCTGTAAAAAAAGTTTTTATTGACACAGTGAGCTCTGCCTGCCGCATCTCTGATGTTTATCAGGGGTGGTGCCCTGAGCATTTTGCTCATATTGCCTCATTGGAGAGACACCCCTGATTGGATCCGTTTCCTCCGACAATACTTTTAAGCTGTGTACACGTTTCATACAGACAGGTTACTTAGTAGTAGCCGGGCAGCCTTTTCTTTACTATAGTGAGGGGAGAGGCAAACCGCCAGGGGACATGTAGGTTTTAGATGGATTTTAGAGCCATTTCCAAATGTTTATGGTAAATGCGCTGTGCTAGCGATTCAAAAGCCCTACCACTACTTTGTAGTGCGAAACTTAACGGGACGGGCTGTGGAGCTTTAAAGACGCTTTACTTCATCTCAATGTGTCTGTGGGGAGGGTATTAGCAGTCTCACTGGGATAGATTGTCCAGGAGGAAAGCAGGGTGTAGATAGGCCAGTGGTGGGTGGAAAGGGGGGTGGGGCTAGCATAGGGGATAGGGAGGAATGTGTATCAAAGTGTACGAATAAATTACAGGATCATAATCTAAAATGTATGTTTGCAAATGCGAGAAGCCTGGCTGACAAAATGGGTGAATTGGAAATGATGGCATTGAATGAAAAGTATGATGTAATAGGTATAGCAGAAACGTGGTTGAACAGTTCTCACGACTGGGCTGTAAATATAGAAGGATATGCCTTGTTTAGGCAGGACAGAAAAAAAAGGAAAGGGGGAGGAGTATGTGTATATGTTAAAAAAGAATTGAAGCCAAATTTAAAAGAAGAGATAACTGGTGATATGGATGATAAAGTGGAGGCAATATGGGTGGAATTAGGCAACAGGAAAGGGGGTAATGTCATTGTTGGTGTCTGCTATAAGCCGCCAAATGCTAGCAGAGAGGAGGTGAGTCAACTTCATATGCAGTTGGCAAGGGCTGCAAGTTTGGGGAGTGTGCTCATTATGGGGGACTTCAATTACCCTGACATTGATTGGTGTGGTGGAACTGCCATCACAGAAAAAGGCGATGAGTTCCTGAATTTGCTGCAGGATAATTTTCTCTCACAGGTGGTTGAGGTTCCTACTAGAAAAGGAGCTCTGTTGGATCTGGTAATATCTAACATTGTGGAGCGCATTATAGATATAAAGGTAACTGGAGGCTTAGGGAATAGTGACCATGAAATAGTGGCATTTGGACTTTGTTATCGAAAGGAAAAGTGTGCTGGGTTAACAAAGACATTTAATTTCAGGAAAGCAAATTTTCCCAGGTTAAAAGCAGCTCTTCAGAATGTCAACTGGGATAATGTATTATCAGGTAAAGGTACTGAACAGAAGTGGACTGTGTTCAAGGGGATTTTAAGCCAGTTCACATCTAAATTTATACCCTTGGGAAATAAATGTAAAAAAAATAAATCCGCGCCCATGTGGCTGAATTCTGATGTAAAGAGGCAAATGGTAAGGAAGAAAAAGGCATTTAAAACCTTTAAGGCCGAGGGAACGGAAAGGGCCTTTAGGGAGTATAAAAACTGTAACAAGGAGTGTAAGAAAGCAATCAAACTAGCTAAAATTAATAATGAAGTTAGGATAGCTGAAGAAAGCATCACTAAGCCTAAACATTTTTTTAAGTATATTAATAGTAAGAAGATGAGGACTGAGAATGTGGCACCATTAATTAATGGGGATAAGTTAGTTACGGAGGATGGCGATAAAGCAAATGTCTTGAATAATTTTTTTTCCTCTGTATACACTATAGAAGATCCAAGTACAGATATCATAGAGTATAGTAGCAATAAAGGTATACAAGATTCAAGTTCACTTTGGTTAACCGAGGATATGGTACAGAAAGAACTAAATAAAGTTAATATTAGTAAATCTCCTGGACCGGATAAAATACATCCTAGGGTACTTAGGGAGCTAAGTTCAGTTTTATCTAGGCCATTGTTTCTAATTTTTGCTGATTCCCTCATGTCCGGTGGTGTGCCTCTGGATTGGAAAAAGGCTGATGTTATTCCAATATTCAAAAAGGGTAGTCGTTCACAGCCGGGTAATTACAGGCCTGTAAGTTTAACTTCAGTGGTGGGGAAGATCCTGGAAAGTTTAATAAGGGATCATGTTCTAGAGTATGTTTCAAGGACTGACATTATAAGTAGTAACCAGCATGGATTTAGGAGGAATAGATCTTGTCAAACTAACTTGCTTGGCTTTTATGAGGAAGTAAGTAGAAATTTAGACTCTGGTATAGCAGTAGATGTAGTTTACTTGGATTTTGCAAAGGCTTTTGATACAGTCCCCCATAGGCGACTAATGAATAAGCTAAGGTCTGTTGGTCTGGGGAGTCACATTTGTACATGGATAGAAAATTGGTTAAAGAATAGGATGCAGAGAGTAGTTGTTAATGGGGCTTCATCATTATGGACTAAAGTGCTAAGTGGGGTGCCACAGGGTTCTGTGTTGGGGCCGCTTCTATTTAATCTATTTATTAATGATTTGGAAGTGGGTATTGTCAGCAAGGTTTCTGTGTTTGCTGACGACACAAAACTTTGTCGACCATTAAAAACTTCAGAGGATGTGCAATCGTTGCAAGGGGATCTAGATAGATTATCACATTGGGCTGCTAAGTGGCAGATGAAATTCAATGTTGATAAATGTAAGGTGATGCATTTTGGACTTAAAAATACTTGTGCTACTTATACAATAAATGGCTCTGTGTTAAGTGAATCCCTGTTGGAAAGGGATCTTGGAGTTTTGGTGGATAACAAACTTAAAGGTAGCAAGCAGTGCCAGGCGGCAACAGCCAGAGCCAGCATGGTATTGTCTTGTATAAAGCGAGGTATGGATTCAAGGGAGGAAAATGTAATTCTCCCTCTTTACAAAGCATTGGTACGGCCTCATTTGGAATATGCAGTGTAATTTTGGAATCCTGTGTACAAAAAGGACATCTTTGAAATGGAAAGGGTTCAGAGAAGGGCAACTAAATTAATAAGGGGATTGGGGGAGCTTGAATATAAGGAGAGACTGGAAAAGTTACAATTATGTACGCTGGAGAAAAGGCGCTTGCGTGGGGATATGATTACTGTGTATAAATACATTAACGGGCCATACAATAAACTATCTGGGGCATTGTTCACCAAGAGAACATGTCAAAGGACACGAGGACATCCCTTAAGACTTGAAGAAAAAAGGTTTAGGCTTCAAGCTCGGAAAGGGTTTTTCACTGTGAGAACGGTAAGGCTGTGGAACTGTCTTCCAGTGGACGTTGTAATGGCAGGTTCATTGGTCAGTTTCAAAAAAAAGCTGGATGAGTTTCTGCAAACAAGGAATGTTGCAAGTTACTGGTATTGATACATAAAGTAGAGTTGATCCAGGGAAATTTCCGATTGCCACTTGGAGTCAGGAAGGAATTTTTTCCCCCTTCATAAATTTGGTGGGGGTTTTTTGCCTTCCTCTGGATCAACAGTTAGGCAGGAAATGAGGATATTGCTAGATGGGTTGGACTGGATGGACGTATGTCTTTATTCAACCTCCAATACTATACTATACTATACTATACTTAAGTAAGCCTGATCCCTTGGGCTAATGGCCTGATGTAATCTCGTTTATGTCAGTTATTGTATAGCGGGATCGGGCTAAGGTAAGTAACGCAAGCTGCCTTATTGAATCTCCCAGACGGTGCCCCAATGGTATTTAGAGATCAATTAAAATTAACGGCCAGGGGATTCCAAATTGGTTGTGGTTGGGCATTTATGATTGTCTAACGTGTGCTTACAGAGCTGCAACTTTAGGCCACTGTCGCACGAACGGCCAATGGCATTGGCTGAAATTTTCCTGCGCGGTTCCCCCGACGGTCGCTACTTGTAGCAAACATCTGGAGCCACTCGATTTCATAGCGCGTGTAAAAGTAGCCGTAAGGTTTGTTAACTTTTCGTCAGTTTGGACTTCATGCAATTTAGACAACGGCAACAACCAATGGCGAAAAGTCATTATCGCCTCAGTAACCGCTCGCTTTGGATATCGGATCGGATATAACATTGCGTCATATGCGATATCGTAGTCAAAACAGAAGGTACTACCATGCACTTTGCTGCGCCAATACTTTAGAAATCCAGATCTTTGCTATTGCAATGTCCGGCGATGTTAAAAGCCGAAAATATCGATTTTTTATAAATCTGGTATTGCTCGGCCATGCTTTTTGTTAATTAGCTGCAAAAGAAGAACAACAGCTTTTAGTTCCCCTTTAAAAACCGAAGTACCATAGCCCCCATGCACACTGGGCTGTTCTTGGGTTTGGGGCACAGACGTGACATTTCGTGCCCCTACAGTGAGATTCTGATGTATCCTGCTCTGTAGGACAGAAGATCTGAAATGTCCTATGAGGGTGGAACCGTCAGTCTCTCTCGGAGATCCCATAGACTTTGCTACTCGTGACCTTTCGTGCTTTGAATACAAAGTTCCTGGCAACATTTTAAAAGATGCCCCGAGATCCTAATTGGCCTTAATCAACCCTGTGTCCTCAATAGAACATTTCTAACGCCACCCTTCCCCTGCCGACTGCCTGGCATAGCAGCTTCTCGGCTGGAATAGAAAATATGTTCTCCAGGCATCTGGCGAATCATCACAGACGGAGCTGGGTGGGGATGAATATTCCGAAGGGAGCCAGAACGAGGAGTCACAGTACGAGAGAAGATCTAAGGACAAGGAACATATATTTAAAGGGCAACTTCACCCTCTATATAAAATGTTAACAGAGACTAATCACCCCCAAATCCCAGATTGCAATACACACAGACTTGAAGATGAAGGAAGATGTTAAACCCGACGTTCTCTGATTCTCAGTTCTTTCGTAATAACTTCATGGCCATATGCTGGTGTAAGCTGCCTTCTCTGAGCATGTGTGAGCTTGTAAAGAGCTCACACAGCTATACGAGAGGGTGGAAACCTTTACCGGAAGGAGTAGCAAATATCAGGCAGAAGATCTGCATTCTGGTACATCTACAGTATAGGCTATTGTTACATTTTCTGAGGGATCTTCAGACCAGATCTACTGTAGCTGGACACAGTTTTAATGGCCTGCTACAGATCCACCCTGATCCCTGTCTAAACAAACCATAACCCATTTGTATTGTAGGTGTCCGGTGTCCGATTGCTCTCATAGGATTAAGCACCATCCTGCTGGTCTGTCTTTGACTGAGGTGCCCTAACTGCTCTATGCAATGCGGTGCAAATCCTTACAGGAGAACAAATGGTCTAAATGACTTTTTTTCTTGACTTACCGCCAAGAAACCGCCAATTAAAACAATGTATCACTCGCATTTCTAAGACGTTCCTAACCAGAGATAAGTGGGCTTTATCCAGGGAGAGGGCGAGGCGCTGTCCGAAGTTATTAAAGTAAAATATTCCCCTATTTCAATATCTCTGGTTAGGAATAACTTGGAAAGGTAACGGATGTGTCGTTTTGATCAGTATTTTCTGGATTTTTTGGTAAAAGGTTTTAAAATTATTCTTCCTCTTCCTTCTTCCTGTTTTCCTGACCTTGTGATGGAGACTTTTATTGCTAAATTCATCTCCTGATGACCCTTAGAGGTAGGAAATTGGGAAGATTTGGATCAAGTTTTCTCTCCATTAAAGAAAACCTATAAACCCTGTGTTTCCCCCCCTCCCACCATGGGTTCACCTTTAATTGATTTTACAGATTGCAGGTCCTTTGTAGTTCCACCCACTTTCTGCCCAGGGCCTAAACAATGAAAAGAACTCTGCAAGATGCGTGTTTTCCCATTGGACAGATCAGTGGCGTAGCTACAGACTTATGGGCCCTGATGCAAAATTTAGGCATAGGCCCCCCAACACTGCCGCAAACACAAATCGGCACTGCAAACCAAATAATCATTGGTAAAATGCTTTGTATATAACCACTGGTAAAATAGTTGGCACAAAGACTGGTTCAATACTTGGCATGCAGACACTGATAAACTGGTTGGGAAACTGGCACTGCACACAGCCAGGCACTGGTTAAATGCTTGGCACACAGACAATGGTAAAAATGCTTGGCACACAGACAATGGTAAAAATGCTTGGCACACAGACCACTGGTAAAACAGTTGGCACACAGACTGGTAGCTTTGGAACCTTAGCACAAAATGGGGCCCCTTCTTGGCCAGGGGCCCTGGTGTGGTCGCATCCCCTGCACCCCTGGTAGCTACGCCCCTGGGACAGATCAGGTACAAAGTACTGCCAAACTGGAAATTGAATTAAAGATTACCAATGGTTAAGGGTAAACTCATGAGCTAGGACATGTTTGGGTCGTTACTCTGGGTAGTCTTAATGGAAAGGGGGTGGATATGTAATCATCCCTATACCCTCTACATTCATTTTATATCATGCCCTGCGCATGCCCATGTCAAAAGCCATCCATTTATTTAGACTCATGGAACAAAAAGTCAAAAATTGCCTTTGATGGCAATCTGGCAGAAAGTAAAGACGGACATATAAGAATCAATCGACCAATAATTCCCGATTGAAAACCAATCAGTGAGTAACGATCGCTGGACCATCACACCAGCCTTCAGCTCGGAATCAACCCAAGTTGCAGCGATAAAATCTACGGGAAATTTTCCACCGCCCCCCAATTACCTTTCCAATGATAAATCAAACAGGATTTGGGAGTTATGGATTCCGCTTCCCATTGAAGTCCTGATGCCACAACGTATATAATAACGTTTACATTTCATTATATCTTCAATATCTTTTCCTCCCATTCACCTCAATTAATCTGAAGTTGCCCTTTAACTATATTATAGGGGAATGATCCCAATTTGGCTGTGAATCTGATACCTTTGTCTCCCCTCATGCAAAACCTCCCTTGCTAAAAATTCCCTGGGCAACAAGTTCATGTACTGTAAGAATGTGGAATTCCAAATCCCTGATAAATGGAGTCAGTAGGAGGGCGGGGATCAGAGAACTAAGTACATGTGTCCAGGACACACTCTTGTAGGAGGAGCTGCAGTAATCAGAAAAAGACAGGAACCTGCAAAATTAAATAGATAATGTCTTCTAAATGCTGCTAATTTGACCTTTTAAACGGATTGACCACATTTTACATTGGGTGATTGTGATCTGGGTGACATTTCCCCCCGTGTGCACAGCTTTAAATTAAATATGTATTTGCAAGAAATAACTGGACCATCATCCTACCTAGAGCTGAAGGTTCCACTGATAGGTGATCGGGTGGCCACACGCCGTGATGATCTTGGACAAACCCAGTAGGGTTTAGAGACTGAAATTGACTGGCCACAATGATGCCAAAATACAGCCGTGTTTGTGGTGGTCGGTCTGTGTGGACAGAGGGAATTTTTCATGCCTGAGGAGCAATGTTCCCTTTAATTTTTTATTGTGTGGAGATATCTAGATCTTACATTCCCTATATTGACCCAGTTTTCTGTGCGCGCTCTGTTTAACCCTATGAACAGACCAGAGTGGGACATACAGCATAGAGGGAACATTGTATTCCGCAGTCACAATATTCTTATTCCCGTCAATGGGAAATGGCTTGGCAATATTCTTTGCTTAAAAATAGTTTTTCAATTATGTGGACTGTCAATAGAAAATAGTGTGGCAGCTCCTACCTGTAACTATACATAAAAACTGTGTGCTGCATGCACAAGAGAGAGAAGTTAGAGAGAAGAGAGAGAGGAGAGAGAAGAGAGAGAAGAGGGAGAGAAGAAAGAGAAGAGAGAAGAGAGAGAGAAGGGAGAGAAGAGAGAGAGAAGAGAGAGGGAAGAGAGAGAAAGAGAGAAGAGGGAGAGAAGAAAGAGAAGAGAGAAGAGGGAGAGGAGAGAGAAGAGAGAAAGGGGAGAAAGAGAAGAGAGAGGGAAGAAGAAAGAGAAGAGAGAGAAGAAAGAGAAGAGAGAAGAGGGAGAGAAGAGAGAGAGAGGAGAGAGAGGAGAGAGAAGAGAGAGACGAGAGAGAGAAACAGAGAAGAGGGAGAGAAGAAAGAGAAGAGAGAGAAGAGAGAGAGGAGAGAGAAGGGAGAGAAGGGGGAGAGAAGAAAGAGAAGAGGGAGAGAAGAGAGAGAGAGAAGAGAGAGGAGAGAGAGGAGAGAGAAGATAAAGAAGAGAGCGAGGAGAGAGAGAAGAGAGAGAGAAGAAAGATAAGAGAGAGAAGTAAGAGAGAAGAGAGAGAGAAGAGAGAGGAGAGAAAAGAGAGGAGAGAGAAAGAAGAGAGGAGAGAGAGAGAGAAGAGGAAGAGAAGAAAGAAGAGAGAGAAGAGAGAGAAGTAAGAGAGGAGAGAAAAGAGAGAGAGAAGAGAGGAGAGAGAGAGAGAAGAGAGAGAGAAGAGAGAGAAGTAAGAGAGGGGAGAAAAGAGAGAGAGAAGAGAGAGAAAGAAATGTTCGGTGCATATAATAATCATTCCCTTATATGTACAGTCAATGGGAAATAGTGTAGCAGTTCCTACCCATATGAATATATATATATATATATACATACATAATATATTAAGAAGCAATACAGTTCTAGCTTGTTCATATACTGAAACTCAGTGTTTGCACACACGTGTGAGCGCAGGGTCAACCTGCAATGCACATTATGGTACGAACGGCCGTTTAGGCAGAACCTCGCTATTAATCCGCCATTTTGGGCATCTGAATGCCAAACACAAAACAATTGTTGGCTGTTCATTGCACGTTTGCACTAGTACTAGTGAGCTGGCCCTCGTCCGTAAAATCCGACATGTGTACGGTCCTTCTGGTGACCAAGAGACAGAGGAGACAAAACATTACTATATTTTCTATTACATATTGAAAGGGACCCACTATAGTGTATAACAACTTAGTAAATAATAATGTAAAACACACTCAGGCTCATTTACCGCTATCGCGGCTCTACCGCGGGATTTTACCGCTATTTGTGCCAGTGGCAGATCGCCTCTCCCTTTATAAAGTAATCGCACAGCCACTCCCATTAATTGTATTGCACAGGATCGCCACTACGTGAGTAGGATTTTCACCCTGCTTCATTGACAGCCCTGATACCTATATCATGTTTTATATAATGTAGGGCACCCCTGCCCAACCCCCGTGTCAGAATGTTAAAAAAAGATTTAGAACATTACTTACAGCCCCTCAATCCATTGATCAGGCTCCCTGCTTGCCGAGACTTCATAGCAGGGGGCAGATCGCCAGATGCACCTGTGATTGGCTGAGAGGCAGCCAATCACAGACATGGCTGCCTTAAATGGAGAGGGCCGCGGGAACGAAGGGCTGTAAGTAGCATTCTAAATCTTTTTTTAAGAAAATGACATAGCGGTTGGGGGCGGGCGGGCACGGATGCCCTACATTCCAAAAAAACCTTTTTACACTAGGGGGGTGGCTATGGATGGATCCGGGTGGTGTGAGGGAGGGAAGTAAAATGTCTCCCCTACGCTTGCCACTGTCCTCTTAGAGGATAAAGGAGGAGGCAGAAACCATTTGGACAGGAAGACAGCTCCTACTCTTCACTTTCCTGGACTTTGGACAGGCACTGCGGGAGAACCATAAGGAGCAGAGGAGTAAGGTAAGGATTTTATTACACTACACAATGGGGCCAGTAGTGGGTTACATTTTAATTTGGGGGTGGACATGCCCTTTAAGTACCAAAAGTATTTTCAGGATTTTGCCTTTAATTGGTTACAAATGTTACAGTAGGAAACCCACAGTAAATATTATTCATATAGTAAAGTGAGCCATAAAAAAGTAACAGAACTTTATACGCACACACCTCTTATTATGCATCAATATCCCCGAAAGTAGTAGTTTTAGAAACTATATACCCCTGGGTGGTTACAGGTGGGGTAACTTTATATGAAAACGTGGATTCGTGGACACAGATTATCATCAAATTGGAATTTTCCCCCCCATATTTTAATGAAGGGTGAAATTGACAGTAAAATTGCAGCAGCCAAGCCAATAAGTATCCATAAAGAGAACCAATCCAAATTCCAATTACAAGAAAACCTTAACCAGCTCTCGAACAGCTTCCAGTTTTTCCAAACTAAACACCCATAAATCTCAGAAATCGCCCCCCAAAATATTTATTTTTGGAATCTGCGACATTAGTTACTCAGAGATGTTCAAAACTCTGAAGTTTTGCTCCGTTTTCAGATTTACGGAACTCAGGAAAAAACCGAAGATCTCAAAACGCTCCGTACTTTCAAGGGTCCAGAAGGTTTTTTCCGAGGTTTACCGAACGTGCAAAGTTATTTTCGGTAACAATCGAAAAAAACTTTGTACCTTTGATAACTTCTTTCGAGTTTCCGTGTATTCAAGGGTTAGTGAACGTAGATTGTTACCAAAAATAACTTTGTACATTCGATAACCCTCGAAAATATGTTCCGAAGTTCTAAAATCCAAACGATCCGCTTGCTTCCAACAGAACATTCGTACTTTGGAACTGTGTCGGTTCCGGGTCCGAGTCCCATCTTAATTAGCTACGTAACAATGCCATTCTTTCATACGTAATGTTATTAGTATTAGACCATTACTCCTGCCCTAGAGGTAATGACAATTCACAATTCACCAGTACACAAAGAACTGAGGTCATTGGGTCCCTTCTATTTCCCTGCTGATTGGTTGCTATAAATAGAACTATGGTGTTCCAATCCCACTTAATTAAAATGTTTGTTGGTGTGTCACTTCTGTCCTTATGGATGGAATGAAAAACAGTTAATCAATATATTCCAAAGAGTATAATGTATAGCAAGGCCAAGAAAAAAAAGAAAACACGATTGCGATCTACGTGCGGTAATAGCCATCCGATAGAAATTAATTGCAGGTTCGGGTGTTAAGGTTTATTTTGAAGCCGGTTTTTCCTGAAATATGTAAGAAGTCCAAAGATTAAATCATGACCGTTCTATTTAAATGCTTAATTAAAGGAGAACAATGTAATCCATAGAAAACTATAACGCAAGATGAAGCATTGATACAGCGCCCTAGCTCTCCGCTTTAAACGCATTGACCTTTACTGATGCGTTTACTTCTTAAAGGAATGATGAGATGATGTCATACAGCCTTTATGGCTGTGCTCCACCCATTGCTGTGATTGGACAGCTCCAGACTGCCAAGAAATGGACCATATAAATCACACATAAATCACTCTGCCAATATTTATCCATTTCCCACCCCAGTCCAACCCTGCTGTCTTTGGAGTGCCCCCTCGCCAATATTTTATCGTTGGTTGGTTCTAAATGTATGTTAAGCTAAAGTGGAGGACTTTAAGTAATCTAAGGACTTTTCCCACACGTGACCCTTCCACCACCCCAAAGAAAAGACAAATTCCAATAATTACTTTTCCTTTCTATCCACGAGCAACATTAATACCTGTAATAGATCTAGTCTCCCTCCGGCTATTCCCTTACCCACTGGGTAGCTTGGACTCTACTTAGAAAACCTTAATTTGCCTATACTCGTTAGAGAGGGAACCTACATATCCTTGCAGTGAATTATAAGGGGACAGAAGATATCGCATCTCTAAAATCGCGAGATACCATGAAATGTTATCACTTAAGGGCATTGAGCTGGGGCTGCTTTTAAAGGCAAACTACTTACATGGTTATTAATAAAATATAAATGGGCTCCCTTGGGACTGGGAAAGGGAACGTTCCATCTCCCTCTACAAGATAGCACATTCTCCTGTTTACAAGGGAGCGTACACTTTGGAATGTTCTCTACATGAAGGGGAGTTGACTGGGATTTTGAGAAAGATTTCTACCGTATGTTACTGTATGCAGTATATACAAAGTTGTACAGTGTAAATGAGTCATGTAAAATTGATGACATAGCCAAGCACCAGTTATGTCTGATATGGTAGCAAAGAGGTTACAACCTCCACAGTAAGTCAACTATCAATACTACGTAACTGTTAGACAGACACATTATGGGTAGGGTATAAAGGTTGGACTAGATGGACGTAAGGGGGGGGGGGGGGTTGCTTCTATACAACCTTCAATACTATGTTACTGTGTAACTGTTAGACAGTCATTATGGGTAGGGTATAAAGGTTGGACTAGATGGACGTATGTCTTTATATAACCTCCAATACTATGTTACTATATAACTGTTATACAGACATTATGGGTAGGGTATAAAGGTTGGGCTATGTGGACATATGTCTTTATATAACGTCCAATACTATGTTACTATGTAACTGTTAGACAGTCATTATGGGTAGGGTGTAAAGTTTGGACTAGATGGACGCATGTCTTTATACAACCTCCAATACTATGATACTATGTAACTGTTATACAGACATTATGGGTAGGGTATAAAGGTTGGACTAGATGGACGTATATCTTTATACAATCTCCAATGCTCTTACTATGTAACTGTTATACAGGCATTATGGGTAGGGTATAAAGGTTGGACTAGATGGATGGATGTCTTTATACAACCTCCAATACTATGTTACTATATAACTGTTATACAGACATTATGGGTAGGGTATAAAATTGGACTAGATGGAGATATGTCTATATATAACCTCCAATACAATGTTACTATGTAACTGTTATACAGACATTATGGGTAGGGTTTAAAGGTTGGACTAGATGGATGTATGTCTTTATACAACCTCCAATACTATGTTACTATGTAACTGTTATACAGACATTATGGGTAGGGTATAGAGGATGGACTAGATGGATGTAGGTCTTTATACAACCTCCAATACTATGTTACTATGTAACTGTTATACAGACATTATGGGTAGGGTATAAAGGTTGGACTAGATGGACGTACGTCTTTATACAACCTCCAATACTATGTTACTATGTAACTGTTATACGACAGTATGGGAAGGGTATAAAGGTTGGACTAGATGGACATATGTCTTTATACACCTCCAATACTATGTTACTATGTAACTGTTATACAGACATTATGGGTAGGGATATAAGGTTGGACTAGAGGGACGTATGTCTTTATACAACCTCCAATACTATGTTACTATGTAACTGTATACAGACATGGGTAGGGTATAAAGGTTGGACTAGATGGACGTATGTCTTTATAACACCTCCAATACTATGTTACTATGTACTGTTATACAGACATTATGGGTAGGGTATAAAGGTTGGACAGATGGACGTAGTCTTATACAACCTCCAATATACTATGTTATTATGTAACTGTTAACAGACATTATGGGTAGGGTATAAAGTTGGACTAGATGGACGTATGTCTTTATACAATCTCAAACTATGTTACTAGTAACTGTTATACAGACATTATGGGTAGTATAAAGGTTGGACTAGATGGATTATGTCTTTATAACACCTCCAATACTATGTTACTATGTAACTGTTTAACAGACATTATGGGTAGGGTATAAAGGTTGGACTAGATGGGCATATGTCTTTTACAACCTCAAATACTATGTTACTATGTAACGTTAACAGACATTATGGGTAGGTATAAGGTGGACTAATGGACTATGTCTTTATACAACCTCCAATACTATGTTACTATGTAACTGTTATACAGACATTATGGGTAGGATATAAAGGTTGGACTAGATGGGCATATATCTTTTTACAACCTCAAATACTATGTTACTATGTAACTGTTAAGCTAGGTACACACACTAGCGATAAAGCACCAATACCATCGGATGCGACCAACACCCTCTATTTTCAGCTAATTTCCTGCAATCAACTTGTATGACCCAAACCACCCAGCTGACTATTACAAAGCCATTGTAGCAAGAGATATTACACACAATTCTTAGTGATATTTCTGGGTGCAATATAACACAGTAGTATCTATTTATACAGACACGCAGTCATTTTTATTTCCGTGTTTTTTTTATGTTGTAATACGTTTTTCCTTAAGTCCAGCCTTGATCATCTTCCTATCATTTATGTTACAAACAAAACACTTTACATGCATTAAAACCCTTATTCTATCAATTTAAATGAAGCCTCAGTTATATTCCATTTTTTATTAGAATAAAGCTTTTTCATCACTGGCTATTTTAAGTTCCAGTTGGCAGTTTGAAGCCTCGGCAGCATTGAAAGTTCCGAACATAATGACAACGAAATGCAAATAGGAAATGTAAAATCCATTAAGATGCAGTAATTTTCCCAGTCACATTTCTGATCTTGTGGCGTTTATTTATTAAATAATGCTGACAGCTTCTCCTTTTAGTGATACTGAAAAGGGCAGTTCATTCTCCCAAGCCACTGAACAAAAAAAAATATATATCAAGACAGGAAATGTCACCTATCAGCGGGGAGTGTATAAATCACATATTGGTTGTATGAAAAAGGCTACACAAACAACATGCATCAGCTAGATTTACTAAATGCTGGAGAATGTATAAGACTTTAATACATCCTTTTAATCAGAGCGATTCAAAGAAATTGCATCCAATGTGATGAACATTATTACTTATTACTATTGATGTTCAGAAAGTGCTAGAAATCTGTCAACTCTGTTCTAGCTTCTATAACCTGCTTCAGACCCACACAATGATCTTTCTGCATTTGGTTGCTCTTCAAGGGTAACTGTGGTCTAAAAATGACTTTAGGTAAATTGTCAGGAATGGCTTTCCTGAGTATTTTTGCAATTTACTTTCATTATTTTTTTTACATAGTTTTGAAAATATGTACATTTTTATGTGTGATATGTGATCACCAGATCCCCTGCACTTCCTGCTTCCTGCTCTGAAACCATGTGACAGTCCCTTTCTCTCTGTCTCGTCCTTCTGATAAAGTGACTATCTGTCACGAAACGCGTCAGACCTTTCCTCCACCCTCTAGAAGCGTGTTATTTAGTGTTTGATCGGACTTGTGATATTTTTAAAGGATGAAATAAAATAAGTTGATTTTACCTCCATGAGCCTACTTCTATCTATTATGGATTCCCACGATGGCCTCTACCCTTGCAGTCCCCTTGAAACTGCCTATGGCTAATCTCACTCCCTCTTCAATCACTGTAACACAATCTCTTCCTGGTTTCTTCTGGACTGAGCATGTGCCAACCGCAGATTAGAAGTAGAAACTAGTATTTGTGACTGCAGTCTCAGAACATCCCACCCCCTAAATTTCCGATTAGTGATTTCTTTATTTCTTGGGCTGTGCAGCACATAGAGAGGGGGTCGGTGGCTCATTTTAAAAGTAGGAACCTGGCTTATTTGGAGACAATAGTTCCTTTACAGTTTATATTTATATCTATGTTTCCCATCCTTCTTTATTGTATCTTATTTTCTTCATCTCTCCCTGCTCATATTCCCATCCTACTATTTCTACATTTTTCCTCTACCCTCTGTCTCCATAAATACTTTTCTGTGCTTCCAATGTTCTCATCCCATCCTTAGTATCTCCTTTCCCATTTTATGGATTAGACACAGACACTCATAGCGAGTAGTATCAGGGTTATGTATCAAAAACCGCAAATGGCTTTTTACATCTTAAAGTCACGTTAACCCATGTAACAAGGGTTAACGTGACTTTAAGACATACTGTAACTAACTGCAAGCTATGTACTGAACCGATAACGTCTCTTTAAGATGTAAACTTTCATGCCAGCAGATAGCTGCCAATAAAGTTTCTGAATGGGAAAACCATCAGTGCATTCACTATGCACTGAGAGCCATTATCAGCTAAATGCATTGCCGAGGGGACGCAATAGAGAGTGATACCGGATCTCGGTACATAGCCCTGTAAATGTTGACATTGTCTCTTTCACTTACTAATCCAAAAATAGAAATTAAATTACCCACAGAATTAAATTTTAAATTGGAATCAATACTTCCAAATCTGATTCCCTTCTTAAGGATATAAATCTTTGAGTCTTTCTTTTTTTAAGGACTTCAACTACTACGATATCCTTCAACAGATCTTGGTTGTCCAAAAATAAATAGGCAATAAGGATATATTTGCCAAACTGAGAAAAAAAATCTAAAATATCCTTTTAAAACAAATTGAGAATTTCAGACAAATTCTAAAAATGGGGAATTCAAGTTTGCAGATCTTACTGTATATACTGTAGCCATTAATATAACAATCAGGCTTTATATACTCACAAGTATCATATTTCCTTTGGATGACCAGCCTTCATATATGGATTAGAAACAAGGGTATTCTTTCTGGGCATGTTGCCTTGAAAGATAATGGTCCATTCTCAATTATTCTATTGTCCTTTAAACCTTCACATAATATTTATATAATTTCTCTCTGATCACAAATAACTGAGAATAGTGACATGAATTCAGCTCAAGGCAGTCATATCCTGGTGCTAGCTAGTATCATAATTTTATATATCCACATGGCATGTTGTCATAGTATATGTCCCAGTGGTGGTTGATTTTCTATCAATACAGATAAATAAATTTGTCCCTGGCACTTTTCAATAGTGATAAATGAAAGAGCTCAAGGCAAAATAATTGTCAAGTTAAATATCCTTCTTAAAAAAAACAAAATATATATATATATATATATATATATTTTCCCCAGAGATATATGTTAGATATTGCTATTGTAGCCACAAGATATATCCATTTTATAATTCTGTATATATACTGCAGCATGTAAAATATAATGTAACATCTTGAGATCCCTACAAAGCTCCCCAAAGGAAGAATTTCCCAAACCAACCTTTAGCAGTTTAAATGTAGTTAATTCATATTTCAGCTGCAAGCTCAATATTAGCACATGTTTTGCTGTTCTGCAAGTCTTTTTTCCATTTCAATGCTACACGAGCAAAGCTGTAGTTATTCATTTTATTTTACATTTGTGTACTCATTAATTGAATTGAGTTACTGAAGCTGAAAACAAATCATTAGAAAAAGAAATAGTAGACCAGATTATGTATGAATTACCTAATTAAAAATATAGAAAGGCATCTCATTTAAGCAGTGCTACTGTACAGTATATTAAATACTCAGGGGAGGAGGGATAAAAGGTTTTTAGCACATTAAAATGGCAAGTCTTTTGTAAATTAAATTCCTTAGAAAAATCAAATAATAATTTAGAAATAACCCTCATACAATAATTGCTAAAGGGTAACGTTAATGTATATTTACAGTTGGATAAATATATAAAAGTATTTTGGAAACCTATAGCCTGTACTAATCAGTTGGTCAAATAAATAATCTTAAAAATATGTTTAAATATTTTAAAATGCTACTGATCTGGCCACCAAAAAGACTTACGTGGAGATTCAATATCTGAAACCCGTTACCTACGTTTGCACGATACCACAATACAGTTCCAGTTGTACCGTATATACTCGAGTATAAGTCGAGTTTTTTAGGCTTTAAAGTGACTTGGGTCACTTACCTGTAAACAGACTGCCGCTGACTTCCCGACACTTCCACATCCACTATGCTGGTGGCTGACGCGGAAGCGTTGGGAAGCAAACGGCAGCCTGCTTACAGGTCGAGGCTGGAGTCGCTTATCCCAGGCTGGGATCCAACTGACACAGAGAATATTCTTGGCCGGATCAGGAGGAGACAGTTGACAGGGTGCTGCCTTACCCGTGGATGTCAGGTATTGGTGCAGTGATTGGGTTCATAGCACACACCAACCAGGACTGGGGTTCATCAATTCACCCTTGCAGGATCATAAAACCACAACCTACATTATTTTCTGTGGCTTTTAAAGGGAAACTTCAAACTCCTGTAGCCCAGAAACTGATGATTAAAAATGGTAGTGGTCAGATTTTACTAGTTTTTCAGGTAAAAATCTGTACCTCGACTTATATTCGAGTATATACGGTAAGTAGATATAAAGATAAAGTGAATTCAGGTAACCACTCACTGTTAATTGAGATTTTTAATTTTCTGACTGTACTGCCAGGAAGTCCACCATATAATCATAGAAGAAATGAAAAGAGTTCTCCAACACGGCAACTTTTCGTGCAAAACTGTGTCTCAAGGCTTGAGAAAGGGCAAAGTTTTGCCCAAAACGTTGCTGTGCTGCGTACAGAAGGGCTTTAATAAATCAATGTAAAACATTGTTTCACCTATGCTTGGAGACTTTTTTCATTTTTTCAATAATTATTTGGAAACAGCACAGTGGCCAAATATCAATGTTAAACACATGTTAAAGGGCATCTGTGGTCTCCCCACAAGTTAGGGTTAAATGAAAGCCTGTATCCTTTTCTTTATAATGAGCCCTGGATCACATCTCTGGCTGTAGTCTGTGAGATATATTTTGATTAATGTTCAAATTTCCTGCTTTCAATTGGTTCAGTGACATTACCTGAACCCTGCTACTCCTCTGCCCTGGGGGAGAAGCATGCTCAGTTAGGTATTAATGCAGGAAGTACCTGAACAGAATTTTTTTTTTAAATTGACAGTTGAGAAGGGGAGCCTATTAATGCAGGCCGAGGCTGGTCACATGACTACCGTACAAGCATACAACTTCTGTAATCAACATATCAGCAGTATTGGGTAAAGTTTGCTGTACATTTGTATGCAAGAAAACAGCTGCCATTTAAGCATTTAAGGCAGTACCAAGAGATTGTGGCTAATGTTATATAGTCATACTAGGGAAAATTTTTTAACCTCTCCTAAAGAACTTACATGTAAGACAATTAATAGTCTGGATTTATTAGATTAGCAAGGAGATTCAATATCCCAAAGTAGGTGTTAAACCCATGTTAACCTGATGTCAACTGTGGTCTCAAATTCTTCCAAATGAGTTAGGGTTATATAAAAGACCTTTGTAACAAATTGGCCCGTACTACTTACAAGGTATGCTTTTAGGAGGAGAAGCAGGTAACATAAGTTACATTAGACTGAGTACTAGATTGTAAGTAGCTGGATGCAGGCAAGATAATAGCTGGATACAGGGATACTCTATACAGGCAAGAAGATTCACTGCAAACAGGTGAGGTAATTAGCTGGATAATGGAAAGATGAGTAGAAGGAGACTGGACACAGATAAGGTAATTAGTTGAATACTGGATAAATGCAAGGAATAGCTGGATACTGGCAAGGTGGGTAACTGGATTTTAAATACAGATGAGGTAAGTACAGGCAAGATGAGGTAAGTAGCTGAATACTGGATACAGGCAAGGTGAGTAACTGGATACTGGATAAAGGAGAGGTAAGTAGCAGGCAGCAGGATAGATAAGAAGCTGGGCACTGACAACAATTGCAGCACACCGTGTACCTGGAAGCGCCCGTCCATTGCCTGAGCATTTCTGGACCGGAGTGACAAATAAGTTTGTGACAACCTTCCATCGAACCTTCCATCGAACACTTCCTGTTTTCAGCAATGTGAACAGCTTGTAGTCATGTGACTAGCCTCTGCATTAATGGGCTCCCCATCTCAACTGTCAATGTTTCTGGCATTAAGTCTTAACTACAGTAAGCATGCTTCTCCCCCAGAGGTCACACAACCAACTTCAAGCAGGACATATGAACTTTGTGATTCAGGGTTCATTTTAAAGGAAAGACAGATGGCTTTTATTTAACCCTCACTTGTTTAGAGACCACAGTTGCCCTTTAATATAAAACTATCAGGGAGATTCAATCTCCCTGTATATTTACCTTCATTAAAGAATATGTCCACCTACTTAACAAATTGCACTTTGCATGGTCTAAACACTTCTATTCAGCATCTAAATATACTTACCAGCCCTCGTTCCCACGGCTGCCTTCATGCATTTTCCGTGCACGGAACTAAACAGAAGAGGCCAGACCAGCAGTCGTAATAGAGATTGGCTGAGACTTCGCAAAACAAAAGAGAAAGGAAACATTGTTGTATTCCATTATCTGGTGGCAAGGCCAATAGGAAGACACGCTCTGATGAGACCAACATGAAGATACGCTCTGCAATGGGCGTGCCTTTCTATTATTATAATTATTATTATTATTATTATTAATATTGTGGATTTATATAGCGCCAACATCTTCCATAGCGCTTTACAATTACATGTATACATTCACATCAGGCCCTGCCCCGAAGAGCTTACAATCTAAGCACATATATTACACATAAAACCTATCAGTATGTCTATATGATTGTGGGGGGAAACCAGAGTGCCCAGGGGAAACCCACGCAAGCACGGGGAAAACATATAAACTCCTTGCAGATGTGTCTAAGGGTGGAATCGAACTCAGGACCTCATCGCTGCAAGGCATCAGTGCTAACCACTGAGCCACCGTGCTGGCCCCATTGCGCAAGGAGAGGAAGGGGCGAAGACTACGGAGCAGCATGTCAGTAAGTCAGTAAGTCTAATTTAAGCGAACCCGGGGGGGGGGACCTGAGTTCGGACAAACTTGACCCATTCTAACTAGTTTGTTTTTCCAGACTCGCTGCTGTATTTTTGTTAATTAGCGTATATTTGATAATTATTTAATTTTTGGACCATTCGCTAACCCTAGAATGTATCGTTCATTAACCCCCAAAAGTATAGTTTGTTTTCGCTAACCCTCAGATGTACAAATTGTTTTTGCTAACCCCCGAATGTAGCCTTCGATTTTTGGTATCCATCGAAAGTATTGTTCGTTTTTGGTGACCCTCGAATGTATGGATCGTTTTCTCTAACCCTCAAAAGTATCATTCGTTTTCGGTAATCCTCAAAAGTATCGTTCAATTTCGGTAACCCCCAAATTTATAGTTCTATTTTCGCTAACCATGGAAAGTATCGTTCGGTAACCCTCGAATTGGCTGTAACCCTCGAATGTAGCTTGCGCAAAACCCGACAATTGCCCGCTCGTGTTTAAGAAGCGTTTTAATAAGTTTTGGTGATAGTGACATGTTCCCCAGACCATTTCCCAGGTGCCACAGCCATTTACAGTAAGTTACCATTGTTAGTTCAGCTGTAAATCATCCGAACTATCACTCCCCATTGACTTTAATGGGTCCGAAGTTCAAAAGTTCGAAAACAGACAGAACTTTATGAAGTTCGGCCATCTCTAATTTATAATTAATGTGTTATTTTCCTCCCCCCCCCCCCCAAGTTAAATGGTACAGAACAAGTGAATAGTGGGTTTCTTCTTGGTCCTGCCTGGGTGCCTAACGTTCACGGTCTTTTGAGTTGGGAGCATAAGGAGAAAGTTATAGTTTGTAAGGAGTTTGTTTTGTAACATTCCTTGAATTGAGCACACAAACAAGTAATATTTGTCAACAGCAAACATCAATAATACCAGGGTATAAAAATAAAGAAGGGTAAGAAAACCAACACACTTAGGCTGTTGGTCAGAAGCCATACATCAGAAGTGCACAAGCAGACAAATTAGGGAGGCGGAAATTCTTACTCCTACCTCTCAAACCACATTCTTTATGATTGATTCTAATTATTACTTTGACAATATTTTTTAAAAGGCACAATTAAAATGAAACACCACACCCACCAAGCATATATCAAATAAAAACCTACCATATATACTCAAATATAAGCCAAGGTTTTTAGGTTTTAAAATTAGCCTAAAAAGGTAGCCTCGGCTTATACTCAGGTCACAGTCATTACTTATCTTCTATGCGGCCACGAACCAGAGTAGTAAAGAGAGACATTGCGAGCGTGCATGTAGACGGAGCGTACACAGAAGTGCAGGCACGTTGGCACGACAGTTACGTGCCGCTTCTCAGCCCTCACCCGTCATACAGTGGAGCAGGTAGGACCAGGTGCTTCTATGAGGGGTTTAGAGATGGGCAGGTTTTTTTTTTTTTTTTTACTTCTTTTCTTCTGTATTGTTGAAACTTGCCACTCCAGATGTTTAGAAACTACAACTACCAGCAACCAAAGCATGCTGGGAATTGTAGTTTCCAAACATCTGGAGTGCCATGGAATTGGGGGTTACTGGCACTTATCACTAATTACAGGTTTGCAGTAATTTCCACCCTCGGCTTATACTCGTTAAACAGGTAAAAATAAGGACCTTGGCTTGTACTCGGCTTATATTCGAGTATATATGGTACATATTATTTGTACACACCCCTTCCTTTATACTACAGTATAAGGATATTAAAAAACTATGGAATTCCCTAGCCTGTGAAACTATGTACAATACTGTGCTTCTATATAGTTAGGAAACTCCTTGGTGCCATGATATTCTTATATTACAGTGAAATTTATATTTTATATATTGCAATGGACTGGTAGAATTTTAGTCAATATTAATTAGAAATGCATTAAACTTTGGAATGAATTAATGCAATATATAATAGAAAGACGAATATAATTTATAGTCTTCAGAGTCCTTTAATTTAGTCTGAAAAACTAATCATCACCATAAAATATAGTGATTATTATTACATTTTCTTATTGATTTTGGAATGCCTTTAGCAGTATGTCCCATAGGAGGACCAATGATTTGGAAAGGGATATTTCTGGAAAGAAAAAACATTATAACTAAGAATCACCCGGAAAGATATTTTTCTAGTAACAAATGCAGTAAATAGAAATTACTCCTGGACCATTCCTGGTGTTTCAGGTCAAACCAAAAGTATATAATGAATTACAGAAATTGCTGATAAGACAGATTTTTTTCATTTTCCCATTGATCCAAATGCATTCCAGTGATCCAAAAGCATCCCTACTACCATTTTCAGGGTGGCACTCATGTGGGCAGAAACCGCAGATTGAATTGGAAGATGAAAAGAGGATATGGTGGGAATTTGCATGGTAAGAAGGCATTAGGATTCTTCTCTAGCACACCCCCAGGGGGCACTATAGCAAGCAGTGCTGCTATTTATAATCTTTTTTCTTCTGTGTATAAGTACAGTTCTCATAAGCATTATTTTAAGTGGGCAAATAATTTCACTTCTCTCCACCAGTCCAGACACAGAAAAAGAGATTTGGAATATGTTTTGGAATCCCATTTGGAATCCCATATACAAAAGGGACATCATGGAAATCGAAGGGCAGCTAAAATAATAAAGGGAATGGAAGATCTTGACTATCTGGGTACACACCAGCCAATATTTTCGTCCAACCGACCGATTCACGGCACTTTCGACTGAAAGAAAAATCGGCCTAATGGATCGGACGAACGAACGAACGATCAGGCATATCGGAAAATCCCTATCGATTGTGCGGTTCCCGAATTTGCCACGACCGACGGACCAACATAGCGAGCGCTCGGTCGGGACAAAAAGTCCCTCCGTGTGTACCCAGCCTTATGGTCGTTTACATCGGAGAAGCGATGTTTGCAGGGAGATATGATTATTTTATACAAATATATTAATGGGCCATATAATAAACAATCTAGTGCATTGTTCAACTAATAGGTCATATAAGAGCCACGGACATCCTTTTTTCTTAGGGAGAAAAGAAGTTTCATCTTCAGGTTAGGAAAGGTTTCTTTACAGTGAGAACGGTGAAACTGTGGGACTGTAAAGTTCATTGAATAGCTTTAAAGGGGAACGGGGAAAATTATGAAAACAAAACAAAAATAATGTGAATTACTGGTATTAAATGGAATGTCCACCCCCCAAACACATTTTTTCCCCTGTGGCAATAAAACCCTCCAAAACCCAGACCTCGCAATGTCTAAAATTAAAAATTCAACTTCTAAACATTCTTACCAGCCCTTGTTCCTTCGGCTGCCTTCTTTTTTCTTCTGTGCCTTTTCCGTGCATGGAAGCATGTAGAAGGGGCCAGGCCGGCAGTGGCTACTGTGATTGCCTGAGACACAATGGTTGGACTATGTGGACATATGTCTTTATACAACCTCCAATACTATGTTACTATGTAACTGTTATACAGACATTATGGGTAGGGTATAAAGGTTGGACTAGATGGATGTATGTCTTTATACAACCTCCAATACTATGTTACTATGTAACTGTTATACAGACATTATGGGTAGGGTATAGAGGATGGACTAGATGGATGTAGGTCTTTATACAACCTCCAATACTATGTTACTATGTAACTGTTATACAGACATTATGGGTAGGGTATAAAGGTTGGACTAGATGGACGTATGTCTTTATACAACCTCCAATACTATGTTACTATGTAACTGTTATACAGACATTATGGGTAGGGTGTAAAGGTTGGACTAGATGGATGAATGTCTTTATACAACCTCAAATACTATGTTACTATGTAACTGTTATACAGACATTATGGGTAGGGTATAAAGGTTGGACTAGATGGACGTATGTCTTTATACAACCTCCAATACTATGTTACTATGAAACTGTTAGACAGGCATTATGGGTGGGGTTTAAAGGTTGGACTAGATGGATGTTTGCCTTTATTCTACCTCAATTACTATGACACTATGTTACATTTAATTCTATGTAAATCAATGGAAAGCAAAAGAAGAAAACGTCTGTCAAGGACCAAAAAAATTCCAGCATGAAGAATCTTAAACCTTCATCAGTATAAGACTAAATGATATGTTGGTATTCTTTCCTTTTCGAGGAGGGAAATCAAAACATATTACTTTCTAATCCTTTAATAATCTAAAGATTATCACGTCCATGTTCTGAGACTATTGCCACCAAAGCAACAGCGCAACATAATAAATATTTACAAAGTGTAAGATTAAATTGAATATTGTCATAACAGAATTTAAATTGTCTCATTACATAGCAGACTTCCTTGACAAATGCACAGGGATATAAAGATGTAAAGGGACTTTAACATCAAGCAATATTCAGTCTAGTAAATTTCGAGCAAATTGTCAATTAGGCAGGAGAAGACGTCATGTTTTAGGACTCTAAACCCAAACTATTAAGAGTTGAAAATATGCTGCTTTACGATAATATGAGAATAAAACTCATTAAAATATTCATTACCATCAGGTTTTTCAATGAAGAGCGATGTCGAAGGTTACAAATTTAGAAAAAATGTAACGCAGTGTTGTATATTACTCCTTATGGAGAATTTCACCTCAGGATAAAATTTGATCATCTGTTAAATCATTTGTGAATTCTATTGCAGATTGACTGACTTTCCGAGTTTATAAAGTGATAGATTCAAAAAGTGCTACCGGATATAGATTAAATTAATTTGTCAAGAAATATTTCTTGCTCCATTCAAATTTCTTAGTTCTCTGTGCATGTTTTAAAGAGAATAAAACTTACTACAAAAAAAGTATGTAAAGCCCCATCAGTTCTAGAAATTGACAGCTTAATTGCTAAATCTCTTACTTCGATATCTTCACTGTAAGCACACAAAACACACAACTTGGTGTGCCACAGGAGGGGTACCCACATTCTTTTCCCTACCACTATTACCCAAAACAATAAAAGAGCTTTCATGATTTTTGGGGGGAACATGGTCAGAAATAGAGTTATACAGTAGAAATGCGTAATACAGTTACGCATTTCTACAAAACTACATTTTAAAAGGGAGACCTCATTTTGAACTTTTATCCAAAAAGACATTATGTTTGGAGGGGGGTTGAAATCAATTTCTGGAGAAATTAGGTGTTGAAATGTTGAGCACAATTTTCCCTTTCTCTTCCAGCCTCCAGCGTCCTGGGTTTCTTTCATTACAAAATCTGAATTGGAGTTGTCAGTGGCCGAGGGAGAAATTGAGGATCTTGTCCAAACTCAAAAAACAGATCTTTCTCAAAAGGAAGCTCTGATTAAAATAAAATGCAAACAACTTCATAGATTTATATTTTGGACAATTCATTGTTTTATAATCATTAAAAATAATAACATTTTCAATTCTCTTTAAGGTTGTTTTTTTTTTTAAGTATAACTGCCCTGGTTTTTTTTATAAATTTGAGTTTCCAAAAATAGTCATACAGTAATGTTACAATGCAAATAGAATATCGACTTTACCCAACCAAATATAACAAGCGCATTGTTCATCTTTCTTAATGTGAGCACGCTATTAAACTAAATTGTCACTCGAAACTTCTCTGCTCTGTACGGTAACCGTCCATGAATCACTTTGCTATTCTTCTTAATTTCTTGCAAACAAAATGCAAGCTAAATTCATTACAATAAAATAAAGGCAGAGTGATGAGTTTTTCAGCAAACTAGGCAACAGGGAGACATTGGAATAGGTGATTAAATTGAGATATTTGAATTGCTGGCTATTAACAATTGTATCCCCATTACAAGGTTTATAATTCCATCCACTTTGCTATAATTCCCAATGGATTAATGCAGTGTTCCCACGACAATTCTCAATGCAATAAAAAACCTTGTTCCATTTTCACTGGAAGTTAGGCACGAGAACAAAATGGTTTTTTTTCTTTCTCACATCATGTAAAAGTAAATATTCATCCCTATTGGATGGCCTTTGTTCTTGTTGACTTGTAAACTATTGGTACAGCAATAAAAAAACATGTTACGAAGGATGTTTTAATTAAAATAAAATTTATGACTTAGTAGTGTTCATGGTTGACAGACATTTGTAAATGACAGATTATTGAAAGGAGTTTCAACATTATTTTAAAAAAGATATACAGTATATTATGGGCTTAATATGACAATTTTAGAAAAATGGCAGTAATCTTTTAAGTTTTTAGTCAAATTTTTTCCTCCTAATTTTTGGACTTAAGGGGGTATAAGTTATGAAGAAATTAAGCAGACAAAGCTTTTAAAATTTATTAACCCTTCCTATCCATAAGAGTCTTCTTACGTATAAGGAAAATAAGTTCTAGAAACCCATTTCTGAGTAGTGTTACTGTTTGGATTCAAAGTGCATTGTATACAAAAACCCACACCCAATCTTTAAATCCATTCACACTGCTGCTCTACCTTATGCTTCCTCTCTAGTCTCCCGATATGTTCCTGCCCATACCCTCCGCTCATCGCAGGACCAGCTTTACATCCTACCTATCTAGTAACCAGCACAGTATATGGTATCTATATATCTATATATGATACATCTACCTTACATCCTACCTATCTGGTAACCAGCACAGTATATGATATCTATATATCTATATATGATAAATCTACCTTACATCCTACCTATCTGGTAACCAGCACAGTATATGGTATCATATATCTATATATGATAAATCTACCCTTACATCCTACCTATCCGGTAACAAGCACAGTATATGATATCTATATATCTATATATGATAAATCTACCCTGTTACTGTTTAACTGTTTAACAGACATTATGGGTAGGGTATAAAGGTTGGACTAGATGGACGTATGTCTTTATATAACCTCCAATACTATTGTTACTATATACTGTTATACAGACATTATGGGTAGGGTATAAAGGTTGGGCTATGTGGACTATGTCTTTATATAACGTCCAATACATGTTCTCTATGTAACTGTTAACAGTCATTATGGGTAGGTGGTAAAGGTTTGGACTAGATGGACGATGTCTTTATACAACCTCCAATACTATGTACTATGTCACTGTATACAGACATTTGGTAGGGTATAAGGTTGGACTAGATGGACGTATTCTTTATACAACTCCAATAGCTCTTACTATGTAACTGTTATACAGCATTTGGGTAGGGTATAAGGTTGGACTAATGGATGTGTCTTTATACAACCTCCAATACTATTTACATATACTGTTATACAGACATTATGGGTAGGGTATAAAATTGGACTAGATGGACGATATGTCTATATATAACCTCCAATACATATGTTACTCTATGTAACTGTTTACCAGACATTATGGTAGGGTTTAAAGGTTGGACTAGATGGCTTATGTCTTTATACAACCTCCAATACTATGTTTACTATGTAACTGTATACAGACATTATGGGTTAGGGTATAAGGATGGACTAGAGGATGTATGGTCTTTATACAACCTCCAATACTATGTTACTATTAACTGTTATACAGACATTATGGTAGGGTATAAAGGGTTGGACTAGTGGAGTATCTTTATACAACCTCCAATAATGTTACTATGTAACTGTTAGACGACATTATGTAGGGTATAAGTTTGGACTAGAGGACTGTCTTTATAACAACCTCCAATACTATATTACTAATGTAACTGTTATACAGACATATGGGTAGGGTATAAAGTTGGACTAATGGACGTATATCTTTATACAATCTCCAATGCTGTTACTATGTACTGTTATACAGGCATTATGGGTAGGGTTTAAAATTTGGACTAATGGATGGATTGTCTTTAAACACCTCCAATACTATGTTACTATAACGGTTAATCAAACATTATGGGTAGGGTTAAAGTTTGGACTAGATTGAGATGTCTTATACAACCCCAATACAGTTACATGTAACTGTTATACAGACATTATGGGTAGGGTATAAAAGGTTGGACTAGATGGATGTATGTCTTTATAAACCTCCAATACTATGTTTACTATTTAACTGTTATACAGACATGATGGGTAGGTAGATAAGGTGACTAGATGATGTATGTCTTTTTACAACCTCCAATACTATGTTACTATATAACTGTTTACAGACATTATGGGTAGGTGTATAAGATTGGACTAGAGTGGAGATATGTCTATATACAACTCTAATACATGTTACTATGTAACTGTTATACAAGCATTATGGGTGGGGTATAAAGGTTGGACTAGATGGATGATGTCTTTATCAACCTCCAATACTATGTTACATGTAACTGTTTACTAGACATTATGGGTAGGGTATAAGGATGACTAGATGACATGTATGTCTTTATACAAAACCTCCAATACTGGTTACTATTATACTGTTAGACAATATTATAGTTTGGGTATAAAGTTTGGACTACATGGACGTATGTCTTTATACACCTCCAATCAATGTTACTATGTAACTGTTTATACAGACATTATGGGTGGGTATAATTGTTGACTAGATGGACTATGTCTTTACTACACCTCCAATACTATGTTACTATAACTGTTATACAGACATTATGGTAGGGTATAAAGGTTGGACTAGATGGACGAATGTCTTTATACAACCTCCAATACTATGTTACTATGTAACTGTTATACAGACATTATGGTAGGGTATAAAGGTTGGACTAGATGGACGTATGCTTTATACAACCTCCAATATATGTTACTATGTAACTTTATACAGACATTATGGGTAGTTAGAAGGTTGACTGATGTAGTATGTCTTTTATAACAACCTCCAATCTATGTTACTATGTAACTGTTATACAGACATTATGGGATGGGTTATATAGGGATGGACAGATGGATTATGTCTTTATACAACCTCCAATACTAATGTTACATGTACTGTTATCAGACATTATGTAGGTATAAGGTTGACTAGTGGACGATATGTCTTATACAACCTCCAATACTATGTTACTATTAACTGTTATCAGACATTATGGGTAGGGTATAAGATTGGACTAGATTGGATATGTCATTACAACCTCCAATACAATGTTACTATGTAACTGTTATCCAGACATTATGGGTAGGGTATAAAGGTTGGGACTAGATGTCTTTATACAACTCCAATACTATGTTACTATGTAACTTTTATACAGACATTATGGGTAGGGTATAAGGATGGACTAGATGGACATAGTGTCTTTATACAACCTCCAATACTATGTTACTATGTACTGTTTACAGACATTTGGGTAGGGTATAGAGAGGGACTAGATGGATGTATGTCTTTATACAACCTCCAATACTATGTTACTATATAACTGTTATACAGACATATGGTGAGGGTATAGATTGGAATGAGGGATATATGTCTTATACAAACTCTAATACAATGTTACTATGTAACTGTTTAACAGGATTATGGGTAGGGTATAAAGGTTTGGACTAGATGGATATGTCTTTATACAAACTCCAATACTATTTTACTATAACTGTTAAACAGACATTATGGGTAGGGTATAGAGGATAACTAGATGACCATATGTCTTTATACAACCTCCAATACTTGTTCTATATAACTGTTATACGACATTATGGGTAGGGTATAAGATTGGACTAGATGAGATATGTCTATATACAACCTCAATACAATGTTCCTATGTAACTGTTATACAGACATTATGGGTAGGTATAAGGTTGGACTAGTGTCTTTATACAACTCCATACTATGTTACTATGTAACTGTTATACAGACTTATGGTGTAGGGTTATAGAGGGTGACTAGATGGACATTGCTTTATACAACCTCCAATACTATGTTACTATGTAACTGTTTATACAGACATTATGGGTAGGGTATAGATGTGGACTAGATGGTTATGTCTTTATACAACCTCCAATACTATGTTTACTAATAACTGTTATACAGACATTATGGGTAGGGTATAAGAGTGGAATAGATGGAGATATGTCTATTAAAACTCCTATACAATGTTACTATGTAACTGTTATACAGGCATTATGGGTAGGGTATAAAGGTTGGACTAGATGGATGTATGTCTTTATACAAACTCCAATACTATGTTACTATGTAACTGTTAAACAGACATTATGGGTAGGGTATAGAGGATAGACTAGATGGACATATGTCTTTATACAACCTCCAATACTGTGTTACTATGTAACTGTTAGACAGATATCATAGGTAGGGTATAAAGGTTGGACTACATGGACGTATGTCTTTATACAACCTCCAATACAATGTTACTATGTAACTGTTATACAGGACATTATGGTAGGGTATAAAGGTTGGACTAGATGGACATATGTCTTTATACAACCTCCAATACTATGTTACTATGTAACTGTTATACAACATATGGATAGGGCATAAAGGTTGGACTAGATGGACGTATGTCTTTATACAACCTCCAATACTATGTTACTATGTAACTGTTATACAGACATTATAGGTAGGGTATAAAGGTTGGACTACATGGAGTATGTCTTTATACAACCTCCAATACTATGTTACTATGTAACTGTTTACAGACATTATGGGTAGGGTATAAAGGTTGGACTAGATGGACGTATGTTCTTTATACAACCTCCAATACTATGTTACTATGAAACTGTTAGACAGGCATATGGGTGGGGTTTAAAGGTTGGACTAGATGTGTTTGCCTTTATTCTACCCAATTACTAGACCTATGTTACATTTAATTCTATGTAAATCAATGGAAAGCAAAGAAGAAAACGTCTGTCAAGGACCAAAAAAATTCCGCATGAAGAATCTTAAACCTTCATCAGTATAGACTAAATGATATGTTGGTATTCTTTCCTTTTCGAGGGGAAATCAAAACATATTACTTTCTAACCTTTAATAATCTAAAGATTATCACGTCCATGTTCTGAGACTATTGCCACCAAAGCAACAGCGCAACATAATAAATATTTACAAAGTGTAAGATAAATTGAATATTGTCATAACAGAATTTAATTCCTCCAATACTATGTTACTATGTAACTGTTATACAGACATTATGGGTAGGGTATAAAGGTTGGACTAGATGGACGTATGTCTTTATTCAACTTCCAATACTATGTTACTATGTAACTGTTATACAGACATTATGGGTAGGGTATAAAGGTTGGACTAGATGGGACAATGTCTTTATACAACCCTCCAATACTATGTTACTATGTAACTGTTTACAGACATTATGGGTAGGGTATAAAGGTTGGACTAGATGGACGTATGTCTTTTATACAAACCTCCAATACTAGTACTAGGTAAACTGTTATAAGAACATATGGGTAGGGTATAAAGGGGGACTAGATGGACGTATGTCTTTATACAACCTCTAATACTATGTTACTATGTAACTGTTAGACAGACATTATGGGTAGGTATTTAAAGGTTGACTAGATGGACCATATAGCTTTAACAACCTCCAATACTATGTTACTATGTAAACTGGTATACAGGACATTATGGGTAGGGTATAAAGGTTGGACTAGATGGAGCGTATGTTTTATTCAAACTTCAATACTATGTTAACTAGTAACTGTTTATCAGACATTATGGGTTAGGGTAAAAGTGTTGGACTAGATGGATGTATGTCTTAATAACCTCCAATACTATGTTACTATGTAACTGTTATAGACATTATGGGTAGGGTATAAAGGTTGGACTAGATGGATGTATGTCTTTATAAACCTCCAATACGAGTTACATTAACTGTTATACAGACATTATGGGTAGGGTATAAAGGTTGGACTAGATGGATTGTATGTCTTTATACAACTTCCAATACTATGTTACATGGAAACTGTTAAGATACATTATGGGTAGGGTAGAAAGGTTGACTAGATGGACGTAGGTCTTTATACAACCTCCAAATACTATGTTACTATGTAACTGTTATACAGACATTATGGGTAGGGTATAAAGGTTGAACTAGATGTACATATGTCTTTATACAACCTCCATATATTTACTATGTAAACGGTATACAGACATTATGGGTAGGGTTATAAAGGTTGGACTAGATGGGACATATGTCTTTCTACAACCTCCAATACTAGATCTGTTGTATTCAATTAGATCAACTGGACTTGAGTTTAGTTCTTGAAGCACGTTTGCGCTAGTCATCCGACTGGCTTTCTCAATTCAGAAGACTGACAAGAATCTGTGGCAATTATGTACCCTGGAAAATCCCAATTAGCATATCACAGCAGGTTTTAAGGGGTGATTAGTATGGCTAAGATACCAAACCAAACCACAGAAAGTGACATCATAACGCAGTGCAGTGCAGTGAAGAATGCTCTGATTTGTATGTGGGGGAGCCAAACACACAACTACTCAAAGTATGGCCCAGGCACAGAAGAGCAATTCCTGGGTCAGGACTCAGCCGTGTACCTGCATCTTAAGGATAAAGGACATACCTTTGAAGATTGTAATGTAAACATATTGCAAAGGACGTGACTGGTCAAGAGGTGGTTAAGGAGGCCATTTATGTGAAAATTAAGAAACCAAGCCTAAATGAGGTGGGGGGGTTCGACACATATCTGTCCTGCCATGTACAATGCTGTTTGACACCTTCTGGGCGTTCCTATAACACCTCTTAGCCACTATCTAATCACACCCTTAACCACCTGCTGTGATATGATATGCTAATTGGGATTTTCCAGGCGTTAAATTGCCACAGATTCTTGTACAAGTCATTCTGAATTGAGAAAGAGCCAGTCGGATGACTAGCGAAACGTCTTCAAGAACTAAACTCAAGTCCAGTTGATCTAATTGAATACAACAGATATACCATGACCTGGATGAATGAGAACCTTCACACTCCAATACTATGTTACTATGTAACTGTTATACAGACATTATGGGTAGTGTATAAAGGTTGGACTAGATGGACGTATGTCTTTATACAACCTCCAATACTATGTTACTATGTAACTGTTATACAGACATTATGGGTAGGGTATAAAGGTTGGACTAGATGGACGTATGTCTTTATACAACCTCCAATACTATGTTACTATGTAACTGTTATACAGACATTATGGGTAGGGTATAAATGTTGGACTAGATGGACGTATGTCTTTATACAACCTCCAATACTATGTTACTATGTAACTGTTATACAGACATTATGGGTAGAGTATAAAGGTTGGACTAGATGGACATATGTCTTTATACAACATCCAATACTATGTTACTATGTAACTGTTATACAGACATTATGGGTAGGGTATAAATGTTGGACTAGATGGACGTATGTCTTTATACAACATCCAATACTATGTTACTATGTAACTGTTATACAGACATTATGGGTAGGGTATAAAGGTTGGACTAGATGGATGGATGTCTTTATACAACCTTCAATACTATGTTAGTATGTAACTGTTATACAGACATTATGGGTAGGGTATAAAGGTTGGACTAGATGGACATATGTCTTTATACAACATCCAATACTATGTTACTATGTAACTGTTAAACAGACATTATGGGTAGGGTATAAATGTTGGACTAGATGGACGTATGTCTTTATACAACATCCAATACTATGTTACTATGTAACTGTTATACAGACATTATGGGTAGGGTATAAAGGTTGGACTAGATGTATGTATGTCTTTATACAACCTTCAATACTATGTTACTATTTATTTTAGCTTTAAAGCTTCAAAAATAATTTGTTTTTTTATCATTATGATTTGTAAAGGTTTTCTTTAGTAAGTAGTGTCATTATTTCAAGCAGGAACGTCTATGGGGTCGCTCCCTCTTTAGTAATTTTTCCTTTTAGGTTGTGCATTATCCTACAGGCTGATATGTAAAGTTTGATAAACACCTTACTGACCAATTAGTTGTTGTTTTTTAAATGTCATATTTATTGTAATATTATTTTTTTTTTGTTTCCTTATAATGATATATACACAAATAAATCACAGTACAATCAACCCCCAGCAGAGGGAGATAAAGAGATTCAGACAAACCAAATTTCTGGTATTACAAGAATGAAAGGTAAAATATGGATAGATATAGAGATTTTGATTCCCTTTAAACATTAGCAGCTCTGTAGAGAAAATACCTTGTTGTCCTCCTGTCTCTCTAGCCTGTTAGCTCTGCCTTCCTTTACTGGTCACAGACCAGATACCAGTTTGCACATGCTCGGTTTAGCCCCACCCCTTCAGTTTCTTTCCTTGCTAGAGCTGTCAAGATATTACTGTGTGACCTTCTTCAGACCTGTCGGGGCAGTGATAAAATGAATTATTATTTACCAGGAAGATTGGGGTTTATTGCCGATCCCCGCTCAACGTCACTGCCAAGAAACACAAATCAATTTAGTCCTATTTTACTTTTTAGCTTCCCTCTTTTTGCATTTGGTTTATGTCACATTTTCTTGCAGACAGAGCCATTCTGATTGGTGCAAACTAGAGTAAAGCTCTGTGTGTGATTGGTTTGTCACTGTTCTTCCCTGTTCATCTCTGTTTTCAGCGTCTGGGGTATGTCAGGGCTGAACTGAACCATTAGGAATGGAATCCTCAGGGTCCATTGCTGTTTGTTTGTATTATAGCTGGGTCATGTGAAGGTCCAGGGAGTATTTAATGGGCTCTGGCGCATTGACAACAATAGCATCTGGGTTAATATCAAGGAAATTCTCAACTGTCAGGCAATCTTACAGCTGGAAGGAAAAGTCGGCAAATTGCTTCACCTTGATCCTCTAACTGGCTAATAACTGTACAGTATTGAAATGAAAGACTATAATAGACTATAATAGAACAGTCCGTACGCCACGCCCCCCACACAATCAGAAACCAATCGGGACTCGGCTCAACGCAGGAAGGTTGGTTTAGGGAAACAAACCCCTAATACTATTTACTATCAGTTGTATATCTGTCTGTACTGTTAGGGCCACAGGGGCTAGGGCCATATTTGCACTGCCTTTGGCGATTCCGACCAATAATTTCTAATGTATCAGGCCCCAATGCTGTCCGGTGAGGATGCATTTCTATATAAGGTTAATTGAAGGAAACACAACGCTGCAAAACCACACAGGAAGTCATTGTGAATACGTGGTGCATTTCTTGTGTGATGAATCTCCCTTGGCTGCCCCTCCACTACAGGTGCTGTCATTGTGCAGCCAGTTTGGAACCTGTGTGTGTAACATTGTAACCAGTGACATAACAACGGATAAAAACCCTGCTATTTAACAATAGGGAACTACACACAAACTGGGGCAAATGAATCAATCCATTTATCTTTTTAATGCAATGTTTTTAATTTGTGTATCATAGTGATGCAATCAGTGTATCACAGTGATGTAATCAGTGTATCACAGTGATGCGATCAGTGTATCACAGTGATGCGATCCGTGTGTCACAGTGATGCGATCCGTGTATCACAGTGATGCGATCCGTGTATCACAGTGATGCGATCCGTGTATCACAGTGATGCGATCAGTGTATCACAGTGATGCGATCAGTGTATCACAGTGATGCGATCCCTCCAATACTATGTTACTATGTAACTGTTATACAGACATTATGGGTAGGGTATAAAGGTTGGACTAGATGGACGTATGTCTTTATTCAACTTCCAATACTATGTTACTATGTAACTGTTAGACAGACGTTATGTTAGACAGACATTATGGGTAGGGTATAAAGGTTGGACTAGATGGATGTATGTCTTTATACAACCTCCAATACTATGTTACTATGTAACTGTTATACAGACATTATGGGTAGGGTATAAAGGTTGGACTAGATGGATGTATGTCTTTATACCCTACCCATACCTCCAATACTATGTTCCGATGTTAACTGTTAGAACAACATTGATGGGTAGGGTATCAGGTTTGGACAGATAGGACGTATCCTTTATACAACTCCATACTATCTACGTTATATGTAACCTGTTAGTACAGATATTATGGTAGGGTTCATAAAGGTTGGACTAGATGTCATGTCTTTAACAACCTCCAATACTAGTTGTACTATGTCCTGTTAGACATGACATTAATGGGTTGGGTAAAGGTTGGACTAGATGGATTTATTTGCCTTTAACAACCTCATACTATGTTTCTATTAACTGTTTATAGAGAACATTATGGGTAGGTATAAGGTTGGACCAAGATATCATGTTAGTCTTATACAACCTCCAAACTATGTTCTATGTACTGTTAGTAACAGACATTATGGGTAGGTTAAAAGGTGACTAGATGGATGTATGTCTTTAAAAACCTCCAATACTATGTTTATATAACTGTTATAACGACATTATGGGTAGAAAGTATAAGGGTGGACTAGATGGACGTACTGCCTTTTCTATACAACCTCAAATACTAGTTAATTCATTGTAACTGTATACAGCATTATGGCGTAGTATAAAGTTGGAACTAGATGGACTATGTCTTTTATCACAACTCCATATAATATGTTACTTGATACGTATACAGACATTTGGGTAGGGATAAAGGTTGGCACTAGATGGAATGATGTCTTTATACAACCGTCCAATACTCATGTTACTATGTAACGTTATAACAGACATTATGGTGGTATAAGGTTGGACTAGATGGACGTTGTCTTTATCAACCTCATCATACTATGTTACTATGTAACTGTTATAGACATTATGGGTAGGTATAAGTTTGGACTAAGATGGAACGTATGCCTTTATACACCTCCATACTATGTTACTATGGTAACTGTTATACAACATTATGGGTAGGGTATAAAGGTTGCACTAGATGGATGTATGTCTTTATACACCCTCAATACTATGTTATGTAACTGTTAGACAACATTATGGGTAGGGTATAAAGGTTGGACTAGATGGACTATGTCTTTATACAACCTCCAATACTATGTTACTATGTAACTGTTTATACAGACATTATGGTAGGGTTAATAAGGTTGGACTAGATGGATGTATGTCTTTATACAACCTCCAAAACTATGTTAACTATGTAACTGTTTAACATACATTATGGGTAGGGTAATAAGGTTGGACTAGAGGATGTATTCCTTTATACAACCTCCAATACTATGTTACTATGTAACTGTTATACAGACATTATGGGTAGAAGGTATAAAAGATTGAACTTAGATGGACGTATGTGCTTTATACAACGCTCACATACTATGTTTAAGAACGGTGTATCGATAGCATTATGGGTAGGGTATAAGATTGGTCTAGATGGACCGTATGCCTTATACAACCTCCAATACTATGTTACTATGTACTGTTATACAGACATTATGGTGGGTATAAAGTTTGGACCTAGATGGATGTATGTCCTTTATACAACCGCCAATACTATGTTACTATGTAACTGTTAGTACGGAATTGATGTGGTAGGGTATAAAAGGGTTGGAGAAGATGGTTCCCCGTATTGTCTTTAAAACCTCCAATACTATGTACTATGTAACTGTTAACAGACATTATGGGTTAGGGGAATAAAGGAGGTGGACTAGAGGAGCCGTATCGTCTTTAACCTAACCTCCAACTATGTATGCACTGCGATGTTGGCTTTAAGAGAATTATGGGTAGTGTACTAAGGTTTAGATTACAGATATGATGTATGTCTTTATACAACCCCAAACTTGTTTACTATGTAACTTATACATGACATTCATGGTAGAGGATAAAGCTTGACCTCGTGATCATATGTCCTTTAAATACAACCTCAATACTTGTTACGAATGTAACTGATCAACAGGCATTATGGTTAGGATATTTATCATGTTTCCAATTATGCAACTGATGATAAACAGTGGATACTCCCTGATTGTACTTATATATATTAACAAACCGCAATCTTTCTTAAACGATCCCTGATACATTGCTACAGTCTGTGATATATGAGATTTGTGATAATGTTCAATGTGCCTGCTCCGTAAGCTTATTAACACCACCAGACTCTGCTGCTCTCTTGTCCATGGAGGTCCTGAGCATTCCTCCCTGAAGACTTTTATTGTATGGATACAAGAATACCTGCCACAGACTTGAAAGAGTTTAGGGAAAAAGGGGGAGGGGCATTATGCGGAAAGATTGGTCACTGTCACAGCTGGTAAAAGTAGGAAGTGTTAAGGAATGATATCTTGCTGAACCTTTCCGCACTAACCAGTACTTCTCACAATTTTTATCTAGAGATGTGACCCGGGCTATTTTTAAAGGTACGTTGGAAGTCTTTTATTATTTAATAGTTATTTAACCCTAACTTGTTCTTATCAACAGTTGCAATTTAAACAAATTTTCTGGCCTGCCTGCTGGAAATCGAAGGGAAGTTTTCCCATTGAACGCCGAATGGTTATACATTTTGCCAATTGTACTCAAATAAACTGATCTGTATATGACCAGCTTAAAGGGCATGTCCAACCCCGAAACTATAATCCCCCAACTACGGCCCCCATCATGTGTGTAGTTTACATCCTTCCTCACCTCCAGCTCCATATGGTTCTCTGTAGTCCCCCCAAAAGTACCAAAACTGCCCACCAGGAGGGATATCATGATCCTACCTGCCTCCGGTGAGAATTTGGCATGCGTACTGCAGCACTTCTCTCTCCCCCTCCCTCCCCCTCAGGATTCTCTCCCCCTAGCATAATCCCTTTAGATATAGTATTCCCCTGTCCCCCCAGCCCCAACCGCTACATTTTTATTTTAGAAAGTGCCCCGAACATTACTTACCTCCCTCTTTCCTCCGCTGCACTGAATGACCGGCAGCCGCCTCCGTGATTGGCTGCCGCTCAGCCAATCACAGACGCGACTGCCCGGTCCCGCCCCTCTGCTTGCGCAGACCAAAGCCGGCAGACGTGGGGGAAAGAGGGGAGGTAAGTAAGTTTTGGGGCACTTTCTAAAAATAAAAACATAGCGGTTGGGGCTGGGGGGACAGGGGAATACTATATTAAAAAATAGTTTTAAGGGTGGACATACCCTTTTAAAGTACAACTAAAACTTTTGAACACACTAAATCAAAAGGCAGAGCACCTTGATGTAAAAGTGGTAATCAATGTCTCACTTGTCATTTTCAAGTGGGTGCTGGAAAAATTGACATTACTACCATGGGGTTTGTGCTTTATTTTCCCAGCATTCCAGTCTCACTCACAACATAGCACATCCGCGATTAGTATCTAGCCATCTCTGTGACAGACCAGTATAGGGAAGAGATCAGCAAGAAAAGTTGGATAGAGCATGTGCCGTTCCACCTGTTGACCACATACAGGGAAAGTGGAACAGGTGACCTCTAAGATAACTACCTCATGTCGTGCACACTTGGTGTCTCATATACAGAATAATAGCGCTCCGATCGCCCAACTGCGGCTTAGCCTTAGGGAACATCTCCCAGTAGATAACATTCTGTTAAGTCATTCTAAATCTAAAGTTAATAAGTTTATTTGTTTATTATTTTATTTAATAGTTGTCAGATGGTTTTCCCACCGAGGCTCTGTATTGGAGCTCACTGTAGAGCACAATGGGCTGGGATGGAGAATGTCACAATCCCCAGATTTAATATGAGTAATTACAGATAGGGATTAGAGACTGGAAACTGATTATGCTAGTCTAATTAATATAGCCGGCTTGCGCAACAACTTGGAGATAAGGTCTGGAGTGGATATTAGAAACCATTCCACTGTAGGTTTTCAGATAAATACCTAAAAGCTGAAGCCAGGAAATGAAATAATTGTGTATATTTAGATAGAACTTGTCTAAGAAATGATAGACAATGGTTAGCTAAACATGTATGGCTGGGTACACGCATATGTGTTTTTAATTCCCGCTGCGACCTATGTCTGTCGCCCATTCGTCTTGGATCATACATGCCAGTGAATAGAGGCCGAAAATGTGGTCTCCTCATGGACCAGACCGATCATTGCGGGAAACTACGAAACTGCATGCAAAACTGCATGCAAAACCCCTCCTCCCGCGCGGAACCACCCCAGACTTCCGCCACTGAGAGGAGACTCTAATCTACTCCCCATTCAACGCTCTTTTGCTATCATGCCCCCAGAATGCCATGTTTTTATTATACTGTTTATTGACACAGTGCCCCATAAACATTACAACTAGGCACTTAAGAAAGAAGCAGCAAGAAAAGTCTAGAACATTTATGTAAAACAGGGGAAATAATTAGCATGTGGAGGAGTGTGAAATAATCCCGAATAATATAAAAGAAAAAATTCGGCACAGTCAGAAGCAAGAAATGGACAACTTCCTAAAAAATTCATTCTAACGCCTTAAAGGGGCCATACTATGAACGATATCCCACAACGGAATTCACCCATTATCGTTCAGTTGGGCTTTTTGTGACCGACCGTAGTGCCGACGAACGACTGTAGTCGCCACTGTGGTCGGTCGGGAAAGAAGAAATTTTTCGTTGGCCGTTATTGGCTCCCTTTACGTTTAGTAAAGAGAGCCGATACGATCGTCCATGTATGGTGGCACGACCACCGATCCCCATACCGCGTATGGGGATCGTTGTTCATGTGTGAATTGTTCCCTTCGTAATGTGCCGATAGATACATTGTTGGCACATTGCGATGGAAATAGCATGTGTATGGCACCTTTAGGAATAAAGCTCCTTGTTTATTAGGAGAGCTGTCAAAAGAAAGCACTGTATTATAGCGTGTAGCTGTGCCCTGATAGGCTGAACATGATTGCATCATCAACAAAAAATAGTGATTGAAGGCAACACACTACTTAGCAAAGGAGGCAACAAAAGTATTTGGTGAACACAGTGAATGGAATCCATCTACATTACATTTTTGATTAATAGATAGTATTGGAAGAGCCTTTCTTGACATAGAGTTTTCTACTATGAGCATGCTTTGCCAACTTGAGCCATGGGGACCCAATAAATCCTGCTCCTTCCAATGCGTTGGATAGGGTTAGAGGGAAAGATGGTCTGGGGCTTGATGGTCTCTATTCATGCAGAAGAAAGACGTTCCTTTTACTAATGGTTCTTGAGACTGGGTACACACGGGCAGATTTTTTGGGCCAATCAACCGATCTTCCGTGTATCAGTCGTTAGGGGCGAAAATCTGTCCCGCTTTCGCCTGCGACCGATGTAAGTCACCCTTTTTCTGGCCACAGATGAACGGACATGCCGGTAAATCCAGCTGATTGTGTCGGTTTCCTATGGGACCGCACGATCCTCACACGAACGTGTCGCCGCGGCCACTATTGCCGCAACCGACAGACATTTGTCCTGGCCGAGCACTCGCTTGTAGCGAACGCTCGTTTGGACAAATAGTCCCTTCGTCTGTACCCAGCCTAAAGAGTGGATAGCATTGATGCCTTGGAGCGCTGAAGTCCTGAGTTCGATTCCCACCCTTGACACATCTGCAATGAGTTTGTATGTTCTCCCCGTGCTTGCGTGAGTTTCCTCTGGGCACTCCAGTTTCCCCCACAATCATAAGACTACTGATAGAATGTATTGTCAATAAATGTGTTTAGATTGTAAGCTCTTCAGGGCCGGGCCTGATGTAATGTATACATTGTATTGTAAAGCGCCAGGAAGATGTTGTGCTACATAAATCCACAATAATAATAATAGTAGAGACAATTCAGATCGATATAAGCAGGAGCATTGTGGATTTTTGCTGTGTTCTTTTACCTGCCCCCCACATTTCTGGCAACCTAAATGCAATATTATATAAAATACATAATATACCATATAGGTCATTTGATTTCAACTGATGAATGTCATCTTAATACAATTTTGGCTTTAGTGGTTATAGCATGAATTTGGTGGTAAATATTGATTTTGATTGGCTTAAAATGTCCACATTTGACAATACGGGTGCAATTCTATGAAAGGCAATGAAAACATATTGTAGTAACTTTGGACTTTGGACACCCACCCACACGTGTACAGTTGCTGGCCCAGCACTACTTATCCATTCATACGGGGATGTCATTTTGCGGCGTATTTAGAAGTAATATTGAACGGTGATTATAAAGTCTGGACAAAACATCAATTGTAGAGACTTGTCCACAGGCGCCTTTGTCCCAGATCTCAGTTCCTTGCATCAATATTCATGGAAAGGGAACACGGACAGAACGGAACGCGGTTCCACTAAATTCTTTTATCTTCGAGTTCGCCGTGACTGAAATTTTCTCACATTCCTCCATGTTTGATATGAACACTGCCCCCAGTCAAATGGGCAAAGCAATAAAGTTCACCCTTCAGGTGCAGATCCATCTATCTGGATGACAAGGGGGCTCTGCTGGAACCAATACATTACTGTTCCCCATTACAGAAAGGGGGCTGTGATATTCTGATTCCCCTCTATATAGCCACGCTGGAGTGGGGATTTATTACACAGATGGATGACACGTGCTGCTGCATGTATACATTCCGTGGACAGACTTATTATGGTATTAATCACATTCACAGGGCTGCTTGGTTCAGGAGGCTGTCATCTCTCATGACAGAACAAGAGCTCGGCGGCATCCGTCTGCACAAAACACAAACACTGTCAGACATGTGCTGGTTTATCCCTATAGTTTAACTGTCTACGTGTCTGTCTGTGGTTATGGATTGATAGAAATCTAGTCATGCATGGAAATGTTTTCATCTTTATTCCACTAGTCTGTCTGTCTATCTATCTTTCTGTCTATCTATCTTATCTCTACTTTCTATCTGTCTGTCTGTCTATCTATCTTATCTCTGTCTATCTATCTGTCTGTCTTAACTCGTTTATCTGTCCCTGTCTATCTTATCTCTGTCTGTCTGTCTATCTTATCTGTCTATATGTCTGTCTACCTTCTCTCTGTCTATCTGTCTCTGTCTGTCTATCTTTATCTCTGTCCTGTCTGTCTATCCTATCTCTGTCTATTTGTCTGTCTGTCTATCCTATCTCTGTCTATCTATCTATCTGTCCTGTCTACTATCTATCTATCTATCTATCTATCTATCATCTTATCTTGTCTGTCTGTCATCTTATCTCTGTCTGTCTATCTGTCTATCTTTATTTGTCTCTGTCTGTCTTCTTATTCTTGTTATCTCTATCTCTATCTATTTCATCATTTAGTACTTCTCCTTCGTCTCATTCTACTATCTATCTATCTTCTATCATCATGTCTCGTTTCTTATATCTTATCTACTATTATCTACATCTATTCTTATCTCGTTATCTTATCTGTATCATCTATCTATCTATCTATCATCTACAGTATCTATAATCCATCTATTATCTATCTAATATCTTCTATTATCTATTTAGTATATCTATCGGTAATCTATCTTTATCTCTATCTATCTATCTTCTCTATCTATCTTATATTATTATATATCTATCTATCTATCATCTATCTATCTATCTATCTATCTTCATCTATCTATCTATCTATCTATCTATTTCTATCATATATCTATCTATATCTATCTACTATCATCTGTGATCTATCTATTTATCATCTATCTGTCTATCTATCTATCTACCTATCTTTATCTATCTTTTATTCGTCTCTCTGTCTCTCTTATCTTCTATCCATCCATTCATCCATCTCTCTCTCAATGCCCCGACTAGGTTGTAGGCCTATCTATGCCCCAGCTAGGTTGTAGGCCTATTATGCCCACTAGTTGTAGCCTATCATCCCCAGCTAGTTGTAGCCATCTATGCCCCACAGGTTAGCTTTAGCCCCATCTAGGATGTAAGCCTTCTATGCCCTGTCTCCAGGTCAGGTGCATGTACATAACATAGGTATGTAAAGTTGCAATTCACTGTGAAACGAAGCTCATTGTTCTAGTTACTTGTGCGTTATTGTACTTTTAAAGGAGAACTAGTTTTAATTTCAAATGATTACCATGTAAGGAGACTAAACGTCTCTGATACAATGTGAATCTGTGTAACTGAACAAATCATATGCACCACAAGCTGAGGGCAGCACACTTAACAATCACATTAACAAATGTTGCAGCACATTAACAATCAAGATGGCCGCTGTGGTGCTTCTTGAGGTGAAGTGAAGTTTGGAGGAGAGTGAAGAGGTACAGGGAAGACCTACAAATCTGTACATTACCCCTCCAGGCTTCCGTCAATAAAGTGTAAAGCTCTTGGGGTCCAGGGCAGACCCCAAAGCTTACATTTAACCCTTCACTCTCCCGTCAATAGAAGGTGTAAGCCTTGGGGTGAACAGGACGACCCCAATCTGTAATAACCCTTCACTCCCCATAATCTAAGGTGTAGGCCTCTTGGTAAAGGTAAGACCCCCAAATCTTCTGTCATTAACCCTGCCCTCCGCTTCCTATTAGAAAAGACACATGATCCTTCCCTGGGATGACGCCCCCCCAGAATGTGACAGACAGCCCAATGGGATAACATAATAATGTCTCTGTTACACCATAACTAGGAACACATGTACCCGGCGTCAGTGGGGGAATTGTGGGCTTGTAGAATTCCACACCCACGACAGTTGTAATAACCGGGTTGCTTTGGCTCCCCATGTCCATAGGGCTGGGTGTCAGTGCCAGGCCATTGTTGGCAGTGCTGGGACCGTGGGTTGTTTGGTGTTGGAGAGTGAGGGAGAGGATTAGTGATCCCAGCCATTGGGGGAGATCACACCCAGTCCCCGCGTCCTTTCTGTCTCTGTATAGGACGACTGGCTGAGCTTGCTTGGGGGAAGAGACCGGGGTGCGCCGCTCCCGAGCTGGCCCTTTAGAGAGCCGCGCGCGCCTATGGTCGCGGCGCGCGGGCGCGGTTGCTCTGGATTTGTCCGAGAATTCCATTAAAATGATACATTGATTGCAAATCCATATCCATAGGATTAAACACTGATCAAACCACTGTGATACATACATACAAATTAAATGATTACATTACATCACTATGACAAACATTACAATCACAAATGATACTACTGCAGATTAAATCACCAATTATACACTGTTATCACTACAACTACACCTACATCACTATGTACATTTACAAACATATGAGCAATGATTACCCACTCATAGACACACATTAAATCATTATGATACACATTCCATCACTATGACACATTACATCACAATGAATGATACACTGATTACATTACTACGATACACATTACATCACAATGATACACTGATTACATCACTACGATACACATTACATCCTCAAATCATCACATTACCAAGCCATTACACACATTACATCACAATAATACATTGATTACATCAGTACAATACATATTACAAATCACTTGACACCTGATACATCCTTGAACACTGATTACATACAATTAAACGTAATTACATAACTATGATACACATTAAACAATCACTGGAAATACACGTTACATCATCATATTGAGCCCTGAATTACATACAGAATTTTACACTGATTTAGCATCATATAATACACATGTACATCACTGTTATAAACTGATTACATACAAATTAACACTATTGTAATCCACACTAGAACAACTGATACCATACAAATTAACACTGATGTACCACTGTGATACACATTACATAACGTGATTCACTGAGTTACCTGACAATTTAACACACTGATTGCATCTCTATGATACCGGATTACTCACTGTGCATGCACTGATTACATAAAAGTAAACAACTGATTGTCTCACTATATAAAACTGTATTAGCAATCACTGTGATTAGCATTTGATTTCATGCCAATTAAACACTGATTGTCAAAACTGAATGATACACACATCGCATTATGATGATACACTGATTGCTCACTGTGAACACTGATGCATACTGTGATACACGGATGCATCACTGTTGATACAACTGATCGACATCACTGTGATACACGATCGCATCACTGTGTTACACTGATCGATCACTGATTCGATACATATCGGATCGATCACTCGTGATACACGGATCGCATCACGTGATACACGGATCGCATCGACTGTGATACACTGATCCGCATCACTGTGATTACACTGATCGCATCACTGTGATACCGATTTGGGGGTCTTCCCTGTACCCCAAGAGCTTACACCTTCTATTGATGGGGAGTGAAGGGTTAATGTACAGATTTGGGGGTCTTCCCTGTACCCCAAGAGCTTACACCTTCTATTGATGGGGAGTGAAGGGTTAATGTACAGATTTGGGGGTCTTCCCTGTACCCCAAGAGCTTACACCTTCTATTGACGGGGAGTGAAGGGTTAATGTAGCTTACACCTTCTATTGACGGGAAGTGATGGGTTAATGTACAGATTTGTAGGTCTTCCCTGTACCCCAAGAGCTTACACCTTCTATTGACGGGAAGTGCTTACACCTTCTATTGACGGGAAGTGATGGGTTAATGTACAGATTTATAGGTCTTCCCTGTACCCCAAGAGCTTACACCTTCTATTGACTTGGAGTGATGGGTTAATGTACAGATTTGAGGGTCTTCCCTGTACCCAAGAACTTACGCCTTCCTCTATTGATGGGGAGTGAAGGGTTAATGTGCAGATTTGAGGGTTTTCCCTGTACCCCAAGAGCTTACACCTTCTATTGATGGGGAGTGAAGGGTTAATGTACAGATTTGGGGGTCTTCACTATACCCCAAGAGCTTACACCTTCTATTGACGGGGAGTGAAGGGTTAATGTACAGATTTGGGGGTCTTCTCTGTACCCCAAGAGCTTACACCTTCTTCTATTGACTGAGAGTGAAGGGTTAATGTACAGATTTGAGGGTCTTCCCTGTACCCAAAGAGCTTACACCTTCTTCTCAGATTTGAGGGTCTTCCCTGTACCCAAAGAGCTTACACCTTCTTCTATTGATGGGGAGTGAAGGGTTAATGTACAGATTTGGGGGTCTTCCCTGTACCCAAGAGCTTACACCTTCTATTGACGGGGAGTGAAGGGTTAATGTAGTGTATCCAGTGGATATATGTATCTAGTGTATCCAGTGGATACATGTATCTAGTGGATCTATGGGAAACAAAATGATAAATGTATATTAGGTTTTATCCATTGTTAAATAAATATAATTTACATTATATTAAATATACAAAACAAAGGAACCCATATTGATTTCTTATTTAAAAAGCAACTGCGTAATTAAAAATCCCATGCAGTCACTAAGAGCGATTTCTGCAAACACATCCGCAATTCCCCAATCTAATCCCATTGAAACCCAATGATATCATTTCTCTGACTCTGCTACTCACAGCGGCTAAAATTATTCAAAGCAACAGTGACATTTCTGCGCGTAATCCGAGACAAAAGGCAATTGATCAATACTCTGTTACGCCGATTGAACAAATTAATAGGGGACCTTAACGTGTCAAAGCAGAAAAAAGTATTAGTGACAATGCAACTGAGATAGTCTACACTGCAGGAATGGAAGAGACAAGAGTATTAGAATGTAGCCAGTGCAAAATTAAAAAAGGGGATAACCTACTATCGCTGAAACATTTATAAATTGGTACTTTGCTCCTGAATATTCAGAAATGGGTTAAATTTGCACCGTTTATAATAATAAACTGGGTTATTTGCTATTAATTCCTCCAGCGCCAACTCCACACCCAATTAAAGGAAAGAGATTTTCTGTGCAACACACAGACTCAGGGAAACCTGGCAAACAGGATGCAGGGAAAGGATACAAAAGGAAGCGGTAAAATAAATAGAGAGGAGGGAGTACGCTTGTCAAACATCCAGCCAGTGTATAATGGGGAAATTCACACCCTGCTGGGATATGGGGCTAGGCAGGCAAGGAATACAGAAAAACACAGATTACACAACATATCAACACACTGGTGGGTTTATAGAACATGCTGTAAACAATACACCATTACTCCATACACATATATCTAATCCATTCATACACTAATTACTATGAATTAAAATTCACTCGACTTGTATAACTCAACCTGTGTCTTTGTACCTTTATATGGACACAGAAATCCTTGGTGACTTTTAATATCCTTATAATTTACAGTAGGGGATACATTATCCCTTATAATAACACCTTCTTCTACTGACTGGGAGTGAAGGGTTAATGTACAGATTTGAGGGTCTTCCCTGTACCCCAAGAGCTTACACCTTCTTTTATTGACGGGGAGTGAAGGGTTAATGTTCAGATTTGGGGGTCTTCCCTGTACACAAGAGCTTAGACCATCTTCTATTGATGGGGAGTGAAGGGTTAATGTACAGATTTGGGGGTCTTCCCTGTACCCCAAGAGCTTACACCTATGCCATTTTTTTATGGTATATTTTTTCTGTTGAATGGGAGTGCATGGTTAACGTACAGCTTTGGGGGTCTTCCCTGTACCCCAAGAGCTTACACCTTCTTTTATTGATTGGGAATGAAGGGTTTAATTTGTGGTTTTAAGGGTGACCCCAAGAGCCTATACCTGTACCTTTATTGATATGATGTATTTCTTTATTGAATGGAAATTTAAGGGTTAACATGAAGCACTGGGGGCTTACACCTATTTCATTGCAACATAAGGGTACTGGTTGGCAGGGACACAGTTAAAAACGTTCCCCTCTGGAATCTGTACGGTTATTATTGTGGGGTTTCGTTTTTTATGTGATATTATAGAAAGGTAAACGGACATCACTATAATAAAACAAACATATTGGGTTTAACCTGAATTCATTCCGTTTGCAGTTAGTCTGATCCTGCCATTTGCTATATGTATATATTTAATATGGGCTCCCATATTGTCCAGTAATAGCCAATCGGACCACCTCTTACCTGGGCAGATCACTAAGGCAGCTCCACCATTTTCTGTGCAGAGATTTACAGTCTCTCTCTCTCCCAAGAACACTGGCGATTGGCATTGATCGGTCAGTGACAAACCTTAAAAATCCTGGAATGGAAGGAAAAATCCATTATTTTTGTCATTAAGTTATTGTTATTTAGTCTTGCTTGATTTAGTTATTTTTAATTTAACTTGCCCTTTATTTCACTAAGTCGGTCCATTCTGACGTTTGACTGATGGGCTAGATTTCCATTTTACTGTTGATATGCCTGGAGATAACCACCCCTTTGCTGTTTCAGACTTCCAAGGGCCACAAAGCATGGTGGGAGCTGTAGTTTTGCAAGGGTTGTAATAAGAAGAGAGATTAATAGTAAACTAGTATGTTTAATAATGATTTTATTAAGAATCTTTAACTGTGTTAGACAGATGTACAATGGCAGCACCAGTGTGGATATGGGATATTAATTGATTTGTACGTCATGTAACTGATCCATATCCAGGTAGAAATGTTTTCTATTGGAGAAGAGACACACAGCTCCCCCCTCCCATTCTACCAGCACTACCAATCTGCCTTGTGACTCTCAGTAAATTAAATGATCCTCCATAGAACGTCACATTGACTGATAGAACATTGATTCCTCCATCTTTTCTCCAGCCTGTCAGTGTTTTGACTTTTTTTTCATCTGATGCAAATATAAGAAGGAGCCCAGATGTCAAATCTCCCAATACAACAGATCTCAAGTTCTAGAGGTTACAGTCGATCTTCGTTTAACCCAGGAGGAGCCTGACTTATAGAGGTTACAGTAGGTTCTTAGTATAACCCAGAGGAGCCTGACTCTGTTATAGAGGTTACAGTAGGTTCTTAGTATAGCCCAGAGGAGCCTGACTCTGTTATAGAGGTTACAGTAGGTTCTTAGTATAACCCAGAGGAGCCTTGCTCTGTTATAGAGGTTACAGTAGGTTCGTAGTATAACCCCAGAGGAGCCTGACTCTGTTATAGAGGTTACAGTAGGTTCTTAGTATAGCCCAGAGGAGCCTTGCTCTGTTATAGAGGTTACAGTAGGTTCTTAGTATAACCCCAGAGGAGCCTGACTCTGTTATAGAGGTTACAGTAGGTTCTTAGTATAACCCAGAGGAGCCTGACTGTTATAGAGATTACAGTAGATTCTTAGTATAACCCCAGAGGAGCCTGACTCTGTTATAGAGGTTACAGTAGGTTCTTAGTATAACCCCAGAGGAGCCTGACTCTGTTATAGAGGTTACAGTAGGTTCTTAGTATAACCCCAGAGGAGCCTGACTCTGTTATAGAGGTTACAGTAGGTTCTTAGTGTAACCCCAGAGGAGCCTGACTCTGTTATAGAGGTTACAGTAGATTCTTAGTATAATCCCAGTGGAACCTGACTCTGTTATAGAGATTACAGTAGGTTTTTAGTATAAACCCAGAGGAGCCTGACTCTGTTATAGAGATTACAGTAGGTTTTTAGTATAAACCCAGTGGAACCTGACTCTGTTATAGAGGTTACAGTAGGTTCTTAGTATAACCCCAGAGGAGTCTGACTCTGTTATAGAGGTTACAGTAGGTTCTTAGTATAACCCCACAGGGGCCTTGCTCTGTAATATAGGTTACAGTAGGTTCTTAGTATAACCCCAGAGGAGCCTAGCTCTGTTATAGAGGTTACAGTAGGTTTTTAGTATAACCCAGAGGAGTCTGACTCTGTTATAGAGGTTACAGTAAGTTCTTATTATAACTCCAGAGAAACCTTGATCTGTTACAGAGGTTACAGTAGATTCTTAGTATAACCCCAGAGGAGCCTGGCTCTGTAATAGAGGTTACAGTAGATTCTAGGTTTAACCCCAGAGGAGCCTGACTCTGTCATAAAGGTTACATTAGATTCTTAGTATAACCCCAGAGGAGCCTGACTCTGTCATAGAGGTTACTGTAGGTTCTTAGTATAACCCCAGAGGAGCCTGACTCTGTTATAGAGGTTACAGTAGGTTCTTAGTATAACCCCAGAGGAGCCTGACTCTGTTATTAGAGATTACATAGAATTCCTAGTATAACCCAGAGGAGCCTGATGTTATAGAGGTACAGTAGAGTTCTTAGTATAAACCCCAGAGGAGCTGACTCTGTTATAGAGGTTACAGGGTCTTAGTATAACCCAGAGGAGCCGCTGACTGTTATGAGATTACAGTAGATTCTTAGTATAACCCAGAGGAGCCTGAGACTCTGTTATAAGAGGTTAAAGTAGGTCCTTCGTATAACCCAGAGAGCCTGACTTGTATAGAGGTTACAGTAGGTTCTTAGTATAACCCCAGAGGAGCCTGACTGTTTATAGAGGTTACAGTAGATCTTAGTTAACCAGGGAGCCTGATCTGTTATAGAGGTTACAGTAGGTTCTAGTGTAACCCCAGAGGAGCCTGGACTCTGTTATAGAGGTTACCAGTAGGTTCTTAGTGTAACCCAGAGGGAGCCTGACTCTGTTATAGAGTTACAGTAGGTTCTTAGGTTAACCCCAGAGGATTCCCGACTGTTATAGAGGTTACAGTAGGTTCTTAGTAACCCAGAGGAGCCGGACTCTTGTTATAGAGGTTACAGTAGGGTTATAGTAAACCAGAGGAAGACTGACTCTGTTATAGAGGTTACAGTAGGTTCTTAGTATAACCCAGAGGAGCCTGACCTGTTATAGAGGTTACAGTAGGTTCTTAGTATAACCCCAGAGGAGCCTGACTCTGTTATAGAGGTTACAGTAGGTTCTTAGTATAACCACAGAGGAGCCTGACTCTGTTATAGAGGTTACAGTAGATTCTTAGTTTAACCCCAGAGGATCCCGACTGTTATAGAGGTTGCAGTAGGTTCTTAGTATAACCCAGAGGAGCCTGACTGTGTTATAGAGGTTACAGTAGATTCTTAGTATAACCCCAGAGGATCCCGACTGTTATAGAGGTTACAGTAGGTTCTTAGTATAACCCCAGAGGAGCCTGACTCTGTTATAGAGGTTACAGTAGGTTCTTAGTATAACCCAGAGGAGCCTGACTCTGTTATAGAGGTTACAGTAGGTGTCAGTATAACCCAGAGGAGCCTGACTCTGTTATAGAGGTTACGGTAGATCTTAGTATAACCCCAGAGGATCCAGACTGTTATAGAGGTTACAGTAGGTCTTCGATAACCCCAGAGGAGCCTGACTCTGTTATAGAGGTTACAGTAGGTTCTTAGTAAACCCCAGAGGAGCCTGGACTCGTTATAGAGGTTACAGTAGGTTCTTAGTATAACCCCAGAGGAGCCTGACTCTGTTATAGAGGTTACAGTAGGTTCTTAGTATAACCGGGAGCCTGACTCTGTTATGAGGTTACAGTAGATTCTAGTATAACCCCAGAGGATCCCGACTGTTATAGAGGTTACAGTAGGTTCTTAGTATAACCCCAGAGGAGCCTGACTCTGTTATAGAGGTTACAGTAGGTTCTTAGTATAACCCCAGAGGAGCCTGACTCTGTTATAGAGGTTACAGTAGGTTCTAGTATAACCAGAGGAGCCTGACTGTTATAGAGGTACAGTAGATTCTTAGTATAACCCCAGAGGATCCCGACTGTTATAGAGGTTACATTAGGTTCTAAGTATAACCCCAGAGGAGCCTGACTCTGTTATAGAGGTTACAGTAGGTTCTTAGTATAACCCCAGAGGAGCCTGACTCTGTTATAGAGGTTACAGTAGGTTCTTAGTATAACCCCAGAGGAGCCTGACTCTGTTATAGAGGTTACAGTAGGTTCTTAGTATAACCCAGAGGAGCCTGACTCTGGTATAGAGGTACAGTAGATTCTAGTATACCCAGAGGATCCGGGCTCTGTTTAGAGGTTACAGTAGGTTATTAGTGTAACCACAGAGGAGCCTGACTCTGGTATAGAGGGTACAGTAGGCTCTTAGTATAACCCAGAGGATCCCGACATGTTATAGAGGTTACAGTAGGTTCTTAGTATAACCCCAGAGGAGTCTGACTCGTTATAGAGGTACAGTAGGTTCTTAGTATAACCCCAGAGGAGCTAACTCTGTTATAGAGGTTACAGTAGGTTCTTAGAATAACCCCAGAGGAGCCTGACTCTGTTATAGAGGTTACAGTAAGTTCTTAGTATAACCCCAGAGGAGCCTGACTCCGTTATAGAGGTTACAGTAGGTTCTTTAGTATAACCCCAGAGGAGCCTGACTCTGTATAGAGGTTACAGTAGGTTCTTAGTATAACCAGAGGAGCCTGACTCTGTTATAGAGGTTACAGTAGGTTCTTAGTATAACCCCAGAGGAGCCTGACTCTGTTATAGAGGTTACAGTAGATTCTTAGTATAACCCCAGAGGATCCTGGACTGTTATAGAGGTTAAGGTAGGTTCTTAGTGTAACCACAGAGGAGCCTGACTCTGTTATAGAGGTTACAGTAGGTTCTTAGTGTAACCCCAGAGGAGCCTGACTCTGTTATAGAGGTTACAGTAGGTTCTTAGTATAACCCAGAGGAGCCTTACTCTGTTATAGAGGTTACAGTAGGTTCTTAGTATAACCCCAGAGGAGCCTGACTCTGTTATAGAGGTTACAGTAGATTCTTAGTATAAAACCCCAGAGGATCCGACTGTTATAGAGGTTACAGTAGGTTCTTAGTATAACCCAGAGGAGCCTGACTCTGTTATAGAGGTTACAGTAGGTTCTTAGATAAACCCAGAGGAGCCTGACTCTGTTATAGAGGTTACAGTAGATTCTTAGTATACCCAGAGGATCCTCTGACTGTTATAGAGGTTAAGTAGGTTCTTAGTATAACCACAGAGGAGCCTGGCTCTGTTATAGAGGTTACAGTAGATTCTAGTATAACCCCAGAGGATCCTGACTGTTATAGAGGTTAAGGTAGTTCTTAGTGTAACCACAGAGGAGCCTGACTCTGTTATAGAGGTTACAGTAGGTTCTTAGTATAACCCCAGAGGATCCTGACTGTTATAGAGGTTAAGGTAGGTTCTTAGTATAACCACAGAGGAGCCTGGCTCTGTTATAGAGGTTACAGTAGGTTCTTAGTATAACCAGAGGAGCCTGACTCTGTTATAGAGGTTACAGTAGGCTCTTAGTATAACCCCAGAGGATCCCGACTGTTATAGAGGTTACAGTAGGTTCTTAGTATAACCCCAGAGGAGCCTGACTCTGTTATAGAGGTTACAGTAGGTTCTTAGTATAAACCCAGAGGAGCCTGACTCTGTTATAGAGGTTACAGTAGGTTCCTAGTGTAACCCCAGAGGAGCCTGACTCTGTTATAGAGGTTACAGTAGATTCTTAGTAAATCCAGTGGAACCTGACTCTGTTATAGAGATTACAGTAGGTTTTTAGTATAAACCCGAGGAGCCTGACTCTGTTATAGAGATTACAGTAGGTTTTTAGTATAAACCCAGTGGAACCTGACTCTGTTATAGAGGTTACAGTAGGTTCTTAGTAAACCCCAGAGGAGTCTGACTCTGTTATAGAGGTTACAGTAGGTTCTTAGTATAACCCACAGGGGCCTTGCTCTGTAATATAGGTTACAGTAGGTTCTAGTATAACCCCAGAGGAGCCTAGCTCTGTTATAGAGGTTACAGTAGGTTTTTAGTATAACCCAGAGGAGTCTGACTCGTTATAGAGGTTACAGTAAGTTCTTATTATAACTCCAGAGAAACCTTGATCTGTTACAGAGGTTACAGTAGATTCCGTAGTATAACCCCAGAGGAGCCTGACTCTGTTATAGAGGTTACAGTAGATTCTTAGTATAACCCCAGAGGAGCCTGACTCTGTTATAGAGGTTACTGTAGGTTCTTAGTATAACCCCAGAGGTGCCTGGCTCTGTTATAAAGGTTTCAGTAGGTTCTTAGTGTAATCCCCAGAGGGGCCTGACTCTGTTATAGAGGTTAAAGTAGGTTCTTAGTATAACCCCAGAGGAGCCTGACTCTGTTATAGAGGTTGCAGAATATTCTTAGTATAACCCCAGATGAGCCTGGCTCTGTTTTAGAGGTTACAGAAGATTCTTAGTATAACCCAAGAGGAGCCTGGTCCTTTTATATAGGTTACAGTAGTGTAACCCCAGAGGAGCCTGGCTCTTTTATAGGGGCTACAGTAGACCTCAGAGGAGTCTGCCTGTGTTATATAGATTACAATAGGTTCTTAGTGTAACCCCAGATTGCCCTGGCTCTGTTATAGTAGGTCCTTAGTATATTCTCAGAGGAACCTGACTCTGTTATAGAGGTTACAGTAAATTCATAGTATAATACCAGAAGAGCCTATGGTCTAAAACATAATTATCCTGAATTATAGTCTACTAAAAGGTATTCCTTTTTAAATTAAGTCAATTATATCTCTACAGTTATTTCACTACTGCAGGTACTTTCATTTTAACCCCATTCCTCACTTGTCCATAGAAAAATACAAAGTAAGTTATTGGGCAGCTATTTTCCCTGGAATTTTCCACTGAGCATGTCTGTCTCACTGGGTGAGGTGAGAAGGGTAAGGAAGGAAGTAAAGATTTTACTTGTTTCTCAATGGTGTAACTTTGGTTAGGAACGGTTTATTAAGACATGTGATATATCATTTTAATCAGTAATTTCTGGAATGTTAACCACAATAAAACCCAATAAGAAGGCAGTTCTCATTTTAAGTAAAAAGATATGATCAGCATGTACTGGCTTAGAGTTTAGGTGCATGTGTCTCCTCCCCTTAAAAGAAAGCATTCAGCCTGAGCCTTGTAATGATTTTCCACAGACAGATAAAATTGGCCTAACGTAATTCATCCAAGTACCAGATGACTCCATGTTATTGATGTGTTTAATTGTACAGACCAAGAAATTGGATGTGGAGGAAGAGAAATATAATGACTTTAATAATATACCGATAGAACAATATCGTCTTCATTGTGCCATTATGGTCGGACAGTAATTCTAAAGCCATCGAGGAATTATATAAAGATAAAGATTTGTGTTATTCCCTGTTACATGTGATTGGGGGCTGTACGGTGGCTCGGTGGTAATTAGTTATTAGCCCTGGGTTCAAATCCCACTCTAAGCGACATCTGTAAGGATGTTCTCCCTGTGTTCAGTGGGTTTCCATGGGATAATTTGCTTGGATGAAAAACTGTAAAACACTTTTAATGTGTTTAGCACTTTAAAAGATAAAAAATCCATCCATATGTACACATTGCTTGACCGCACAATAGCCTACAGGTCCGTTATTTTCCTGGGGGGCTCTGTGATCGATGAATTGTCAGAATTAATGAATTTCTGTTCCTGCAATGTTTTAACAGTGCATATTTTCAAACGTAGGAGCTGCCATACTGGTTCACTTCATTATCCGCCAGCACTGCCCCATTTTGTTTCTTTAAGTGTAACTATTTAAAGGGGAAGATGGATGGTGTGACTTTACACAAGGAAATACACAGAGGAAGAGAAAACAAGAAGGTAGTGATGTATAGAGTGAATGTTCGGTATTTATAGAAGGTAATGAATAGATAACATATACATAACAATCACAACTGGTAGTAATAAGTAATAAGTTTGCATATGCAAATAATCTATCTACCCAGAATGCAACGGGGTCACGGAAGATCAAAGCTGGTGTCACTGTAACCATTTCTTGAAGAGGAAGTCAGACCCACTGGTGGAAGGATGCAGATAGGACCCCTGTTACAGTGGAACTGCGGCACATCCACAACATGGGGCTGACAGAATGTTAAGGTTTAAAGTAATATCATTTAAAGTCCATTACTGTAAATATCACCTCTGCCATTATGGGACGCAGTGATCACTTTAAAAGCCTTTCCATTAAGTGACTAACCTTCTGCTCCAGTAAGTACGTCAGAGCCAGGGCGGAGGAGGAAGAGTAAATGTTCTGCAAATATTTAGAATGCGGTGACCTTTCTAAAAGGTTATATACTGCATGGGAAAGAAAGGGGGGCTAGGCGATTGCGCATACGTTTCCGTTTTGGTAACGCATGCGTTCACCATTTTTGGTGCGTTAACGCTAGATATGGACTAGAACTCGAACCGGAGTTTGAGCGGAACTATTCAAGTTCCAACGGACTCCGACTTTGTGAACTATCCCGGACCCGGATTTCCTCCGACTTTCGATATTTTCTGGACTTGATTATTGAATGTCGAACGTACGAGGCACGTGAATAAGTGACTATAGTGTCTATTATACCAATATGCGAATAAATATCGAATATCGAATCCGCAAGTAAAATGTCTATTATACCAATACGCGAGTAAATATCGATTTATCGAATCTGCAAGTAAAATGTCTATTATACCAATACGCGAGTAAATATCGAATATCGAATCCGCAAGTAAAATGTCTATTATACCAATACGCGAGTAAATATCGAAATCCCATGAAACCCAATGATATCCTTTCTCTGACTCTGCACCACAGCGGTCTAAATTTATCAAACAACATGACATTTCTGCGCGAATCCGAGACAAAAGGCAATTGATCAATACTCTGTTACGCCGATTGAACAAATTAAGGGGACCTTAACGTGTCAAAGCAGAAACAAGAAAAAGATGTGAATGCAACGAGATAGTCCTCAGCTCGAATGGAAGAGACAAAGTATTAGAATGTAGCCAGTGCAAAATTAAAAAAAGGGGATACCTACTACGCTGAACATTAAATTGTACTTTGCTCCTGAATATTCAGAATGGGTTAAATTTGCACCGTTTTAATAAAAACTGGGTTATTTGCTATTTAATTCCTCCAGCGCAACTCCACACCCAATTAAAGGAAAGAGATTTCTGTGCAACACACAGACTCAGGGAAACCTGGCAACAGATGCAGGGAAGGATACAAAAGGAGCGGTAAATAAATAGAGAGGAGGGAGTACGCTTGTCAAACACCAGCCAGTGTATAATGGGAAATTCACACCCTGCTGGGAATGGGCTAGGCAGGCAAGGAAACAGAAAACCACAGATTACACAACATATCAACACCCTGGTGGGTTTATAGAACTGCTGTAACAATACACCATTACTCCATACACATATATCTAACCATTCATACACTAATTACTATGAATTAAAATTCACTCGACTTGTATAACTCACCCTGTGTCTTTGTCCTTTATTGGACCACGACATCCTTGGTGACTTTTAATATCCTTATATTTACAGTACGGGGATACATTATCCCTTATAATACATGGTGGTACCCAGAGTTCCCTGTATAACTCATCTGTGTCCTTGTACCTGTTATAAGACACAGAACTCCTCAGTGTTCTAATATCCTTATAATTTACAGTAGGGATACATTATCCCTTATACTACATGAGTAGTACCCAGATTCCCTGTATAACTCAGTCTGTGTCCTTGTACATTTATGGACAAAGCACTCCTCATGACTTCTAATACCCTTATAATTTACAGTAGGGGATACATTATCTTATAACACAAGAGTGGTACCCAGAGTTCCCTGTATAACTCAGTCTGTGTCCCTTGTCCTTATATGGAAACAGAATCCTCAGTGACTTCTAATATCCTTATAATTTACGTAGGGATACATTATCCTTATAAATACTGAGTGCTACCCAGAGTTCCCTGTATAACTCAGTCTGTGTCCTTGTACTTTATAGACACAGAACTCCTCAGGACTTTCTAATATCCTTATAATTTACAGTAGGGGATACATTATCCCTTATAAACACATGTTTACCCAGAGTTCCCTGTATAACACAGTCTGTTCCTTGTACTTTATATAGGGACACAGAACTCCTCAATGACTTCTAATATCCTTATAATTCAGTAGTTGGATACATATCCCTTATATCCATGAGTGGTGCCAGAGTTCCCTGTATAACACAGTCTGTGTCCTTGTACCTTTATATGGACACAGAACTCCTCAGTGACTTCTAATATCCTTATAATTACAGTAGGGTATACATTATCCCTTATAATACATGAGTGGAAACCAGAGTTTCCTTGTATAACTCAGTCTGTGTCCTGTACTTTATATAGACACAGAACTCCTCAGGATTCTATATCCTTATAATTTACAGCAGGGGATACATTATCCCTTATAAATACATGAGTGGGTACCCAGAGTTCCCTGTATAACTCAGTCTGTGTCCTTTGTACTTCTATAGACCAGAACTCCCTCAGTGACTTCTAATATCTTTATAATTTACATTAGGGGATACATTATCCTTATAATACATGAGTGGGTACCCAGAGTTTCCCTGTATAACTCAGTCTGTGTCCTGTACCTTTCTATTAGACACGAACTCCTCATTGACTTCTAATATCCTTATAATTTACAGTAGGGGATACATTATACCTTATAATACATGAGTGGTACCCAGAGTTCCTGTATAACTCAGTCTGTGTCCTGTACCTTTATACAGACACAGAACTCCTCAGTGACATCTAACTTCCTTATAATTTAACAGTAGGGGATACATTATCCCTTATAATACATGAGTGCTCCCAAGTTCCATGTTATAACTCAGTCTGTGTCCTTGAACCTTTATATAGACCACAAACTCCTCGGTGACTTCTAATATCCTTATAATTTACAGTAGGGGATACATTATCCCTTATAATACAGATGGTACCCGAGTTTCCCTGTATACTCAGGTCTGTGTCCTTGTACCTTTATATGGACCCAGAACACTTGTATCAATAGATCCCAGTAAGGGATCCTTTCATCCCTATACATTGCACTGGTGATACAGTAATATTGATTAAATTAAAAACACAGGGGCATGGCTCCCCATTCGTAGGGGATAGTGGGTTCTCTACTGTTTTTACAGCGTCCATTAAGTATCTTCTCTTCTGTGTCACCAATCAAGTGAACACATGGTCATATTTCACACATTCCAATGACTATTCATTTGTTCATTTCCCACTCAACAAATGGGATTTTAAATATCATTCAGACCATCCCCTGCCGATATCACACAGGGTGAGTAAGGGCAGGAATATCCCTTCCATCTGTCATAAATGGCGTCCAAGTGAAGTTTATACAAAACTAAATAAGGGAAAAGGAGATATGAAAATTAAAACATTCAAGCGTACGATCGCCCTACCAGTAAATAGGGATGGCTAGTTGATTTTGTGTGCAGGCTGCATAATGAATTCAAATCTAAAAACAACAAACAGCTTTAAAAGTGAAACATTTTTACCCTACTGTGGCATTCCTTCAGTTTAACCCGCCACTTCCCTTTAGCCATTACCGTCGTCCGTCCCGAATCATTGAGAAGTTGCACTTTACCACTTAAATATCAATATCGCGGATCAACATGAGGTGAGGCTATAGTTCGCGCTGAATCGTTACATCTCCTGGATACGTCCAACATTACTTCCATTACACAAAAGATTCCGCCCATTCCAATACAACACAGAAATGGGAATTTTAATCAAAGGGTCACTACAGCGCAATCAGGAAACAAGGTGGCGCTAGATCAATTTAACCTCTCACTTGCCAGAGGGATTTAAAGCGACTATACGCAGGACAATGACTACATTATGTGTAGTTGCTCGAGTTTTCTTTAATAATTTTATTCATTTTCCGGTGCTTTCTCTAAAAGGAAGAGAGAAGATCGACTTCCCCCCGCTAGCACAAACATTCCTAATTACAACAGCACATGCGTTATATAGTAAGATCAGGATCATTATCAAGGCAGAACGGTTATTCCTAATTGCCTAAAATTTAGTCTAGGATGTAAACAATAGGCAGAATTCGCAGCGTTACCAATTACATTTCCCTTGTACAGATTTACCATCTATCACTTGATTATTACCTCTACAGTGGCTTTAAGTGCAAAACAAATTGGGGCATATTTACTCAGATTCGCTGGCCAATATATGAGTTAAAGTCGCCTAACTGTGGCTACTGGTTTAGCGCAAATTTAAATCCATATTAGCGCGGGTTATGCAAAAATCACCCGACACATCCAAAATATCGTATTTTGCGTTAGTTTGAGAGCTCAGAATTAATCCCTCTAAGGGGCCTGTTTACCTGAGAAGATGCTGGCCTTGCATTGAAACGTCGTACAAAACCCTCGGAATGCATTTGGAACCAAAACAGATTTAATGCAATGAATCTTATCACCTAATCCTTATACATAATTTATATCTCCATTTGGAAATTAAATAATCATTCCAACCCTTATACTGTGTCAAGACCGTTTAGCCCAGATAGTCGGGTAACCATAGGAAAGTATTATTATTATTGTGGATTTATATAGCGCCAACATCTTCCGTAGTGCTTTCAATTACATGTATACATTCACCAGACCCTGCCCCGAAGAGCTACAATCTAAGCCATTTATGGACACATACACCTACAGTGTGTCTTTGATTGTGGGGGAGAAACCGAGTGCCCGGAGGAACCCCGCAAGCACGGGGAGAACATACAAACTCCTTGCAGATGTGTCCAAGGGTGGAATCGAACTCAGGACTTCAGTGCTGCAGGTATCAGTGCTAACCACTGAGCCACCGTGTTACTCTTCTAGCTTAACTCCATAAACCACTACAATCACCATAACGTTAATATGGGGATGTGATTCACTGTTTATGATTCTCATCACCACATAATACTTAACCCCTCTAGATCACATGGAGTATCGATCATTCCCCTAAAGTCAAACAGCCCATCAATACTGCCTGCAGGCTACACAGCAGCAGCCCCGACAGAAATGCATCTAACTGACCCTTATTAGAGGCAGACAGTGTATTCAGACACAACCCCAACACAAACTGTAACCCAATGTGGTTGCTGAAATGGTAAACTTGCTACCAATGATTTGTTATATATAATTTTTGCATAGATTAAAGGATTTGTCTCTTTCCTGTAATATAATAAATATATTTATCAATTATCCATTTTAAAGATTATTAGTCTGCTATGAGAGACCTCTGCACAGCAGGAAAACAGAGTGGTTAATACTGGGCAAGAAGGCAACGTGACAGCTTTAGGACTCACAGTCTGTCTATTAAATAGAAAAATAATTTACTCACTTTAGTTTCCCTTTAATATAATTCGTTGTTCAAAACACTATCTACGCTGTATATTATATGTATAGCTTTTGTATGTACAGAACATTCCTTCTCTGTATATTTATACCTATGGGTGGGAGCTTGCCATATTGTTTCCCTTAGACAGTACATATGAGGGTAAGCTTATGTATGTACAGAGACATTCCTGCCTCTGTATATTTATACATATGGGTGGGAGCTGCCATTGTTTTCCCTTAGACTTACGTATGAGGGTATAGCTTATGTATGTACAGAACATTCCTTCCTGTATATTTATACATATGGGTGGGAGCTGCATATTGTTTCCCTTAGACAGTACAGTATGAGGGTATACGCTTATTGTATGTACAGAACATTCCTTCCTGTATAGTTATAAACTATGGTTGGGAGCTGCCATATGTTTCCTTAGACAGTACAGTATGAGGTATAGCTTTGTATGTACAGAACATTCCTTCTCTGTATATTTATACATATGGGTGGGAGCTGCCATATTGTTTCCCTTAGACAGTACAGTATGAGGGTATAGCTTATTGTATGTACAGAACATTCCTTCACTGTATATTTTACATATGGGTGGGAGCTCATATTGTTTCCTAGACAGTACAGTATGATGGTATAGCTTATTGTTGTACAGAACATTCCTTCTTTGTATATTTATACATATGGGTGGAGCTGCCATATTGTTTCCCTTAGACAGTACAGTATGAGGGTATAGCTTATTGTATGTACAGAACTTCCTTCTCTGTATATTTATATTTATAACATATGGGTGGGAGCTGCCATATTGTTTCCCTTAGACAGTCAGTATGAGGGTATAGCTTATTGTTGTACAAACATTCCCTCTCTGTCATATTTAATTTATACATTGGGTGGGAGCTGCCATATTGTTTCCCTTAGACAGTACAATATGAGGGTATAGGCTTATTGTATGTCCAGAACATTCCTTCTCTGTATATTTATACATATGGATGGGAGCTGCCATATTGTTCCCCTTAGACAGTACAGTATGAGGGTATAGCTTATTGTATGTACAGAACATTCCTTCTCTGTATATTTATACATATGGGTGGGACTGCCATATTGTTTTCCCTTAGACAGTACAGTATGAGGTATAGCTTATTGTGTGTACAGAACATTCCTTCTCTGTAATTTAATTTATACATATGGTGGGAGCTGCCATATATGTTTCCCTTAGACAGTACAGTATGAGGTATAGCTTATTGTATGTACAGAACATTCCTTCTCTGTATATTTATACAATGTGGCTGGGAGCTGCCATATTGTTTCCCTTAGACAGTACAGTATGAGGGTATGCTTATGGTATTACAGAACATTCCTTTCTCTGATATTTATACATATGGGGGGGAGCTGCCATATTGTTTCCCTTAGACGTACAGTAGGGGGGTATAGCTTATGTATGTACAGAACATTCTTTTCTGTATATTTATACATGGGTGGGAGCTGCCATATTGTTTCCCTTAGACAGTACAGTATGAGGGTACTAGCTTATTGTGTGTACGAACATTCTTCTCTGTATATTTATACATATGGTGTGGGCTGCCATATTGTTCCCTTAGACAGTACAGTATGACGGTATAGCTTATTGTATGTACAGAACATTCCTTCTCTGTATATTTATACTATGGGTGGAGCTGCCATTGTTTCCCTTAGACAGTACAGTTGAGGGTATAGCTTAATGTATGTACAAAACTTCCTTCTCTGTATATATTATATTTATACATATGGGTGGGAGCTGCCATATTGTTTCCCTTAGACAGTACAGTATGAGGTATAGTTCTTTGTATGTACAGAACATTCCTTCTCTGTATATTTATATTTATACATAGGGTGGGAGCTGCCATTGTTTCCCTTAGACAGTACAGCATGAGGGTATAGCTTATTGTGTGTACAAAGAACATTCCCCTGTATATTTATATTTATACATATGGGTGGAGCTGCCATATTGTTTCCCTTAGACAGTACATATGAGGGTATAGCTTATTGTATGTACGCAACCATTCCTTCTCTGTATATTTATACATATGGGTGGGAAGCTGCCATATTGTTTCCCTAGACGTACAGTATGAGGGTATAGCTTATTGTGTGTACAGAACATTCCTCTCTGTATATTATATTTATACATATGGGTGGGAGCTCCATATTGTTCCTCCCTAGACAGTACAGTATGAGGGTATAGCTATTGTATGTACAGAACATTCCTTCTCTGTATATTTATACATATGGGTGGGAGCTGCCATATTGTTTTCCCTTAGACAGTACAGTATGAGGGTATAGCTTATTGTATGTACAGAACATTCCTTCTCTGTAATTATTATACATATGGTGGAGCTGCCATATTGTTTCCTTAGACAGTACAGTATGAGGGTATAGCTTATTGTGGTGTACAGAACCTTCCTTCTCTGTATTTTATATTTTATACACTATGGGTGTGGAGCTGCCATAGTGTTTCTCTTAGACAGTACAGTAGAGGGGTATAGCTTATTGTGGTGTACCGAACATTCCTTCTCTGTATATTTATATTTATCATATGGTGGGAGCTGCCATATTGTTTTTCCCTTAGACAGTACAGTAGAGGGTAAGCTTATTGTGTGTACAGACACTTCCTTCTCTGTTATTTTCATAATGGCGGGAGCTGCCATATTGTTTCCATTAGACAGTACAGTATAGGGTATAGCTTTATTGTATGTACAGAAATTTCTTCTCTGTATATTTAATTTATACATTGGGTGGGGAGCTGCCATACTGCTTTCCCTAGAATGTAGTTTTACCCACAACCCTCCATTCCGCTTCCATAACGTCTCTTCTGTTTGGCCTATAATACTGATGACATAGCTTTGCACCGTTATAAGGGTAATTTACAGGATATCCAAGGCTCTCTTATTCTATCCTTATAATACACAATGCTCTGATGTACTGTACATTATACCCTTTAACCTTACTGAGGTCGTTATAAACTGTGCTTGTCGATGTCATCACAGCACGCGACTGCTTGAATGGATTATCAGATATAATATACCATATATTACATGTTATCTAGGGATCTATGAACATATAAATAGAATGGACAGAGTCAGACAAAGGTAGAGCCCAAATCGCTCCTCTTGCGGGAAATTAATTCTGATGGGTCCTGGTATTACAGCACTGACCTAGCATTTTGGAATAGGTTAGACTTTAAGATGGATCTTTGTAAACCAGAGGAACCAGGATCACTAACCTGAAAGATGCAATAAATCTATAGACATCCGTGTGTTAAAATGAACTTTCTGTGGAATCTTGACCAGGTCCTGTACACCTCATTTCTTAGCAATCCTATTTGTTATTTTTTAACTTTACTTCTCCTTTAAACCCTGTGTATTATTCTGCATCTCCATCTCTGTAGCTATTTATGTGTATAGAATAGATTTATCCTTTATCTGAGGCAGGACTAGGACCCTGTACAGTAAGTAGAGACAGCACAGAAGTCACTGAGAGCCACACTACAAGGCGCAAGAATCAGCAATTGTGTGCGTTAATCACATGTGATTGTGTGTGCGATTCTTGTGCGTTTTGCATTTCGCGCATGCAATTTTGCCCATTTCCGTTGTGAAACGCGTTAACTAGAATAGCCGAACTTCGGTCCGTTACGACCTATATGGGAGTTCGAAAGTTTGACCCATTAAAGTCAATGGAGTCAAATAGTTTGAAAGTTATATGAAACAATGGTAACTTATGTAATGGCTGTGGGACCTGGGAAATGGTCTGGGGAACACTTTCAAATAGCAAGGACATTCCAAAACTCGATTTTACTCTCATCGCGCTACTTTCCAGCTCTCGCTTCGAACATTCGATAATTATCTCATGAACGCTTGCGGATTCGATAATCGATATTACTCCGTATTGGTATAATAGACTTTTACTCGCGGATTCGATATCTCAATATTACTCGCGTATTTGTAATAGACATTTTACTCACGGATTCGATAATTCGATATTTACTCGCGTATTGGTATAATAGACATTTTACTCACAGATTCGTATTCGATATTACTCGCGTATTGTATAATAGACATTTTACTCGCGATTCGATAATTTGATATTTACCTCGCGTATTGGTATAATGACATTTTACTCGCAGATTCGATAATTCGATATTTACTCGCGTATTGGTATAATAGACATTTTACTCACGGATTAATATTCGATATTACTTGCGTATTGGTATAATAGACATTTTACTCCAGATTCGATAATTCGGTATTTACTCGCGTATTGGTATAATAGACATTTTTCCCAGATTCGATAATTCGATATTTACTCGCGTATTGGTATAAATGACATTTTTACTCGTAGATTCGATATTCGATATTACTCGCGTATTGGTATAATAGACTTTTTACTCGCAGATTCGATAATTCGATATTTACTCGCGTATTGGTATAATAGACATTTTACTCGCGGGATTCGATATTCGAATTTACTCGCGTATTGGTATAATAGACATTTTACTCACGGATTCAATATTCGATATTTACTCGCGTATTGGTAAATATACTTTTACTCACAGATTCGATAATTCGGTATTTACTCGCGTATGGTATAAGACCATTTTACTCGCAGATTCGATAATTCATATTTACTCGCGTATTGGTATAATCCATTTTACTCGCGATTCGATATTCGATATTTACTCGCGTATTGTATAATAGACCATTTTACTCACGGATTCAATATTCGATATTTACTCGCGTATTGGTATAATAGACATTTTACTCACAGATTCGATAATTCGGTATTTACTCGCGTATTGGTATAATAGCATTTTACTCACAATTCGATAATTCGATATTTACTCGCGATTGGTATAATAGACATTTTACTTGGCGGATTCGTAATTCATATTTACTCGCGTATTGGTATAATGACATTTTACTGCGGATTCGATATGCGATATTTACTCTGAGTGTTATAATAGACATTTTACTCACAATTCGATAATTCGAATTTACTCGCGTATTGTATAATAAGACATTTTACTTGCGGATTCGATAATTCGATATTTTACTCGCGTATTGGATAATAGACATTTACTTGCGGATTCGATAATTCGATATTTACTCGCGTATTGGTATAATAGACATTTTCCTTGCGGATGTCGATATTTACTCGCGTATTGGTATAATAGACATTTTACTTGCAGATTCGATAATTCGTATTTTACTCGCGTATTGGTATGAATAGACATTTTACTCACGGATTCAATATTCGATATTACTCGCGTATTGGTATAATAGACATTTACTCACATATTCGATAATTCGATATTTACTCGCGTATTGGTAAAATAGACATTTTACTCACATATTCGATAATTCGATATTTACTCGCGTATTGGTATAATAGACATTTTACTCACATATTCGTAATTCGATTTACTCCGTATTGTTATAATAGACATTTTACTCACAGATTCGATAATTCGATTTTACTCGCGTATTGGTTATAGACATTTTACTTGCGGATTCGATAATTCGATATTTACTCGCGTATTGGTATAATAGACATTTTACTTGCGGATTCGATATTTACTCGCGTATTGGTATAATAGACATTTACTTGCAGATTCGATAATTCGATATTTACTCGCGTATTGGTAATAAAGACATTTTACTCACGGATTCAATATTCGTATTTCCTCGCGTATTGGTATAATAGACCTTTTACTTGCAGATTCGATATTCGATATTTCTCACGTATTGGTATAATAGACATTTACTCACATATTCGATAATTCGATTTTACTCGCGTATTGGTATAATAGACATTTTACTCACAGATTCGATATTCGATATTTACTCGCGTATGGTATAATAGAATTTTACTCACATATTCATAATTCGATTTTACTCGCGTATTGGTATAATAGACATTTTCTCACAGATTCGATAATTCGATATTTACTCGTGTATTGGTATTAGACATTTTACTCACAGATTCGATATTCGATATTTACTCGCGTATTGTAAATAGACATTTTACTTGCAGATTCGATAATTCGAATTTCTTCGTATTGGTATAATAGACATTTTACTTGCAGATTCGATAAATCGACTATTTACTCGCGTATTGGTATAATAGACATTTTACTTGTGGATTCGATATTTACTCGCGTATTGGTATAATACATTTTACTTGCAGATTCGATAATTCGATATTTACTCGCTATTGGTATAATAGACATTTTACTTGCGAGATTGCGATATAATCGACGATTTACTCGCGTATTGGTATACTAGACATTTTTACTTTGCGGATTCGATATTCGATCCAGTCAGTAGAAGAAGGTGTAAGCTCTTGGGGTACAGGGAAGACCCCCAAATCTGTACATTAACCCTTCACTCCCAGTCAGTAGAAGAAGGTGTAAGCTCTTGGGGTACAGGGAAGACCCCAAAATCTGTACATTAACCCTTCACTCCCAGTCATTAGAAGAAGGTGTAAGCTCTTGGGGTACAGGGAAGACCCCCAAATTTTTACATTAACCCTTCACTCCCCGTCAATAGAAGGTGTAAGCTCTTGGGAGAAGAAGGTGTAAGCTCTTTGGGTACAGGGAAGACCCTCAAATCTGTACATTAACCCTTCACTCTCAGTCAATAGAAGAAGGTGTAAGCTCTTGGGGTACAGGGAAGACCCCCAAATCTGTACATTAACCCTTCACTCCCCGTCAATAGAAGGTGTAAGCTCTTGGGTATCGAATATCGAATCTGCGAGTAAAATGTCTATTTTACCAATACGCGAGTAAATATCGAATATCGAATCTGCGAGTAAAATGTCTATTATACCAATACTCGAGTAAATATGAAATTATTGACTCCGCAAGTAAAATGTCTATTATACCAATACTCGAGTAAATATCGAATATCGAATCTGCGAGTAAAATGTCTATTATACCAATACGCGAGTAAATATCGAATTATAGAATCCGTGAGTAAAATGTCTATTATACCAATACACGAGTAAATATCGAATTATAGAATCCGCGAGTAAAATGTCTATTATACCAATACGCGAGTAAATATCGAATTGATTCGCATCGCTTGCATAAGTATAATAAAAATGTCTAGTTATATACCAAAAATGTCTATTATACCAATACGCGAGTAAATATCAAATTATCGAATCCGCGAGTAAAATGTCTATTATACCAATACGCGAGTAAATATCGAATATCGAATCTGTGAGTAAAATGTCTATTATACCAATACGCGAGTAAATATCGAATTATCGAATCCGTGAGTAAAATGTCTATTATACAAATACGCGAGTAAATATTGAATATCGAATCCGCGAGTAAAATGTCTATTATACCAATACGCGAGTAAATATCGAATTATCGAATCCGCAAGTCGTTCATGAGATAATTATCGAATGTTCGAACGCGAGAGCTGGAAAGTAGCGCGCATGAGAGTAAAATCGAGTTTTGGAATGTCCTTGCTATTTGAACGTGTTCCCCAGACCATTTCCCAGGTCCCACAGCCATTTACATTAAGTTACCATTGTATTTCATTAGAACTTTTCAAACTATTTGACTCCCATTGACTTTAATGGGTCAAACTTTCGAACTCTCCATATAGTTCGTAAACGGACCGAAAGTTCGGCTATCTCTAGTTAACGCGTTTCCACAACGGAAATGGGCAAAATTGCATGCGCGAAATGCAAAACGCACAAGAATCGCACACACAATCACATGTGATTAACGCACACAATTGCTGATTCTTGCGCCTTGTAGTGTGGCCTCAGCCTGACTTCTGTGCTGTCTCTACATTACTGTACAGGGTCCTAGCTCCTGCCTCAGATAAAGGATAAATCTATTCTATACACATAAATAGCTACAGAGATGGAGATGCAGAAATAATACACAGGGTTTAAAGGAGAAGTAAAAGTTAAAAATAACAAATAGGATTGCTAAGAAATGAGGTGTACAGTACCTGGTCAAGATTCCACAGAAAGTTCATTTTAACACACGGATGTCTATAGATTTATTGCATCTTTCAGGTTAGTGATCCTGGATTCCTCTGGATTTTACAAAGATCCATCTTAAAGTCTAACCTATTCACAAAGTGCTAGTGTCAGTGCTGTAATACCAGGACCCAATCAGAATTAATTTCCCGCAAGAGGAGCGATTTGGTCTCTACCTTTGTCTGACTCTGTCCATTCTATTTTATATGTTCATAGATTCCCTAGATAACATTGTATATCATTGTATATTATATCTGATAATCCATTCAAGCAGTCGCGTGCTGCTGATGACATCGACAAGCACCGTTTATAACTGACCTCAGTAATGTTTAACGGGTATAATGTACAGTACATCCAGAGCATTTGTGTATTATAAGGATAGAATAAGAGAGCCTTGGATATCCTGTAAATTACCCTTATAACGGTGCAAAGCTATGTCATCAGTTATTATAGGCCAACCCCACAGTAAGAGATGTCTATGGAAGCGGATTAATGGAGGGTTGTGGGTAAAACTCCACTTTCTAGGGAAAGCAGTATGGCAGCTCCCACCCATATGTATAAATATAAATATACAGAGAAGAAATGTTCTGTACATACAATAAGCTATACCCTCATACTGTACTGTCTAATGGAAACAATATGGCAGCTCCCAGCCATATGTATAAATATACAGAGAAGGAATGTTCTGTACACACAATAAGCTATACCCTCATACTGTACTGTCTAAGGGAAACAATATGGCAGCTCCCACCCATATGTATAAATATAAATATACAGAGAAGGAATGTTCGGTACACACAATAAGCTATACCCTCATACTGTACTGTCTAAGAGAAACACTATGGCAGCTCCCACCCATATGTATAAATATAAATATACAGAGAAGGAAGGTTCTGTACACACAATAAGCTATACCCTCATACTGTACTGTCTAAGGGAAACAATATGGCAGCTCCCACCCATATGTATAAATATACAGAGAAGGAATGTTCTGTACATACAATAAGCTATACCCTCATACTGTATGTCTAAGGGAAACCAATGGCAGCTCCCAACCCATATGTATAAATATACAGAGAAGGAATGTTCTGTACATACAATAAGCTATACCCTCATACTGTACTGTCTAAGGGAAACAATATGGCAGCTCCCACCCATATGTATAAATATACAGAGAAGGAATGTTCTGTACATACAATAAGCTATACATATAAATATACAGCGTAGATTAGGCTTTTTGAACAAGAATTATATTAAAGGGAAACTAAAGTGAGTAAATTATTTTCTATTTAAATAGACAGACTGTGAGTCCTAAAGCTGTCACTGTTGCCTTTCTTTGCCCAGTATTAACCGAACTCTGTTTTTCCTGCTGGTGCAGAGGTCTCTCATAGCAGACTTTAATAATCTTTAATAATGGATAATTTGATAAATATATTTATTATATTACAGGAAAGAGACAAATCCTTTAAATCTATGCAAATATATATATCACAAATCATTGGTAGCAAGTTTACCATTTCAGCACCACATTGGGTTACAGTTTGTGTTGGGGTTTGTGTCTGAATACACTGTCTGCTCCTAATAAGGGTCAGTTAGATGCATTTTCTGTCTGGGCTGCTGCTGTGTAGCCTGCAGGCAGTATTGATGGGCTGTTTGACCTTTAGGGGAATGATCGATACTCCATGTGATCTAGGGAGGTTACTGTTATTACTGTGTGTGATGAGATCATAACAAGTGAACTCAACATCCCCATATAACGTTATGGTGATTGTAGTGGTTTTATGGAGTTAAGCTAGAAGAGTAACACGGTGGCTCAGTGGTTAGCACTGATACCTTGCAGCACTGAAGTCCTGAGTTCGATTCCACCCTTGGACACATCTGCAAGGAGTTTGTATGTTCTCCCCGTGCTTGCGTGGGTTTCCTCCGGGCACTCCGGTTTCCCCCACAATCATAAAGACACACTGATAGGTTGTATGTGTCCAATAAATGTGCTTAGATTGTAAGCTCTTCGGGGCAGGGTCTGATGTGAATGTATACATGTAATTGTAAAGCACTACGGAAGATGTTGGCGCTATATAAATCCACAATAATAATAATACTTTCCTATGGTTACCCGACTATCTGGGCTAAACGGTCTTGACACAGTATAATGGGTTGGAATGATTATTTAATTTTCCAAATGGAGATAATAATTATGTATAAGGATGTACGGTGATAAGATTCATTGCAGTTAAATCTTTTGGTTCCAAATGCATTCCGATGGGTTTTGTACGACGTTTCAATGCAAGGCCAGCATCTTCCTCAGGTAAACAGTGCCCCTTTAGAGGGCATTAAATTCTGGAGCTCTCAAACTAACGCAAATACGATATTTTGGATGTGCGGGTGATTTTTGCATAACCCGCGCTAATATGGATTTAAATTTGCGCTAACCAGTAGCCAACCAGTTAGCGCGACTTTAACTCCATATATTTGCCCAGCGAATCTGAGTAAATCTGCCCCAATTTGTTTTGCACTTAAAGCCACTGTAGAGGTAATAATCAAGTGATAGATGGTAATATCTGTACAAGGGAAATGTAATTGGTAAACGCTGCGAATTCTGCTATTTGTTTACATCCTAGACTAAATTTTAGGCAATTAGGAATAACCGTTCTGCCTTGATAATGATCCTGATCTTACTATATAACGCCATGTGCTGTTTGTAATTAGGAATTGTTTGTGCTAGCGGGGGGAAGTCGATCTTCTTCTCTTCTCCTTTTTAGAGAAATGCACCGGAAAATGAATAAAATTATTAAAGAAAACTCGAGCAACGTACACATAATGTAGTCATCTGTCCTTGGCGTAATAGTCGCTTTAAATCCCTCTGGCACGTGAGAGGTTAAATTTGATCTAGGCCGAACCTTGTTTTCCATGATTGCGCTGTAGTGACCCTTTGATTAAAATTCCCATTTCTGTGTTGTAATTGGAATGGGCGGAATCTTTTAGTGTAATGGAAGTAATGTTGGGACGTATCCAGGAGATGTAACGATTACAGCGCGAACTATAGCCTCAGCCTCAGTTGATCCAGCGATATTGATATTTAGTGGTAAAGTGCAACTTCTCCAATGATTCCGGGACGGACGCGGTTAATGGCTAAAGGGGAAGTGGCGGGTTAAACTGAATGAATGCCACAGTAGGGTAAAAATTGTTTCACTTTTAAAGCTGTTTGTTGTTTTTAGATTTGAATTCATTATGCAGCCTGCACCGAAATCCAACTAGCCATCCCTATTTACTGGTAGGGCGATCGTACGCTCTGAATGTTTTAATCTTTCATATCTCCTTTTCCCTTATTTAGTTTTGTATATAACTTCACTTGGACGCCCATTTATGACAAGATGGAAGGGATATTCCTGCCCTTACTCACCCTGTGTGATATCGGCAGGGGATGGTCTGAATGATATTTAAATCCCATTTGTTTGAGTGGGAATATGAACAAATGAATAGTCATTGGAATGTGTGAAATATGACCATGTGTTCACTTGATTGGTGACACAGAGAGAAGATACTTAATGGCACGCTGTAAAACAGGTAGAGAACCCACTATCCCCTACGAATGGGGAGCCATGCCCCTGTGTTTATTTAATTGTAATCAGTATATTTACTGTATCACCAGTGCAAATGTATAGGGATGAAAGGGATCCCTTACTGGGATCTATTTGGATACCATGTGTTCTGGGTCCATATAAAGGTACAAGGACACAGACTGAGTTATACAGGGAACTCTGGGTACCACTCATGTCTTAGAAGAGCGATAATGTTAGCCCCTCCTGTACATTTATAAGGATATTACCTGAGAAGTCACCGAGGAGTTCTGTGTCTATATAAAGGTACAAGGACACAGACTGAGTTTATACATGGAACTCTGGGGAGCACTCATGTATTATAAGGGATAATGTATCCCCTACTGTAAATTATAGATATTAGATGCACTGAGGAGTTCTGTGTCTGTATAAAGGTACAAGGACACAGACTGTTATACAGGGAACTCTGGGACCACTCATGTATTATAAGGTATAATGTATCACCCTACTGTAAATTATAAGGATATTAGAAGTCATGAGGAGTTCTGTGTCTATATAAGGTACAAGGACACAGACTGAGTTATACAGGAAAACTTGGGTACCACTCATGTATTATAAAGGATAATGTATCCCCTACTGTAAATTATAAAGATATAAATCACTGAGGAGTTCTGTGTAATTAAAGGTACAAGGGCACACAGATGAGTTATACAGGGAACTCTGGGTACCACTCATGTATTATAGGGATAAGTATCCCCTGCTTGTAAATTATAAGGGAATATAGAAGTCACTGGGAGTTCTGTGTCTATATAAAGGTACAGGACACAGACTGAGTTATACAAGGAACTCTGGTTTCCACTCAGTATTTATAAGTATATGTATCCCCTACTGTAAATTATAAGGATATTAGAAGTCACTGAGGAGTTCTGTGTCCATATAAAGGTACAAGGACACAGACTGTGTTATACAGGGAACTCTGGGCACCACTCATTTTATAAGGGATAATGTATCCACTACTGTAAATTATAGGATATTAGAAGTCACTTGAGGAGTTCTGTGTCCAAAAAGGTACAAGGACACAGGACTGTTTATTACAGGGAACTATGGGTACCACCGTGTATTATAAGGGATAATGTATTCCCTACTGTAAATATAAGGATATTAAAGTCACTGAGGGAGTTTCTGTGTCTATATAAAAGGTACAAGAGACACAGACTGAGTTATTACAGGGAACTCTGGGTAGCACTCATGTATTATAAGGATAATGTATCCCTACTGTAAATTATAAGGAGATTAGAGTCACTGAGGAGTTCTGTTCCATATAAACAAGGACAACAACTGAGTTATACAGGGAACTCGGTACCACTCTTTTTATAAAGGATAATGTATCCCTACTGTAAATTATAAGGATTAGAAGTCACTGAGGAGTTCTGTGTCCATATAAATGTACAAGACACAGACTGAGTTATACAGGGAACCTGGGTAATACTCATGTATATAGGGTATAATGTATCCCTACTGTAAATTATAAGGATATAGAAGTCACTGAGGAGTTCTGTGTCTATATAAAGGTACAAGGACACAGACTGATTATACAGGGAACTCTGGGTACCACTCATGTATTATAAGGATAATGTATCCCCTACTCGTAAATTATAAGGATATTAAAAGTCACCAAGGACTTTCTGTGTCATATAAAGGTACAAAGACAAGGTTGAGTTATACAAAGTCGAGTGATTTTAATTCATAGTAATTAGTGTATGAATGGATTAGATATATGTGTATGGAGGTAATGGTGTATTGTTTACAGCATGTTCATATAACCCACCAGTGTGTGATATGGTTGTGTAATCTGTTTTCTGTATTCCTTGCTGCCTAGCCCCACTTCCCAGAGGGTGTGAATTCCCCATTATACACTGGCTGGATGTTTGACAAAGCGTACTCCTCCCTCTATTTATTTTACCGCTTCCTTTGTATCCTTTCCCTGCATCCTGTTGCCAGGTTTCCCTGAGTCTGTGTGTTACAGAAAATCTCTTTCCTTTAAATTGGGTGTGGAGTTGGCGTGGAGGAATTAATAGCAAATAACCAGTTTATTATTATAAACGGTGCAAATTTAA
>CM033470.1:344263426-344276067 GCA_019447015.1 Hymenochirus boettgeri
TGGTACTCAGTGTAACGGGGTCCCTATATAGTAACAATATGGGTTTGCATGGTTGATGATTTAATGGGTTACATTGCCATTTGGTAACACTGACACTTTTTATTGAGCTATCAGCATTGGGAGGTTGTGGTTGCTTCCAGCAGTGACGTAGATCAAACCTTTAATTCTACCTACACAGGTTAACGTAGCTCTTATTCCGTGCACTGGTAGGTTAAGGGTTAAATTATATGTAGCTGGAAGGGGGTGACAATGTGGATGGGGGTGCGGAGGTGGGGGATGAAATAAACGTATCAGGTCTTTGTTTTATTTTCCAGGTAACATTCAGTCCTTTAGTATCTAGGTAATACATTGCTTTATGGCCATATCTGTCCTTAGAGAAATGAGGCCATACGATCTCTAGCCCTTGGGGGTCTTCCTGCCTTTTGTCCAGTTCCAAAGTCTGCACTGTCTGTATTAATGAATGAAATTTGTCGCTTGTGTAATCTGTTCATTAAAGGGGGAGGGGTTAGGGCACGAGAACCTTCTCTGATTGGCTTATGTGACAATGAATGCACTGCGGGGCACCTTGTACTTCCTAAGGGCCCTGCCATCCTATAATGGGGCCGTTTGCCATGAAAACACTGCACCATAAATGGCCAATTACACCTCCTGTGAACTGGACAGGTTAGTTTACTCTTTCTGTAGGTTACATGGATCCTGCAATTGTGTTTGTACTTGGCCTTTAATTTTGTATTGTTTTCATTAAATAGTTCTCAGATACCTGTCATTCTAAATCTATTTCCACAGACCTTCCTGAAAGCAATGATTGGTCCCTGATCTGTCCTTAGACACCACACAACCACACACACACACACACACACACACACACACACACACACACACACACCACACACCACACCACACCACACACCACACACACACACACCACACACACCACACACACACCACACACACACACACACACCACACACACCACACACACACCACACACACACACACACACACACACGACACACACACACACCACAAACGACACACACACACACACACACCACCGACACCTCTACAATGGAGAATAATCACATGACACATTACAGCAGCATTGCTGACCTCACTAATTAATGGAGGAAACTCAGGTACTACCTTTTTCCTTCTCCCGCTCCCTCCCATACCAATTGCCTCATATTCCAGCATCCCTATGAATCAATCTTAGAGTTAACCACAACAAATCTTTATTAAAACAACACAAGTTCCCCTGTATTTGTTTTACAGTAGTGTGGAGAGGGGTTTAACTTTTCCTCCCCTGTCTCTCTCTGCATACAATCTGGAAAAATAAACTTAGAGTGTGAGTGAGGAAAAGGATTTCTTACTGGCAGCCAAGTGGTGTGTCTGCTACCATGATGATTGCACATTGGTGACAGCACCCCAGCACAGGGAAACACACCCCAGGAACCTGCACAGCTTCCCATGCTGCGCCATCAAACCGAAAGGGAATTCTGGGAAAAAAAGGTAGGGGAGGGTTGGGGGATGGTGTACTTTAAATAAACCAAAAAAAAATGCTTTTTTCCTCAGTGGAGATACCCTTATCTGTGTGTGTGTGTGGTGTGGTGTTTGTGTGTGTGTGTGTGTGTGTTGTGTGTGTGTGTGGTGTGTATTGGGTGTGTGTGGTGGTCTGTGTGGTGATGCTGGTGTTGTGTGTGTGTGTGGTTTGTGGTCGTTGGTGTGTCGTGGTGTGTGTTTGTGCGAGTGTGTGTGTGGAGTGTGTGTGTGGTGGTGTGGGTGTGTGGTGTGTGGATGTGGTGGTGTGTGTGGTGGGGTGTGTTGTGTGTCTGTGTAGAGCGACCAGACAGCAGTCCCCGACTGATCCTCCTCACAATCTGCGCAGGCACTAAAGGAAAACTTTTAGCATGGAGATACCCTTTACTATTGTAAGTTTAGGGAGTGTTTTTAAACATATCAATTACAAGGGGTGAAACATCTTTCTTCAAGTGTTTGTAATTGGCTACTAACCTAAATAAACATAGAAAATATATAGAAAATATCCATAAGTTAGCTATAAAGACCTTGAATTAACCGTCCTATTTTATTTTATCAGATGAAATTGTTTGGCCATTTTCAAAAAAACCCTTGTACCGCTAGGGAAATGTCCCATAAGTGTAGATAATGTAAGGAAATGTGCAGGGGAACATTCCCTTTTGCGGATACAGTGGAAACCATTAGCACATTCTATGGCCAATCTGGACATATTCTCTCTGTGTTGTTCTTGCCTAACACAAACATATGCCAGCTGTTTTTTTTTTTTTCCCTATAAGCCCTAAACAAAGAATTGTCTCATCGACCTGGAAAATCTGGGGTAAAAGAAATCTCAGTCACTCTGCGGCTCGTTCAAAAATCTTTTAAAAACTCGCGATGTCTGATTAATGGTCAACTCTGACGTCAAAACTCAACTGTAATCAGGGTTTAGTGAATCGGACTCGTCTCTGGTCCAAACATTAAAGTGACTGTGCATTTCTAAAACCGTGTAATGCCGAGATGTTTGTATATACTGACTGCAATCATACAGAGCTCGCTCTGGGTTTACTGAAACCAGTTTTAGCGCTGACCCTTTTATTAACACAGAAATATTAACATAAAAATGACTGCTTCCTGTCATGCTTTTTCTTCCTGGTGTATTATCATCATAGTATTGCCAGAATAACAAAGGATAGGTGCATACAAACAGGGCAATGCATCATCTATCATTGGAATGGCGAGATGGTCAATCATTTACATGGAGGAAGGACAGCACTTGTAACCAATCATCTCCTCCTAGGGAACAAAGGCAGTCACATGATCTGTTGTACTTTAATTATTTTTACCCAAAGTTCAACGGTCACAACCAACCTGAACACGTCGCCACAATAGAAATAACTTTACAGCAGTAAAACATTTTCCGACTGTACTCTCTGGGGGCACCCCATTACACGTTGTTTTTTAAAGAACTATAGTTCCCCAAACATTTAAATGATTATTTACTAACAGTGCCCCTTTTTTTTTCCTTCCTAATGAAAAGAGGGGGCCCCAGTAAATAAAATATCCCAAAGCCCTGAATAAATAAACCAAATCTCCTGTCCATCATCCTGAAAAAGGGATTTTCTGGGCCAAAGATCTGGGAATTTCGCCCACATTACAGGTGTCCTGCCTTTTAGGGGCTTTGACATTAATGTACATGCCAGCCAACAATAGAAAAACATGGATATGGATCGACTGCTGTAGTTTATGATCTTTACAGGGAATGAATGGGAGTTTCTGAGTTCAGAATATTTGAGACGGTTCAGTGGAATTAGCCCGCGAGACTAACAGAGCTTAAGTAGATAGAAACACTAACTGCAGGTAACACAGTAAGGCTGGGCCACAACAGGATGCACATCTGTGTAATGTTGCACAATTGGGGGCGCAACTGATTAGGGGGAAAAACGGATTGCTTTCAGCTTATGGTAATGTGTCCCCTACATTACTGCAATGTTTTGTGGGAAAAGGATCACAGACTGCGTCCGGAAGCGCATGAGATCTCACTAATGTGACCTAGACCCTAAGCTTAGCACTGCACAGCACGCGCACAGAAAACAAACTTAGTGTGAACAAGCCGCTAAAACTGGCATATAACATTTCAATGAAGCTGCTTACATCTGGAGGACCTAATTGGGCTGGGTGTTAACTAACCATTCCGGTATTGCAAAAATGGCATGTTATAAAAGCCACAACCCTTATTCCAAACTAGCCCCACCCCTCTCCAAACTAGCCACAAACCCCTATCCAAACTAGCCACACCCCTATTCGAACTAGCCACAACCCTCATCTAAACAGAGCCACAGCCTGATCCGAACTTTTAAACAAACCAACCAAAAAAAAAAAAAAGCCGCCCTCTCCAACTAGCCCAACCCCTGCAATGCCAAACAACACGCCACACCATTGATTCGAACTACCACACCCCCTCATCCAAACAAGCCACAGCCCTGTTCCGAACTTGCCACACGCCCATCCATCCAAACTATCCACACCCCCTGATCCAACTAAGCCACAACCCCTGATCCAAACTAAGCACACCCCTCATCCAAACAGCCACCCCCATATCCAAATTGCCTCACCACTGATCACTAGCCCACCCCCGTAGAATTCCCACAGACCTTCCTGAAAGCAATGATTGGTCCCTGATCTGTCCTTAGTAATTCTACTGGGCGTGGCTAGTTTGGATCAGTGGTGAGGCTAATTTGGATCATGGGTGTGGCTAGTTTGGATGAGGGGTGTGGCTAGTTTGGATCAGGGGGGCTAGTTTGGATCAGGGGTGTGGCTAGTTTGGATGAGGGGTGTGGCAAGTTCGGATCAGGGCTGTGGCTTGTTTGGATGAGGGGTGTGGCTAGTTCGAATCAATGGTGTGTGTGTGTGTGTGGTGTGGTGTTTGTGTGTGTGTGTGTGTGTGTTGTGTGTGTGTGTGGTGTGTATTGGGTGTGTGTGGTGGTCTGTGTGGTGATGCTGGTGTTGTGTGTGTGTGTGGTTTGTGGTCGTTGGTGTGTCGTGGTGTGTGTTTGTGCGAGTGTGTGTGTGGAGTGTGTGTGTGGTGGTGTGGGTGTGTGGTGTGTGGATGTGGTGGTGTGTGTGGTGGGGTGTGTTGTGTGTCTGTGTAGAGCGACCAGACAGCAGTCCCCGACTGATCCTCCTCACAATCTGCGCAGGCACTAAAGGAAAACTTTTAGCATGGAGATACCCTTTACTATTGTAAGTTTAGGGAGTGTTTTTAAACATATCAATTACAAGGGGTGAAACATCTTTCTTCAAGTGTTTGTAATTGGCTACTAACCTAAATAAACATAGAAAATATATAGAAAATATCCATAAGTTAGCTATAAAGACCTTGAATTAACCGTCCTATTTTATTTTATCAGATGAAATTGTTTGGCCATTTTCAAAAAAACCCTTGTACCGCTAGGGAAATGTCCCATAAGTGTAGATAATGTAAGGAAATGTGCAGGGGAACATTCCCTTTTGCGGATACAGTGGAAACCATTAGCACATTCTATGGCCAATCTGGACATATTCTCTCTGTGTTGTTCTTGCCTAACACAAACATATGCCAGCTGTTTTTTTTTTTTTCCCTATAAGCCCTAAACAAAGAATTGTCTCATCGACCTGGAAAATCTGGGGTAAAAGAAATCTCAGTCACTCTGCGGCTCGTTCAAAAATCTTTTAAAAACTCGCGATGTCTGATTAATGGTCAACTCTGACGTCAAAACTCAACTGTAATCAGGGTTTAGTGAATCGGACTCGTCTCTGGTCCAAACATTAAAGTGACTGTGCATTTCTAAAACCGTGTAATGCCGAGATGTTTGTATATACTGACTGCAATCATACAGAGCTCGCTCTGGGTTTACTGAAACCAGTTTTAGCGCTGACCCTTTTATTAACACAGAAATATTAACATAAAAATGACTGCTTCCTGTCATGCTTTTTCTTCCTGGTGTATTATCATCATAGTATTGCCAGAATAACAAAGGATAGGTGCATACAAACAGGGCAATGCATCATCTATCATTGGAATGGCGAGATGGTCAATCATTTACATGGAGGAAGGACAGCACTTGTAACCAATCATCTCCTCCTAGGGAACAAAGGCAGTCACATGATCTGTTGTACTTTAATTATTTTTACCCAAAGTTCAACGGTCACAACCAACCTGAACACGTCGCCACAATAGAAATAACTTTACAGCAGTAAAACATTTTCCGACTGTACTCTCTGGGGGCACCCCATTACACGTTGTTTTTTAAAGAACTATAGTTCCCCAAACATTTAAATGATTATTTACTAACAGTGCCCCTTTTTTTTTCCTTCCTAATGAAAAGAGGGGGCCCCAGTAAATAAAATATCCCAAAGCCCTGAATAAATAAACCAAATCTCCTGTCCATCATCCTGAAAAAGGGATTTTCTGGGCCAAAGATCTGGGAATTTCGCCCACATTACAGGTGTCCTGCCTTTTAGGGGCTTTGACATTAATGTACATGCCAGCCAACAATAGAAAAACATGGATATGGATCGACTGCTGTAGTTTATGATCTTTACAGGGAATGAATGGGAGTTTCTGAGTTCAGAATATTTGAGACGGTTCAGTGGAATTAGCCCGCGAGACTAACAGAGCTTAAGTAGATAGAAACACTAACTGCAGGTAACACAGTAAGGCTGGGCCACAACAGGATGCACATCTGTGTAATGTTGCACAATTGGGGGCGCAACTGATTAGGGGGAAAAACGGATTGCTTTCAGCTTATGGTAATGTGTCCCCTACATTACTGCAATGTTTTGTGGGAAAAGGATCACAGACTGCGTCCGGAAGCGCATGAGATCTCACTAATGTGACCTAGACCCTAAGCTTAGCACTGCACAGCACGCGCACAGAAAACAAACTTAGTGTGAACAAGCCGCTAAAACTGGCATATAACATTTCAATGAAGCTGCTTACATCTGGAGGACCTAATTGGGCTGGGTGTTAACTAACCATTCCGGTATTGCAAAAATGGCATGTTATAAAAGCCACAACCCTTATTCCAAACTAGCCCCACCCCTCTCCAAACTAGCCACAAACCCCTATCCAAACTAGCCACACCCCTATTCGAACTAGCCACAACCCTCATCTAAACAGAGCCACAGCCTGATCCGAACTTTTAAACAAACCAACCAAAAAAAAAAAAAAGCCGCCCTCTCCAACTAGCCCAACCCCTGCAATGCCAAACAACACGCCAATGGTGTGGCTTGTTTGGATGAGGGGTGTGGCTAGTTTGGATGAGGGCTGTGGTTAGTTCGGATCAGGGCTGTGGCTAGTTTAGATGAGGGGTGTGGGGTGTGGCTAGTTTGGATGAGGGGTGTGGCTAGTTTGGATCAGGGTGTGGCTATAACATGACATTTTTGCAATACAGGAATGTTAGTTAACACCCCAGCCCAATTAGTCCTCAGCTGTAAGCCACACCCCTCATCCAAACTAGCCACACCCCTCATCCAAACTAGCCAAGTTAATGGGTTGCCCCCATAGAGTACAGTCGGAAAATGTTTTACTTGCCTGTAAAAGTTATTTCTATTGTGAGACGTGTCAGGTTGAACTTGTAAAAATACTTAAAGTACAACAGATCATGTGACTGCCTTTTTCCTAGTAGGAGCTGATTGGCTTACAAGTGCTCCTCCCTGTTAATGATTGACCATCTCGCCATCCAATGATAATGATGCATTGCCCTTTTTGTATGCACCTCTCCTTTGTTATTCTGGCAATCTATGATGATAATACACCAGGAAGAAAAAGCATTGAAGGAAGCAGTCATTTTACTGTTCATATTTCTGTGTTAACTAAACAGGGTCAGCGCTTAACTGGTTTCAGTAAACCCAGATCGAGCTCTGTATGATGCAGTCAGTAATATAACAAACATCTCTGCATTACAGTTTAGAAACTGAACAGTCACTTTAATGTCTGGACCAGAGACGAGTCCGATTCACTAACGCCTGATTACAGTTGAGTTTTGACGTCAGAGTTGACCTTAATCAGACCTCGGAGTTTTAAAGATTTAACGAAGCCGCGAGTGCCTGAGATTTCTTTTTACCCCAGATTCCAGTCTATGAGACAAATTCTTTGTTTCGGGCTATAGGGAAAAAAAAACAGCTGCATTATGTTTGTGTTAGGCAAGAAAAACACAGAGAGAATCTGTCCAGTTGCAATAGAATGTGCTAAATGGTCACTGTATCCGCACAGGAATGTTCCCTGCACATTCCTTACATTATGCTACACTACGGGGACATTTCCATAGCGGTACAAGGTTTTCTTTTAAATGGCCAAACAATTCATTCTTGATAAAATAAAATAGACGGTTAATCAAGTGTCTTTTATAGCTTATGGAAATTTTTCTATATATTTCTATGTTTATTTAGGTTAGTAGCCAATTACACTTGAAGAAAGATGTTACCCCTTGAATGATAGGTAAAACACACTCCCCTAAACTACAATAGTTAAAGGGTATCTCCACTGCTCTAAAAGTTTTCCATTAGGCATGCGCAGAATGTGAGAGGATCCGTCGGGACTGCTGTTGGTCGATTCTACACAGACACACACACACACACACCACACACACACCACACACCACACACCCACACACCACACACACACCACACACACACACACCACACACACACCGCACACACACACACACACCACACACACACACACACCACACCACACACACACACACACACACACACACACACACCACACACACACACACCACCACACACACACACACACAACACACACACACAAAACACACACACACACACACACCACACACACACACACCACACACACACACAGACACACACACACACCACAGACACACACACACACCACAGACACACACACACACCACAGACACACACACACACACACAGACACCTCTAAATGGAGGAATAATCACATGACCATCAGCAGCTTGCTGACCTCACTAATTAATGGAGGAGTAATCAGGTACTACCTTTTTCCTTCTCCCGCTCCCTCCCATACCAGATTGCCTCATATTCCCAGCATCCCCTATGAAATCAATCTTAGAGTTAGACACAAACAAATCTTTATTAAAAACAACACAAGTTCCCCTGTATTTGTTACAGTAGTGTGGGAAGAGGGTTTAACTTTTCCTCCCCTGTCTCTCTCTGCATAATCAGCTGGAAAAATAAACTTAGAGTGTGAGTGAGGAAAGGATTTCTTACTGCAGCCAAGTGGGTGTGTCTGCTACCATGATGATGCACATTGAGTGACAGCACTCCCAGCACAGGGGAAGACACACCCCCAGGAACCTGCACAGCTTTCCCATGCTGCTGCCATCAAACGAAAGGGAATTCTGGGGAAAAAAAGGTAGGGGGAGGGTTGGGGGATGGTGTACTTTAAAATAAACCAAAAAAAAATGCTTTTTCCTCAGTGGAGATACCCTTTAAAAAGATGACAGACCTAGGACTAACCTGTTATGTAGCAAAACCATACTCCCTCTCAAAAGGATTCCACCTCCTCTCCAAGCGCTTTTACAAGCTTGCACATGCTCAAAAGAGGCAACTATGGGAATAACATTCAGGTAAGTATATATAAACTTTCAAAGGGAGGCACACTCATGAATAACATCAATATTCAATTTATTCAAGTGGTTTCAGCACTGTGTCTCCCTTTCAAAGTTTATATATACTAACCTGATGTGGTGCAGACCATAGGGGGCGCACCTCTGGAACCTGTTTTGGACTCCACACACCTGCTATAAACTGGATAACATTCATGGTGTGTGATGTCATCTGTTACATCCATGACTGACAGATGATAATTGGAAGTACCAGGAAGCAGAAAGAGAGGTAACAGATCAGGCAGCATTTCAGGTTAGACTTACATCTCTCAGGTTTCTATCTATTGCAGTTTGAGGGTTTAGGAGCGTGATTAGCATTTGCAGTTTTTTTGAGGGGTGAACTTGCCCCTCAAAAACTTTAGTGAACTTTAATTCACTAAAAACACTGGAGTTGATAATATCCAAACAGTAGGTAGGATTTGGCTCTTGTTGAACTACAAGTACCATTGAGTCCCACCAGGCTGTCTTGTTATTTCCTTTTTTAGCCATTCCCAGAATTGGCTGCAGTTCTGGGCAGTGTCCGAGTGGTAGAATGGACGTGTCAGGATGTAACTTGTCCGTGTGATTTTAGGTTTGGGTCATGCTACGTGTTTTGGCTGAAATCCCAGTGTTTTGTTCTATTTTCATTTCCCTAATTAATTTAAACTGTATATATTATTATGGCCCATGGTAATTTCGCCCACTATTTCCTGTATTACCCAGCATACCTTTCTCGTCTCTATATCGTGCCTCTTTTATCTCTTATTCTCAGTATATTAGACCCATTCCAAATGTAGAGCAGTTGTGCCCTGTCCCGGGCATATTGAGGGCATGTTATACCGTACAGCTGCGATATGGTCCCTGGGGTAGAGTAGATTAATGTGCTCTCCCTGTTCCTTTAACACAGGGCATCACAACATGCCAAGGTAAGAGCTGGGAAGATCTCATAGTTGGCATCTATTGTGGCGCAGGGCACAGCTGGTCTGTCGATATGATAAGATTATAAATTGCCAATCTGGATACTGGAATGTAATCCCAGGCTAATATGGAACTCTATCTGATTACGATAAAACGGACATTGATCATTAGATTATCTGCTAATCCTGTTTGTCTCTAAAACATTCAAATAATGTGATACTGTTCTGGGTTACAAGCAGGGACGCCCTTCCAGTCCAGCCTCAGAAATATAACAGAATATGCATGATCTGGCTGGCAAATTCCTGCTAGTTCCGCACAGAAGAAAGAATAACATGGGGCCCTAATACTCACAGGGGCCCCACGATCAGATCAGAACTTCTATTAGTTGTAATACATGCTGGAGTTTTTTCCCTGGTGATAATATGGATATTTAGTACTGCTCTGTCACAGAAACACGGCAGTCTTTTTACAAGCCTATAACTTAAGATCCAGAGAAGCTAGATACAACCTCATTGGCTTGTTTGAAAGGAACGATAGATCTCTTAACAAAGGAGTTTTGAGTTGCCCTTTAAATGACCACTTAACCTTAAAGACAACCCCCAAATCTATAATTCTATAGGAGGTAGGGAAATATTTAATGTAAAATTAATTATCTGTAGGTGTGCCATGCTCACAGCGTTCAGTTTTACTTCTAAAGTTAATTATTTTTAAATGAAAGCAAAACTAAAGAAAGGGAAGCTTTCTCCTACTTCCCATAGAATTATAGATGCGAGGGTGTAAGTTATTTTTGCTATCTTTACTTCTCCTTTAAGAAATAATGGATGTGGGTAAAATGTGCCAGATGATCGATGGGAGTAGCGAGTGGGACGGAGGTGAATGCGCTGTTAGCGGTTTTTACTGGGAAAGTGATGACAATATTAAATTCTTCTATTTAACATGCTCTCGGGTGAAATTAGACGGGAATGATAATAATTAGATGATTAGAAACCTGCTGGAGATTTGTTTATGGGAAATATGTAAAGTATATGCATTATCTCTCATAGTGAGTACACACATCACAGAATGTCTAATTACACAAGCACATAACAGTATGTCACAACAGTGAATGCACACTCACATTACAATATGTCACAGTAGTGCGTTCACAATCACATTACAGTATGTTACAATAGTGAGTACACACTCACATCACAGAATGTCTAAGTACACAAACACATTACAGTATGTTACAATAGTGAGCACACACTCACATTACAGTGTTACAATAGTGAGTACACACTCACATCACAGAATGTCTAATTACACAAGCAACATTACAGTGTCATAATAGTGTATGCACACTCACATTACAGTATGTTACAATAGTGAGTACACACTCACATCACAGAATGTCTAGTACACACAGCACTACATTTGTCATAATACTGATGCACACTCACATTACAGTGTTACAATAGTGAGTACACACTCACATCACAGAATGTCTAAGTACACAAGCACATCACAGTGTCATAATAGTGTATGCACACTCACATTACAGTATGTTACAATAGTGAGTACACACTCACATCACAGAATGTCTAAGTACACAAGCACATTACAGTATGTCATATACTGAATGCACACTCACATTACAGTATGTTACAATAGTGAGTACACACTCACATCACAGAATGTCTAAGTACACAAGCACATTACAGTATGTCATAATACTGAATGCACACTCACATTACAGTATTTTCCCAATAGTGAGTACAACACTCACATCACAGTATGTCTAATTACACAAGCACATACAGTATGTCACAATAGTGAATGCACACTCACATTACAATGTCACAATATTGAGTTCACAATCACATTACAGTAGTGTCTGAAACAAGCAATTCAGTATGTCATAATATTGAATGCACACTTACATTACAGTATGTCATCATAGTGAGTATACACTACATTACAGTATGTTACAATAGTGAGTTCACAATCACATTACAGTATGTCTGAATACAGAAGCACATTACAGTATGTCATAATAGTGAATGCACACTTACATTACAGTATGTCATCATAGTGAGTATACACTTACATTACAGTATGTTACAATAGTGAGTACACACTCACATTACAGTGGTACAATAGTGAGTACACACTCACATCACAGAATGTCTAATTACACAAGCACATAACAGTATGTCACAACAGTGAATGCACACTCCATTACAATATGTCACAGTAGTGCGTTCACAATCACATTAACAGTAGTTACAATAGTGAGTACACACTCACATCACAGAATTCTAAGTACACAAACACATTACAGTATGTCATAATAGTTGATGCACCCACATTACAGTATTACAATATTGATTACACACTCACATCACAGAATGTCTAATTACCACAGCAAATTACAGTGTCATAATATGTATGCACACTCACATTACAGTATGTTACATAGTGAGTACACACTCACATCACAGAATGTCTAATAACACAAGCACATTACAGTGTCATTGTTTGTATGCCCACTCACTTAACAGTATGTTACAATAGGTGAGTACAACACTCACATCC
>CM033470.1:344277697-344339434 GCA_019447015.1 Hymenochirus boettgeri
AGACATTATGGGTAGGGTATAAAGGTTGGACTAGATGGACGTATGTCTTTATACAACCTCCAATACTATGTTACTATGTAACTGTTAGCCAGACATTATGGGTAGGGTATAAAGGTTGGACTAGATGGACGTATGTCTTTATATTACTATGTAACTGTTATACAGACATTATGGGTAGGGTATAAAGGTTGGACTAGATGGGCATATGTCTTTATACAACCTCCAATACTAATGCAACACTCACTTACATTAGTATGTTACAATAGTGAGTACATACACAACATTACAACACTCACACTCAGTACAAGCTCACATCACAGAATGTCTAAGTACAACCAAGCACATTACAGTATGTTCCATAATACTGAATGCCACTCACATTACGGTATTTACATCGTGAGTACTCCCAACAACAATACAAAAACTACAACAAAACACTTCACACTCACAGTCGTAATGGTCTAATTACATAACAACAAATTTACAAGTATGGTCACATATTGAAACTGCACACTCACCAATACAACAATATGTCACAATATGTATTTCACACAATCCATTACGTATGTCCTTAATACAGACGCACATTACAGTATGTATAAATCGAGAATGGCCACACTTTACATTACGGTATGTCTCATAGTGAGTATAACACATTACATTACAGTTGTTACATATTGATACACCTCCCCTTACAGTACTACAATAGTGAGTACAAACACTCACAATCACCGTATGTCTAAGTCCAACAAGCCCATTCAATGTATGGTCACAATAGTGAGATACAAGCACACCAATTACAGATTGTCTAAGTACACAAGCACATTTACATGTTATGTCATAAAAGTGACTGCAACCGCACCTTACAGTGTTACAATAGTGGGAGTACAAAAACACTCACCTGCAGCACAGATGTCCTAGTACACAAAGCACATTACAAACCGTGTCATAATAGTGTATGCACACTCAAAATTACAGTAATGTTACAAAATTGAAGTACAACACTCACATCCAGAATGTCTAAGGACAATACAACACAAGCAACATTAACAAGTATGTCATAAAATACTGATGCACACTAGCACCATTTAGGGCAGTGAGGGGGTGTGGGGGGGGGGTGGGGGTGTACAATGGTGGGGGGAGGGGGGTGAAGCAGGGGGGACTGCCTCACATCACAGTATGTTCCTAGTAGGTGGGGGGTAGGCATTACAGGGGTACACAGAAGCACGGGATTAAGGTGATGTTGGCACAATAGTGAATGCAACACAGTGAGGGGCGGGGGGGGGGGGGGGGCACGATTACAATATGTCCACCATAGTGGGTTCCATCACACACATACACATTACCGATGTCCTGAATACAGAAGCCACATTCCAGTATTGCATAATAGTGATGCACACTTCATTACAGTGTGTCATCATATTGAGTATACACTTCATTACAGTATGTTTACAATAAGTGAGCACACACTCACTTACCGTGTTACCATAGTGAGTTACACACTCACATCACAGATGTCTAATTACCAAGCACTACAGTTAATGTCAGCAACATTGATCATGCACTCACATGACATATGTCACATAGTGCGTTCAACAATCACATTACGTATGTTTCTTAAAAAGTGAGTACACACCTCACATCACAGAATGTCTAAGTACACAACACATTCAGTATGTCACAACAGTTGAATGCCACTCACATTACATATGTCACAGTAGTGCGTTCACATCACATACCGTATGTACAATAGTGAATGCCAACACTCACATTAAATCATGTTCAACAGATTGAGTTCACAATCACATTACATATGTCCTGAATACAGAATCACATTACATAAGTCATAATAGTAGAATGCACACTTCGGGGGGGGGGATACATTCATAGTCATCATAGTGGTATCGACTTACATTAGCATATTTTTCCATATGAGCAACACTCACATTACAGTGTTACAATAGTGATTACACACTAGTCACATCACAGAAGTCTAATTACGAAGGCACAAGCACATTAGTGTCATATCTTAGTGTTGCACACTCCATTACAGTATGTTACAGATAGGGTGACACACTCACATCACATAATGTCTAAGTACAACATACTTACAGTGGGTCTATCATAGTGTATGCGACGGTTCAACATTACAGGGTATGTTCAATAGTGGTACACACTCCGCATCACATGAATGTCTCGTACCAATAGCATTGACAGGGTGTTCCATACTGGTGTATGCACATTCACATTACAGTATGTTTACATATGTGAGTACGCGTGGGGCAACATCGTGGGCATCACAGATGTCGTGTATGACACAAGCACAGTTACAGTATGTCATAATACTGAATGCACACTGCAGCCTTACGTATGTTACCATGAGGTTGGTGAGTACACACTCACATCACAGAATGTCTAAGTACACAAGCACATTACAGTTGGTTCATAATAGCTGAAGTGCAGCAGCTTCACATTACGTAGTTACAATAGTGAGTACACCAGGCTCACATCGACAGTATGTCCTAATTACCTACAGCACATTAACAGTATGTTCACAATAGGGTGAATGGTCGCACACTCACAATATCACATATGTCAAAAAAAAACAATAGTGATTCACAATCACTTACAGTATGTCTGAATACAGAAGCAACATTACGAGTGTCTAACATAGATGATGCCACCTTACATTACGTCTGTCATCATGTGAGTATACACTTACAGTTACGAGTCGGGTTTACAATGATTGTGTACCCACTCTCAATTACAGTATCTCCGACATGAGCTTGTACAGCCGGACTCACATCACAGTATGGTCTAATACACAAGCACATTACATATGTCAGCAATATGAGTACACACTCAATTTACATATGTCTGAGTACAGAACACATTAAGTATGTTTCCCAGAGTAGTTGAGTACACACTCACTTTCGTAATGTCCAAGTAGTCAAAATAGGGAGTGCACAATCACTTACAAGTATTCCCACAAAAACATTTTGAAATTCCAACTGGTGAGTAGTACACCGATCATATGTGTCTTGCTTACAGTCGCATGGGTGGTGGGAGTTGTAACGGTTTTGGGGCTGCGTGAGTAACTGTGTGGCACGAGTGGAGATACAGTTCGTTTGGTAACGCATCAATACATCATGTACTGTGGACTACGGTAGCGAGATGAACCGCTTTTGGTGAACTCACTTCGTGTGTGTGCCGAAGCACGTTACCTTAATGTCTTATATTGAGGGGACAGTAATTACACTATTATCCAAGTCTGTATACGATAACAACTGTCATATCTTCGTACTGAAAGTAGTGTAATGGATGAGTATATTCCTCCAGTAGACCCTATAGATATTGTGAAGGTGACAGACCCTAGATAGATGGTACATGTGCCGAACCCTAGATAATTGTGGAGGTATAGACCCTATAAGATATTGTAAAATGTACCTAACCGTATAGATTTGTGATGGTCAGACCTATAGATATTGGTCATGGTGCCGACCTATAGATATTGCAACTGTGCCGACCCTATAGATCTTTGTTAAGGTATTAGAACCCTATAGATATTGTAAACGTGCCAGAACCATATAGATTGGTGATGTCCAGAACGCCTATAGATATTGTCATGGTGTCAGAGCCCTATAGATATCATAAATGTGCCAGACCCTATAGATATTGTGAAGGTATCAGACCCTATAAATATTGTAAGTTGGCCAGACTGTTAACATATTGTTAAAGTGTTCAGACCCTATAGATATTGTGAAGGTGTCAGACCGCCTTCATATTGTGATGGCTGTCAAGACCCAATAGATATTGTGATGGTGTCACTGAGTGTTATAAGTTTGGCTGTTGTCATATTCTCCCTGTCTGGTAGGGGAATCATGAACACATGTGTAGGAAACCTATTGTTCCATCTAGTGGTAGCAGTTACAAATTAACCCCCAGTCGTGGAACCAGCAAACCTATGTAATTGTTTTCTGGACATAGAAAAGTTTTTATTGGATTAAATACCCTATCAGCCATAAGTATTGTCAGTGTATGGGCCCCCAGTCTAGTCCATATCCATCATCACATTTGATAGCTTTTCCCAAACGTAGACTGGCATCATTAATCGCGAGAACACAGGCCACCCTATTAAAACTGCATGCTAGTAACACGTTTTCGGAACGCTTGTATCTGAAAAGGATGTTGAATTGACCTCGGATTAGTGACAGTTTAATCTGAATGTTCGAAGGAACAGTCTCTTTCATCTGTCAAACTTGTGGCTAAGAAGGTATCAACTAAGCTTTCGTATTATCAGTGACTCGTCCATAATAAACGTAAAGACATAGGGTATGACGTCATCCTATACAAACCGTGGAATTTTGTGCAGATGAATGGGAGTAAAAAACACAATTAACAAGGCCAGAAAGACTCAATACAATTATGGAAAAAATTTAACCACCCAAACCCGTCCCGTATTGACAAATTTTCCCATGCTTCATTCCAAGTTTGCATAATGCATGGCACGTGTGTAATTGTCAACCTGGTTCCATGTCATCATTCAAATTGTATTCTAGTGTCTGTTTTTTCTCATGGGCTGCCATGTTGATTTTTTTCCCCCATACAATCTGTCTGCAAATCCTCCTAATTAAAATTTATTGTCAGTTACTTGTATTTAGATGGTTCTTTGATGTATGTTTCCCTGCTTTGTGGCCATTCTTTTTGTTTGTTTGGTTAAATCCAAACAAATGGAGGCCCCTGAATTCGTGCCAACGATGTGTCTTCCATGCACAACATGAAACACCGTTGAATGAATAATGAAACTCTGCTGGACCAATACCAAGACCTTGAGGTTCTCAGTTTAACCACTGTGCAAGTGCAACCTGTTCTATTGATCTCAACCTCTGGGTTTTCCTTCACACCGGGGCCCTCCGTTCTGTATGGAAGTAACTAAATTACTGTGTCACTCACTGGGACGGTAAAGTGTAAAATAGTTAGTCTGTGAGACCAGTCCTGCTGGTAGCGCGAGGTGTTTTATAGATGGTAGAAGCTGTTGAAAACTTTCCATTTTTTAATAACTATGACTTGATGTCTCCAGAAGCTTCCCCCCCTTAGTACCTTTGCTATGGAGTATGGTCAAGAAGATAGAAAAGGAGGGACCACAACCTTGTACCAATCTTACAGTTGATCCACCGCGGAACTTTTTGACTTTCACATATATAAGTTGGTTTATGATTAAGGTTTACCATAGATTGGCTATGTCCGACTTTGCCAATGTTTCGAGTTACTCTTGATTGGTCCTTTCCTAGACAGATGTTTTCCTTAGGGTGTTGTTGTAAATGGTAAGGGCAGGGCCTTATCCTGTAATCCTTGTAATCCTTATAATCCTTTTAATGGGCTTTTATCGCTTTAGATTTACTTTTTAAATTTAACTGGGAAATTTTAATTGTAGGCCCACGTCGTTCCTCTAAAATAGGTCCTGGACCATCATCTCTTGCTGGCAGACTTCCTGGTTGTTCCTTTAGCTTGATGACATTACCTGACCCCTGCCCTGCTCCTGAGCATGCTCACTTAGACTAAATCTTGAAATATACATGAAGTTTCCTGCACAGAGTTAAACGAGGATCATTAATGCAGGCAGTTGCCTGGTCACAACTAGCTGCAAGCTGCCGAAAGCAGAAAGTTTCATGGATTTCCGTTGCAAAACCTTTCCACCAATATAACTTCTCACATGTTAAAAACCTAGATATTGATACAGAGTCCATTTTAAAGGGCATGTCCACCCTTATAATAAATTAAGTATTCTTATCTTCCCCCAGCCCCAACCCCGCTAACAAAATTTTAGAAAGTGCCCCGATGTTTACTTACTTCCCTCTCTCCAAGACACTGCAAGTCATGGGTGGGACCGCAGCCGCGTCTGTGATTGGCTGAGAGGTAGCCAATCACGGACGCGCTGCCGGCTTCTCTAATGCCAGGGGAGAGAGGGAGGTAAGTACAGTCTTTCTTAAAATTATTTTTTTTGCGGTTGGGGCTGGGGGAAATATACTCCTATATGGGCAACCTCCAATACTATGTTACTATGTACTGTTATACAGACTTATGGGTAGGTTATAAGGTTGGACTAGATGGACGTTGTCTATTATAAAACCTCCAATATTAGTTACTATGTCTGTTATACAGACCATTATGGGTAGGTATAAAGGTTGGACAGATGGACGTATGTCTATATACAACCTCCAATATTATGTTATGTAACTGTTTATACAGACATTATGGGTAGTGGTATAAAGGTGGACTAGATGGACGTATGTCTTTATACAACCTCAATACTATGGTACTATGTACTGTTAGACAACATTATGGGTAGGTATAAAGGTTTGACTAGATGGAAGTATTTTCTTTTACAACCTCCAATACTATGTTTACTATGTAACGTTATACAGACATTATGGTAGGGTATAAAGGTTGGACTAGATGGACGTATGTCTTTATACAACCTCCATACTTGTTACTATGTAACTGTTAGCTAGACATTATGGTAGGGTATAAGGTTGGAATAGATGGAGTCTTCTTTATACCTACACACCTCAATACTATGTTACTATTTACGTTATACAGACATTATTGGTAGTGTATAAAGGTGGACTAGAGGACATATAGTTTTTAACAACCTCCAATACTATTTACTATGTACGTTATACAGACATTATGGGTAGGGTATAAAGTTGGACTAGATGGGCATATGCTTTATACAACCTCCAATACTATGTTACTATGTAACTGTTAGACAGACATTATGTGTAGGGTATAAAGGTTGGACTAGATGGACGATGTCTTTATACAACCTTCATACTATGTTACTATGTACTGTTATACAGACATTATGGTAGGGTATAAAGGTTGGACTAGATGGACATATTGTCTTGTATACAACCTCCAATACTATGTTACTATCGTAACTGTATAACAGACATTATGGGTAGGGTATAAAGGTTGGACTGTGGACGTATGTCTTATACACCTCCAATACTATGTTACTATGTAACTGTTAACAGACATTATGGGTAGGGTTATAAAGGTTGGGACAGATGGACGTTAGTCTTTATACAACTCCAATACTATTTTACTATGTACTGTTATACAGACATTATGGGTAGGGTATAAAGGTTGGACTGGATGACTATGTCTTTATACAACATCCATACTATGTTTCTGTAACTGTTATACAGACATATTGGTAGGGTATAAAGGTTGGACTGGATGGACGTATGTCTTTATACAACATCCAATACTATGTTACTATGTAAACTGTTAGACAGACATTATGGGTAGGGTATAAAGGTTGGACTAGATGGCGTATGTCTTATACAACCTCCATACTATGTTCTAGTAACTGTTGACAGACATTATGGGTAGGGTTAAAGGTATGTGACTATATGGACGTATGTCTTTATACAACCTCCATACTAGTGTTACTATGTACTGTTATAAAGACATTATGGTAGGTTAAAGGTTGGACTAGATGGACGTATTCTTTATCAACCTAAAAATACATATGTTGCTATGTACCCTGTTTAAAACATTATGGGTAGGGTATAAAGGTTGGATAGTTATGTATGTCTTTATAAAACATCCAATAACATAGTTTACTATGGTATGTATATTTTATAATACAACCGTTCAATGTTCTCTGTCTTTAATGATACATACCATTATATATATTTTGGGAGGAGGCACCTCTGTTCACACTAGAAACTGAAAAAACGCTATAAATTGTTGTGTTTTTGTCTGGTTTGTGTATGTGAACAAGGCTACGTCCGTATATTAACTGTGCTCCTCTCTAGATGACCTCAAGTCCTTCTTTTATGTGTCTAATATATGCAAGGAGGTATTGGCTGCATCGTTTCTCGTTGTGGCTATAATATCTGAAAGGGCCTCGTTACCAACTCACAGGACACACAGAGGAGCAATGTACTTTGTACAGATTCTAATATGAAAGGACTGGTACTTGGCCCTGGAGCTTCTGTGTAGGAGATGGAGATCCGATTGTACGAAGATGGTGTTGAATAAATTAGATGAATAAAGACTTTGTGACCTCCAACATGTTTAAAGCCCCATCCTGTACTATAAAGATGTCTCCAGATGTAAATTCTGCCAGATATTGAGAAGCTGAAAAGAACTATTGATTTTTCATCACGAACACTGGCGCATTTTACCTTCTGAAACGCACGGAATTGGGAAAAGTGCAGAACTTTCTAAGCTAAAAACCAATGGGACGTGTTGGTTGTCCAGACTTAGTTCGTACGTAGAGCAAATTTACATTATAGCTCACCAACCAGCCAAGAAATAATATAACAATTGGTGATGGTAGCCTCTTCTTGGAGTGTCTTCGTGACCTCTTGTACCAGGACTAAGATGGTCTTAGTGCACACTAGTGATCCTGGTGAGATTGCCCTCTTCTTGAGTGTCTTCGTGACCTCTGTGTACCAGGATAAGATGTTCTTATGTAGCACAACTAGTGATCCTGGTGAGATTGCCCTCTTCTTGGAGTGTCTTCGTGACTCCTTGGTACCAGGACTAAGATGGTCTTAGTAGACAACTAGTGATCCTGGTGAGATTGCCCTCTTTCTTGGAGTGTCTTCGTGACCCTTGGTACCAGGACTAAGATGGCTTAGTAGCCAACTAGTGATCCTGGTGAGATTGCCCTCTTCTGGAGTGTCATCGTGACCTCTTGGTACCAGGACTAATATGGTCTTAGTAGCACAACTAGTATCCTGGTGAATTGCCCTCTTCTTGGAGTTCTTCGTGACCTCTTGGTACCAGGACTAAATGTGTCTTAGTAGCCACAACTAGTGATCCTGGTGAGATTGCCCTCTTCTTGGAGTGTCTTCGTGACCTCTTGGTACCAGGACTAAGATGGTCTTAGTAGCACAACTAGTGATCCTGGTGAGATTGCCCTCTTCTTGGAGTGTCTTCTTGACCTCTTGGTACCGAGGACAATATGGTCTTAGTAGCACAACTAGTGATCCTGGTGAGATTGCCCTCTTCTTGGAGTGTCTTCGTGACCTCTTGGTCCCAGGACTAAATGGTCTTAGTAGCACAACTAGTGATCCTGGTGAGAGAACCCTCTTCTGGAGTGTCTTCGTGACCTCTTGGTACCAGGACTAAGATGTCTTAGTAGCACAACTATTGATTCTGTGAGATTGCCCTCTTCTTGGAGTGTCTTCGTGACCCTTGGTACCAGGACTAACATGGTCTAGTAGCACACAGTGATCCTGGTGAGGCTTTGGGCTGTATTAATTGATTCTGGATTGATTATTCTGGCTTGTATAATTACCTTGTATCAGTTATACTACTAATGGGCAACAAACCTAACTACTTTGAGTCCAAGTCGATCTTCTTGATGATGGATATTGGGTCTACAGGTGAGAGTGGTCCTTATTATTTACATGGTGATTTGAATGAGATTAGTAAAATACATTATAAAATATTTACCATGAAATCTTAGCCAAGTTGTACTGACCTTACACTATTTGACGTACCTTCTGATGTTTCCAAAACCTCCTGGCAGATGGATATCATGTAGGACCACTGGTCTGCACAGTATTATATTAATTGGATGTGGAATGTGTCTACCATCTAATGCCTTATGTGTATTGCCCAGCATTAGATTAGGAATGGTCTATTGGCTTGGACATAGATTAAAAATACCCAGATAGGGTTGGTTTAAGGATATCTGGGTGGACGACATGGACTGTGACTGTTTCAGTATGGAGAACTAGTTCCCTCCCACCATCGTTTTATTGTTAGTCTTCTTTATTCGTATTGCACACCATATACATCTTGTGGCCTCTGTCCTGACATCCGTCAACTGCTCATCCTACAATTGTTCCTACCTGTTCCTGGCCCCCGAGCTTTTCTACGTATTTTGCTCCACTTGATTAATTTCCATTTCATTGGAAGCACATTACCATGAAGTCAGTGCTACGCTCCCAACAATTGTTGATGACAACAGATATGGATCAGTCAGGGGTCGTTTATGGAAATAATGGGCATGGATATAAGGGGCCCATGCTATATAATCTCACAGAGTATCCAGTAAAAAGCTAACATCTATAATGCTAAAATTATTAATGTATCCAACCCAAAGTGTTTTTCAGTGGGCCAGAGATTATGCTTAGTTGGCCAAATATGATATTCTTAAAGGAAAGGTTAAAAGGAAACTGTGCTCTCCGATCAAGTTAATGTTGAATAAAAGCCCACAGTCGTTCCTCTAAAATGAGTCCTGGACCACATCTCTGGCTGCAGACTTCTGGTTTCCTTTAGCTTGAGTGACATTACCTGACCCCCCTGCTCCTGAGCATGCTCACTTAAGACTAAATGCTGAAATATACAGAAAGTTCCTGCACAGAGTTAAACGAGGGATCATTAATGCAGGCATTGACTGGTCACTAGCTGCAGCTGCCGAAAGCAGAAAGTTTTTATGGATTTACGTTGCTAAACCTTTCCATCAATAACTTCTCACATGTTTACCCTAGAGTATTGATACAGAGTCCATTTTAAAGGGCATGTCCACCCTTATATAAATTTCCCCCATATCATAGTATATCTTCCCCCCAGCCCCAACGCTATAAAATAAATTTAAGAAGTGCCCCGATGTTTACTAACATTCCCTCTCTCCAAGACACTGCAGCGGGGTGGGGCCGGCAGCCCGCGTCCGTGATTGGCTCAGAGGCAGCCAATCACGGACGGGCTGCCGGCTTCTCTTGAATTGACATGGAGAGAGGGAAGGTAAGTAGAGTTCGGGGGTCTTTCTTAAAATTATTTTTTTGCGGTTGGGGCTGGGGGAAGATATACTACTATATGGGCAAGGGGTTTTATGGTAGGGGGAGGGATCGCAAAACGAGAGGGAGAGGGAGAAGGGCTGCAGTACGCATGCCAAAATTCTCCCAGAGGAGAGACAGGAGGCAGAGTCCTATATGGAATCTGCTATCCTCCTGGTGGGCAGTTTTTGGGACTTTGGGGGGGACTACAGGAGAACCATATGGAGCTGGGATGTTAGGTAAGGATTTTATTACACTACATAGTGGGGCCATTAGTGGGGGGATTATAGTTTTGGGGGTGGACATGCCCATTAAAGGTACAACAAAAGCCTTTTATTTAACCCTTGGAGACCACAGTTCCCCATTAAGGCAGAAAATTACTCTTTTTTTTACATGCTTACTCAGATCTAATGGTATATCACTAACAAAACACACGTTCTCCTGTCAGCTTTTCCTATTTCATCCCTAATGCAGTAAGCAGGTAAGTGAGGCGGAAAAGCTTGACAGAGTTAATTGAACCATTATGTATGTACTGCAGCACGGTGGTTCAGTGGTTAGCACTGATCCCTTGCAGCGCTACATAAATACATACATATGCACAGCATGTTTCCAGCGTATTAGTACCTACTGGTCAGTGTAATGTTCTGTCACTTGTCTTAAGATTCTATCTTGTTCCTGAGACACACCCTGTCAAAACCCTGAAAAATATTCTAGCAGTAGGTGCACCTAGGTGGTACACTACACAAAACCCACCTGTTTAAAAAATATAAACAGCCTCTCATGCCTGTACCCAGTGGGTATATAGAACTCTGGCTATTGTGTGGTACCCAACAAGTCTTTCTAATTTATCTCTATGTGGAATATTTATAAATACTAACAGGCCTATGTAATAAAAGTTCTTATTGTTAAAAATGGGGCTAATTTTCGCCCCAACCAATCAGATGTTCGCTTTTAAATGGTAGCTAACACCTGATTGGTTGGGGCAAAATTAGCACCATTTTTAATGATAAGAACTTTTATTACATAGGCCTGCAAGAGCCTGGATCATCCTCTACGCACCATCCTAAAACCGTCAAATTGGCGAACAGATAAAATACGCTATGTGCATCATATACAAACTAAAGGATGTTGGTAAACAATAATGGACTTTATATAGTTTCTTCTCTAATTGAAATGGATGGACGGGTTTATATAATGAATAATATACCCCTTATTGTAAAGGCTTGCACATACGTATGGTTTTGGCCGCGACCCCCGCCCGCTATGGGTGATTACAACAACCCCCGACCAAACGCATACACGTGTGATTACTGGTCAAAACAGCCGTTCGTTGTGCATGTGAACTCATACGGGGGTCGTGGATCGTGGGCAAAATCGTACGTGTGGCTTAAGATTTAAGGATATGGCAAGTTCATTAAATAGCTTTAAAAAAGGCCTGTATAAGTTTCTAAAACTAAAAAATATTGAGAATTACTGGTATTAATGCATATACTGTAGTTCTGGTTGGTACGGGGATACTATATAATATTGAGAATTACTGGTATTAATACATATACTGTAGTTCTGGTTGGGTACAGGATACTAATAATATTGAGAATCTACTGGTATAATTGCATATACTGGTTTCTGGTTGTTAGTGGATCTATAATATGGAGAATTGTACTGGGTTTAATACTATACTGTAGGTTTCTGTTGTACTAGGGATACTATAACTATGTGAGAATTACTGGTATTATACATAATACTGTAGTTCTGGTTTGGGTACAGTGATACTATATAATATTTAGAATTACTGGTTATGATCCATATATGTAGTTCTGTGTTGTAGTGGATACTTATATATATTGAGATACTGGTATTAATAATATAATGTGTTCTGGTTGGTACGGGGATACTATAGATAATAAATTGAGAATTACTGGTGGTATTAATAAATACTGTGAGTTTCTGGTTTGGTAACGGGGATACTATATATATTGAAGATAATTACTGGTAATTACTATATACTGACTGTAGTTCTGGTTGGTACGGGAACTATAATCATTTGAGAATTACTGGTATTAATACATATACTGTAGTTCTGTTTGGTAACGGGGATACTATAGAATATTTTTTTTTTTGGGGGGGAGAATTACTGGTATTAATACATATACTGTAGTTCTGGTTGTACGGGATACTATATAATATTGAGAATTACTGGTATTAATACATATACTGTAGTCTGGTTGTACGGGATACATATAATATTGAGAATTACTGGTATTATACATATACTGTAGTTCTGGTTGTACAGGAATACTATATAATATTGAAATTACTGTGGTATTAATACATATACTGTAGTTCTGGTTGGTACGGGATACTATATAATATTGAGATTACTGGTATTAATACTATACTGTAGTTCTGGTTGGTACGGGATACTATATAATTGAGAATTACTGGTATTATACATTACTGTAGTTCGGGTTGGTACGGGAATACTATATAATATTGAATTACTGGTATTACATACTTACTGTTGTTCTGGTTGGTACGGGATACTATATATATTGAGAATTACTGGTATTAATACATATACTGTGTTCTGGTTGGTACGGGATACTATATAATTGATAAGTATTTATATTACACATATACTGTAGTTCTCCTAGTTTGGTACCGGAGGATACTTATAATATTGAGCATACTGGTATTAATCTATACGGTATTTCTGGTTGGTGCGGGGACACTATATAATATTGAGAATTACTGGTATTAATACATATAGATCTGGTTGGTACAGGGATACTTTCCGATTGCCGTTTGGAGTCAGGAAGGAATTTCCCCCCTCTTTTGCTGGGTTTTTTTGCCTTCCTCTGGATCAACTGTTAGGTAGGGTTGATCCATGGATGGACTTGATGTCTTTATTCAACCTCAATTACTATGTTACTATGTATGATATTAAGTAACCAATGATCTCAATGGTATTTAAAGGTACAGGGCTGCAGTTTTATATATATAAAACATATGGAAATGTAATAACCATGTGTTATATATCCATATGTAATATCCATGCGTTATATATCCATTTGTAATATCCATGAGTTATATATCCATATGTAATATCCATGTGTTTTATATCCATATGTAATATCCATGTGTTATATATCCATATGTAATATCCATGCGTTATATATCCATATGTAATATCCATGCGTTATATATCCACATGTAATATCCATGCGTTATATATCCATATGTAATGTCCATGCGTTACGATATATCCCATAAGTGTATATCCATGTGTCTATATCATAGTAATATCCATGTTTATATTCACTATTATATCCATGTGATTATATATCACATGTAATATCATGTGTATATATACATCATGTAATATCCATGTGTTATATATCCATCTGTAATGTCCATGTGTTATAGATCCATATGTAAGTCCATGGTTATTATCCATATGTAATGTCCATCTTTATATACCATATGTAATGTATCCATGCGTTATATATCCATATGTAATGTCCATGGCGTTATATATCCATATGTAATGTCCATGCTTTATATATCCATATGTAATTCCCTGCTTTAATATATCCATATGTTAATATCCAGTGTTTATATATCCCTATGGATAATCCAGTATTATATACACATGTAATATCCATGTGTTATATATCCACATGTAATATCCATGTGTTTAATCCATATGTATATCCATGGTTAATTCCATATTAATAGTAATATCCATGTTTTATATATCCATATGTTATATCCATGTGTTATATATCCAATGTTATATCCATGTGTTATATATCCATAGTATATCCATGTGTTATATATCCATATGTAAATGTCCATACGCGTTATATAATCCATATGTAATATCCATGGTTATAATATCCATATTTAATATCCATGTGTTATATTCCATAGTAATATCCATGTGTTATAATCCATATGTAATATCCATGTATTATATATACACATGTAATATCCATGTGTTTTTTATATTCCACTGTAATATTCCATGTGTTATATATCCATATGTAATATCCTGTGTATATATCCATATGTTTAATATCCATGTGTTATATATCCATATGTAATATCCATGTGTTATATATCCATATGTTATATCCATGTGTTATATATCCATATGTTATAAAGTTGGAGGGGAGGGAGGAATTGCCTAATGTGCAAGTATCTCTCGCTTTGACATCCAGGGCCAACATGGCCATCTTGGAATTGTAGAAAAGATGCAGAAATTGGATTGGGTTATATTGGTAGGGATTGTAAGGAAAGAGAAGCACAGAGGGGAGGGTGGCGGTGGGTTACAGTATTACATGCATGTGATTGGGATTACTTTTACTGATAGGATTATTTATTTACAAAAAACACTTCACCTCTAATTTAACAACCAGAAGATGTATCACTCGCATTGCTCTGTAATCCTTAATTATAGAGACATAGTAACAGTTTTCAGTCATGAATCCCTGCAGTTGCTACCCTCCCTTCTAGCTCAGTGACCTTTAGACATGCTCAGTGTGATTCAAGCGCGTTATATTAGCTGTGGCAGTGGATTGGCTGAAATTTTAACATCATTCAATAAATGTGAATTCTGTTTGTATTGTTCAACTCCTAAGAGCTGGAAAAGTGAATAGCAGTTGTTGCTATGGGTTACTGTTGCTATGGTTTATTGGTCTAAGTTTTCATCACAAAATTACCCGAGAGTGGCAGGGGGGCATATTGAGCTGCAGCGTGATACGTCCCCATTCTGCACGGTTAACACGGGGGGGTCTGACCCTATTATTCAACTGCTGATGGATACTACCGTTCTTTATCCATGGATACAAATCAGCATGGCATCTCCTCATTTTAATCAGTTGTCCTGGCACTCAGAACACACACAATCCCTAAAATCACAGTCAGATGCAATTGTTAATGTGTATAGATATAGATTACATATAATTGTTATAATGCATGTGATCAGACCAAATGTGTGGCCCTTTATTTAGTGCACAACCCTTTATTGGATGCTGCTGAACTATAACTCTCATTGCTGTCAGAGTAACAGCTGCTCTAACCCCCCCCCCTTGTCCTACTGTAGACGGAGATTTAAGGACGTGCCCCGTTAGGTTCCTTATTCCACATCCTCTGCATTGATTTGATATGCAGGTCTTGTGCCCACAGACGGCTGAAAGCCAATCAGGCTCTGGCGTCAGTGTAAAGAGAGAAGCGTTTAATGCAGATCTGCTTATTCACACAGCCAGGCAGCCTCACATTGTGAAAGGAGGTAAATTAAAGGGGAAACAAATCCTATTTTGTTTCTTTCATTTAAACAAAATCTGAATCTATGAAATCCGTTCCCATCTGGGCTCCCCGGTCATTTCTGTTAATGATGACCAGACAGGATTCTAAATGGATTATCTTTGGATTGACAACCACTACCTAAGGATACGGACCGTATTGGAACATCCGGCGCAGGGATCACGCCCGAGGCAGAATCGACCCATGGACAACATATTTTTGTGAGTAACGGGTGACAGAATTCCGTCGTTGTTTTTTTTTTTTTATTTGCAGCAATGTGATGTCACAGTGTGTTTCCATAGCGAGGGTGCAGCCTTTACCGTGTCATCCTGTTATATATCCCACTGGATCCAAATCCACTTAATTCCGTCAGATTACAATCCGCTCCTGTGCTGTTGAAATCTTCTTTTGTGTTGTGTGAGTCTAAGAGGATTGTGTCAGTGTTAACTCATTAGGTCCCAGCAAACATGATGTGTCTGGGATGTATTGGCAGGCTGAAGACTTTTCAGCCTCTGAATCCTTAAAAATGCAATAAAACTACATCTACCAGAATCCTCAGTGAGCCCCTAGAAAAAATCTTATTGATTGAAAGCTTCAGTTTGTGGCATATACCCCAATTTTCCCTTTAAACGTTGAAAGGATTGGGGGTAATGATCTTTGCAGGGAAGGATTGAACCAAGAACATTTCGTCTATAGGGGAATATTGAATGATTGGTTTTCTCTTTTTGATTGGTCAGTGGCTTTGATTGGGGTCTAGTTGTTTTAAAAAAAACTTTCTCCCTGCATTAAAGGGCAAGTCAACCCATAAAACAAAAAAACTGGTGACTTATCAGTTATCTGCTGTTTATTACATGTATTTGTACATGTACTTTCTGGCAACAATATCTGCCTCCGCTCTGTGCTCAATTAGCCTTTTATGAGCTTGAGCATGTGCAGTGGAGGCAGAAGGGAGGGGAAAGCTTAATCTGCCAGAATGGGGACAATTATTATCATTAAATATCTGGCTAGTAATGTGCTGAATATATCAGTTAGGGTTGGAGGCAGGTAACTGACAATTGACCTGTATTTGTTTTAAGGATGGACATGCCCTTAAATGTTCCCATTTTATAAACCACTGTAGTAAGAGGTGCCCTGTGTGACTAACCCTATATTATGGAACCTACATAAAAGCAAGATAAGTGACCCAGCACTTCAGCTAAATCATTCCCCTTAAGCCTTGTACAGGCGTGCGATTTGGCATCTGATGCCAACCAAGCAGATGTTGATTATTGGTCACTAATGATGCCCGACCGAGGGCCAACACACAGGCCGTAATCAGCATTTGTTTGTTGGGTGTTGAGGTGTCAAATTGCCAGAAAGTACAAACCTTTAAGACTGGTGTACATGGGACAATATTTTAACACGTTTTCTGGCAGGGGGGATATTACAGGTTTTCATCCAACGGCCAGAGCTAGCAAGATATTGTCTTGTATAAAGAGGGGAATAGATTCAAGAGAGAAAATATTATTCTCCCTCTTTACAAGGCACTGGTAAGGCCTCATTTGGAATATGCGGTGCAGTTTTGGAATCCCATATACAAAAGGGACATCTTGGAAATGGAAGCAGTTCAGAGAAGGGCAACTAAATTAATAAGGGGAATGGAGGGGCTTGAATATGCAGGCAGATTAGACAAGTTAGGGCTGTTTACAATGGAGAAGCGGCGGTTGCGTGGGGACATGATAACCTTATACAAATATATTAATGGGCCATACAATGAACTCTCTGGTGCATTGTTCACTAATAGGTCATATCAGAGGACACGTGGACATCCTTTAAGGTTGGAAGAAAAGAAGTTTCATCTTCAGGTTAGGAAAGGTTTCTTTACAGTGAAACTGTGGAACTGTCTTCCAGCAGAGGTGGTAATGGCAAGTTCATTGAATAACTTTAAAAAAGGCCTGGATAAGTTTCTAAAACTAAAAAATATTGAGAATTACTGGTATTAATACATATACTGTAGTTCTGGTTGGTACTGGGATACTATATAATATTGAGAATTACTGGTATTAATACATATACTGTAGTTCTGGTTGGTATATATGTATGTATATGTTGGATATAGTGCCGCTTGGGGACGCAGTGCTGTACAGTATACAGGGATACTATATAATATTGAGAATTACTGCTATTAATACATATACTGTGGTTCTGGTTGATACGGGGGATACTATATAATATTAAAGGGTATCTCCACTCGTATTTTGAAGATTTGGTAATCCAGTTCTATTGAAGAACGGGAGGTAAAGGAGCTGTGCCTTACCTTCCGTTCTTCAATAGAACAAACAGGAGCCAGGAGAGAAGGTAAGAAACTTACCTGCTCGCTCGCTCCTATCTAACCATGTACCCTACCTCCTAAGGGGAACATATATCTGTATGTTTTATATCTAACAGTATAAAATCTAATCATGTACCCTACCTCTAAATGAAGATATCCTACCTTATAAATATTACATTTGATCCTTCTTCCCTGTGCTAGTTATCATTCATATGTAATGATAGCCTGAATGTGATGGTGAACCCAGAATAGTGCAATGTAATGTATTATTGCTCCCTTTATTATGGACAGAAGTGTTGTACCTGCAAGTTAAGAGCTGTCCCTGCAGTCTGAGTTATACATATAATTACTGAAGAAGTAGTAACGCTGACCTACTGATCTGCATAACTGTTGTTAGTGCTGAGTCCCCTGTGTAACACTTAAGTGCTTTTAAGTGGATGGAATGTGTAGAGACCAGGCTTTGTGTGAATGTGTTGCTCCAGCCTTCCATGTTCTGTAATGAATCCTAGTAAGAGAAGGATAGCTTTCGTACAAATGATTGTGTTCCATGTGGTATTTACTGTTTTTTCAACGACAAAGTGTAAATCGCTCTGTCTTAGGTGTAAATAACCATCTGTCATTGTGACCTATATAATGTCTGAGCAGACATAACTCACTGCTGTCAGGTACGGCTTTAAGATGCAATGTTCTTTGCAGCCAGCGAGCATCATTTGTATTTAGCCTGTCACTGCATGTGGTACAGCAAACAGTAAGGCATCAGGTGCTTCCCACAGTGCATTGTGTTCATTAATAACAACACCAACTCTTAACACCGAACACTTCCAGCAGTGGCTCGGATCACAAGAAAGGGCAGTTCTCTCAATTATAGGAAAACTCTATTATTGTGGAAGGGTAACGTTTGAGCACGGAGCGTTAACCCTGGCATTGTGTAAACAGATCCTTTTTCTGCCACTGATTCCATAGGTGGTCCAGAATAGGCAGTGTGTTTACCTAGAGATGTGCCTCTTGTCAGTAGATGCAGAGCTGCTGTGATTTGTTACTGGTTCAAGAGTAGGAATATTAATAATATAATAATTTGGGGTGTAACAAAAATTGAAGTTCTGGTGATTCTCCGTGTAATAGGGGAATGTATTTTAAACTGTATACTATTATCAGGAGTGTTCCTAGGGTTTTTGACACCTGAAACAAATTTTACATGCCGCCTATCGGCAGATGGGGGGGCGGTACATAAAGTGAGTGTGGCATCAGGGAACATAGGTGTGGTTTGTGGGGTGGGTATGTTGGGCTGACTAACACTGATTGGTGAACTGGAGGGTTGTGTTAACACTGACTGGTGGACTGATGATGAAATGCGATATTGCAGAAAGGAGGATTTTTTAAACTGCCTCCTTTTAAGTGTTCTACAGGGACGTGCCCTGAGCAAATGTTTCAGTTTGCTTCATGGTAGGGGCACCCCTGACAATTATTTACCCTAAAAACGAAGTCATTGTGGGTTCTGCTTCTCTTTATTTCCCAATTTCCTTCGCTGCTGGTAACACATTTTTGACCAATCAAATTGCCAGCTTCAAATCCTTGAACAGGGATCTGCAAAAGCAGCGAATCATAGCAAAGTAGAAAAGAGGCAGCAGGGATGATTGGATTGCTTTTAAGATAACGTTAAAATATGGAGGTTCAGGTGCACTGTGACATGGTGAATCAGCTAAATTTACCATTATTATTATCCTTTAGTCAGTATATGACTTCACCCGAGGGATGTATGCCGTAATAATTGCTGTGATCTCTCTATTATCTGGAAGAATGCCGTCGTTGAATCATTATTCCTCATAATTCTAAAAATAGATCAGCTCCCTTGCTTGAAAGCTTTTCTTCCCGGCCAGTGAATTACATGGACATTCTGGTGCAGAAAATGTAGAAATGACTTTCTTCTGTTATGAAAAATAATAAAGCAACGTCTCTGTTCAGTGCAACGTATTTAGACGAATCCCTTCACATGCCAACCTCACTTCTCTGTTTGCAGAGAGCTGCCTAGGAAGTTGTAGTTTTTATAGTACTGCCAGGGAATGCTAGACGTTGTAGTTTTTCTAGTGCAGCTAGGGAATGTGGGACATTGTAGTTTACAAACATCTGGAGGTCTGCAGGGCTAATCTTTGTTTTCCCTTTTTCTATTTAGTGTTGTGGCTATGTGAGATTTATTTCCCATTATTTATCAGACATTTTTTGGATTAGTGGTATTTTGTTCTTTTATATAATTGTTGCAAAATCATTTATTTATGGAAGTTTGTTTTTCTGTGATTAAATAAAAGATTTTTTTGGGAATTACTAATGATGGCCATACACTGTTCTAATATTGGGTCGTTTTGAATCCTTCAAAGATGGACGATATTAGGATATCCCTATATCATACGATCTGTGGATTGTGCATGGACAATCAGCCGACGATGGTACAACAATCCTACAATAATTTATTTTCTATCAGGTCAGTTAAAACATGTTTTTGTCCCCTAATCCAACCATACGATATGTGGATAGTACATTATGATTCTGTCCTAATCTTTGTGTAAGTTTAATTTTAGAAACCCACCTGGCTAGATTATAGACTAACTTGGCTACTTTGTGGATAAAGAATGTATCTTCATTCTAGGTGATTGAGTTCTACGGTAACATGTATCTATCACTATTGGGAGCAACAGGTGATTTCCGGATAAATCAACACAATGAAATTTCTTTCTTTTCCTCTTCTGTCTGTGGTTAATGAAGTGAGTTGAGTTTTTCAGAAATGTTACAGACTGATGAGTGCTGGTGATCAGATTAATCTGATTGGTTAGCTGGGTGTCCATTTTTGGAACTTTATACGCTGAGTGGCTGTCATATTTCCTAACTCTGACATCTATTGTTAATGATTGGGTAGGTTTGTCAGCATGTGTATGCCACATTATCGACTGGTTGCACTAAAATCAAATGTGGAATCAGCCATATATGTCTAAACTAAAATGGTTTAGTTTTTAAATAATTTAAAGGGTATCTCCACTCATACTTTCAAGGTTTAGAAATCCAGTTCTATTGAAGAACGGGAGGTAAAGGAGCTGTGTCTTACCTTCCGTTCTTCAATAGAACAAACAGGAGCCAGGAGAGAAGGTAAGAACTTACCCGCTCGCTCGCTCCCCCGGTGCTTAGTCTGACAGGTCCCGACGGACCTTGTCTTCTATGCGCATAGATCGCGCATGCGCATAGAAGATAAGGTCCGTCGGGACCTGTTGAAGAACGGAAGGTAAGGCACAGCTCCATTACCTCCCGTTCTTCAATAGAACTGGATTCCTAAGCCTTGAAAGTATGAGTGGAGATACCCTTTAATTTACATCTCCATACCCTAATGTTGGCTAATTTTACAGGTGATTGCAGGCAAATATTAAACAATTGACAAATATTAATGTCATTTTACTTTGCATTGTTTATCATGATATCTGGAACCAGCACATTTAAAATCCATGTGAACTAAAATCATCTGTGTCCTCAGTTAAACATTCCTTATCCATTCAGAAGGGTATCAATAGCACAGGGAAAGGCCAATGTCGAACTGTCACTCAGCATTACAGGGGAATCCTAAATTGGGGACCAAAGCCCATTCAACCAAGGAAATAGGGAAAACTGCTAAAATTTAAATACAGAGCCAGTGACAGTAAGAAATGCATAAAAAACAAATAGGAGTAAAATAGATATGTAAATAAGTGATAATAGAGATATGGAATGTTAGGTGGGCCCCCTAAACTCATCCTGGTGGGCCCCAACACCCTAGTCTGAGACTGGGAAAGGCAGCATTTTTAGGCAGCCTCATAAACTGAAAGGGACTTCTGGTCCAATAATTATGCCACATATAATAACCTTGAGTGTTTATATTGGTTCATTATAATACATTACAGGAGTTCAGAAGTCTAATAAAAATTCCAATAGGCAGACATATTTTTTGGAGATATCCCAAAAGTAAAAAGAGCTTGAAGAAAAACTTTAAGAAGTGTGACTGGCACCTGAGATTTGTCCGGTTCTGCTTATAACATGGAACTAAAGGGATTAAATGCTCCTTTGGGATTGCTTAGGGAAATTTCTGGCCAATCAATTTTGTCAGGTTGGAAAACACAGGAAAAGATTTGCAAGATCAAACATAATTAGTTCTGCATGGTAATGTTAAGGATACCAATAGTGTGATCTGATTGGGCAAGACTTTGGGGAGAAAAATTCTTAGGATTGGCAGTTAAAGGTAAGAAACGATGTAACAGTTGAATTTAAATAAAGCAATGCTTTAATCTGTATAAAGAGATGTAGTATTGGACGCTGTAAGGCAGAGAAAGAACAAAAAGGGGCTTTTAATTTGTTGTCCTTCATCTATTGAAAGTTTTTTCTAAAGTGTTTAAAGTGGGAGGTGTACATATTTAATAAAATGCTATCACACGTAAAAATACCTACAGTTGTGACTGTAAAGATTGATATCGTCCCCCTCCCAAAAGGAATATACAAATGAGAATCTTAGCAATCTTTGAACCCTACCCTACTTTTCTCTAGTTCAACTATCTTACCTTACCCATAATGCCTCCTAAGAGTTTTATATCCTGAGGGGATGGAAAAACCTCAGAAGGCCATTGCACCCGGACGGTTCAGTCTGTGTATGGTTACCTTAATGATATCATTATCTCTCTAGTCTGTAGATAACCATAGGCAATATGCTCATGTCCTGTGCTCGTAGTACAGATGCAGGCTCTCAAGTTTTTGTTTTTTTTATCCTGTATACATAGTAATGAAGTGTAGGTATAGCACGTGTATTCACACAGTAAATTGAATTCATGTTTGAGGTTTATGTACTCTAAAATGAAACTATAGTTGTAATCTCAATTTTAAAAGCAGGTTCCCTAGGGGTAGGTGTGCCATGGAATGTAACACTTTATCAGCTAAATCCCTTTGTGGCGCTTTCAATGGAATTTGGAATGTAACAATGTCATTTTTATCTGCACTTGGGTATTCCACATAGTTAAAATGTAGTTAAAGGGCAATTCCACCTCTGAAATGAAAAATTGTATATAAGTAAATCATTCTGCCCCCCAACCCCAAAACTGTAACAGTTATAAAGCTGACAGATGTAGGACTAATCTGTTATGCCTCTGCCCTCTGCCTCTCTAAAGGTTTCCACCTACTTTCCTTTATGAGCTAGTTATGAGTTTGCACAGGAGGTAGCAAGGGGATTAGCATGTTAACTGTGCTATCTGGAAGAACTTTGGATTAGAAAGAGGGGCAACTGGAAATGTGCAGTATCTCATGTTAAGGTGGCCGTAGACGATCCAATCGCAGTTGGACAATCTGCGGATCGCACAATCGGATTTTCTGCCGAAAATGTTTTTTCCCCAGGTGACCCGATAGTAAAAAATATTGTATGATCAGCAGGCAATCGCTCCCATAAACAAGCCAATGATTGTACGATTTCTGGATTGTATGTACAGGATCGTAGCATGTATGGCCACCACTAGTCTTCTATCTTATAACCGTTTAACTATTGCAGTACTGGGGGTGGGGGGTTGGGGTTGGGATTTACTACATACAGTTTTTCATGTGAAGATTTGACTTGCCCTTTAAAGACTAATACAACCTGTATTGGAAGATGGATAAGGACTGTATTTGTTCTCTGGTTCTGAGCTACAATGTACAACATTTCCTCTAAATGAGTTGCTATAAATACCAGTCCAAAATGGTTTAAAGGGCATGTGCAACCTTTATACTGAAAGACATGTACCTGTCACTTACCTGCTCCCATCTGCTGTATTTACAAAGCTTCACATGCCAGATGTTTAATGTGAAGTCTTTCCCTGTTTCTCCAATCGAACTTCACCACCTTGTGCCATCTCACATGAGGGTATTTCAGCTTGAAACTCACTCAAGATAAAGTGGCTGGTTGGGATCCCCTGAACATTTTCTGGCAGGTCTGGTCAGTGTTTGTTCAATATTGTCAATCAATCACACACATGGGTGTATTTTTTGTTGTTGGCCAATTCAATCGTATGGCGGCCTTTAGTAAACATTTACCCAATTTGTAAGTCTTATCTAGGTATGATGTAGTAATGCAGCTGCCACCTATGTGATTAACTTTAAGATAGAAAATTAAAGCTCCGTGTTAAGAACAATCTGCCAAAACAGGTTTTACTGAATATTTATAGGTAAATAAATCCTACACAAATGCTACCTATAAATGACTGTTTGTTTTCTCTTTATTTAAAGCATCTGCTGTCATAGTTCACTTGGCAAATAAACGCAGCATGGGTTATATCCATTTAGCTTCCTCTACTGTTGGTGGTGCTGCCTGTTATACTGCTTATATGGAAGGTGTATTATATTTGGCACAGTGGACGTATAAAGCATTGGATCTGAATGTCTGCTGGGGCTACAGAAAAGATGGACATTCGCTAAGGCACAAAAGTTCAATCAGTTGTTCTCCGGCAGTTTTAAGATCAGCAACCACCAAAAATGATCCAGAAAACTCTTTAGTTATTGCTGGACTGCAGCCAACGGCAATGGCTGTTTTGGAGCCTTAAGCAACCACCAGTCAGAGAATAAAGGGTCCTTTTCAGCCTATGAATTAGTAGGAATACGTCTTGGCCCCTGTGCCATTCCTTACATATTCTTTGATCATGTGACTTTTCCCTTATATCTGTTGTCACGATTTTCTTTTGTGTGTTGTTGTTTTTTTTGCATTTATTGGAGCACAATCCTGTATTTCTTTTTGTAGATATTTTATGATGTTATGGTCCATTCCTTATTAAATTTTAAAGGCAACGGTGCAGAAGGGGTATTACTGTCACAATAAAGCACCAATGTCCCTATACTGGTTAAATAACATAAGATGGAACCACTGAGGGGGTGGTAAAGGGGTGATATAGAGAGTTACAAGGATTAGGGGGTTTTGCTTTATTAGCACAGGTAATGTTTTTCTGTTGCTAAAATTACCAGCCAATTGATTTGCTCACATCGATCAGCCTTAAGCTGTAAACAAGCTAAAGTGTTTTCAGATTGCTCTAGTATTAAGGCAGTAAGGCTGCTAATTTGGCCCAAGCTACCAGTATTTCAGTATTTTGGTCAGTAGGACTGAAAATAGGTGGTTACTTTTTTTTTTCTGTCATTCCTTTCTCTGATTTGAACGATTAGACATGTCGGTAAATTCGGGTCAATACTCCAATTTGTGCGGGGACCATCATTATTTGGGCCCGGCCAATCAGTCAATGGCAGCAATGGCAGCCTAAAGCTGGGTACACATTGTACCAATCATTCTCCCTATATAAAGTATATAAAGTATATGGAGAATGTTTGTGACTGCAATACTACCCATGATCACAGACGACTCCCTATACCTTAGTACAGGGGGCCGACTGCAAAAGATGGAAATTTACGCTTGTAACATTTGATTCCACTTTGGAACGTTCGTTGGGGTTGGAATCGACTGTTTCGGTACACTTCAGTATTGAAGGGATTGGCCCTTTATCGGGAATGTAACCCAGCTTAAGACCAATGGATGTATTGCAGGCAGTTGGTTTCTTTATTTAAACTTTCAATCAAGAGAGAACAGCTCCCTATGGACAATGTAAAGTCAATTAATGTATCCCCTGCTTTGATTGTTTATTTCTCTATCTCATTTCATTATAATTGACAAGCCCTTTGGTAATCAACTAATGTCAGACTACGTAGAAACTTAGACTCTTTATTTTGACATTGTTCATTTGCTGTTTTATTTGAGGTTGACCATCAACCTAGCCTAGGCTGTTCCCATAATTCCTTTCTTCCTTTTCTGTTAAATACAGTTCTGATTTCAAATAAAGTGGGAAAGTGAGTAAACATTTTCAGTGCTTTATAGTAATAATAAAAATAGAACCGTAATGTTTGATACCATCTCCCTGACAATGTATGGATGGATTCCAGGATAACATTCATAACATATGTGAGGTTCCTGGAAATGTGTTTTCATTGCAGCAATATCCTTATATACTGCCCAAAATATACTCCCTCTCTGTGATTTCAGGTATTGTAGGACTAGGTGCTTTCATCCACACCCCATAGGGGTGTAGGAAATACAGCAGTGATCATTTCTGGGTCACTTGATGACCCAATTTGTAGTCAGGACAGATACACTGCATTTGAGTAAGGAAATGTGACTGAAAATGATTGAATTTCCAGGCCATATCTCCACATGTATTTCCAAACTTATTAATCAAAGAATAAGCCACATCTACAAATGTAACCGAGACCATTTAAGTGTGTTTTTTCCCCCTTTCTTTAAAAATTTTACATTTCCACCCCGCTTTAAATTTCATTATTGCGTTTTTCAAAATTTTTAATAGGGGAAAAAAAATCAGAAATAATGTGACTTGGGGGGAGTATAAACAAGAAAATCATTAGTTTTAATAAATAAACTGTAAGATTAAAGGGAAAATAATTATTTTACACCAAAATATTTATTGCTTTCTTATGCAAAAAAGGGGGAATGAAAAGCTAACATTGTGTACTTTATACAAGGCCTGCTGTGCTTCTAAACAAAGGGAAACTGTTGGAAAATACTAGCCGATATCAATGGCCTTGTTCAGTACTGTAAACAGAAAGCAAGTTTGTAATTGGCCACCCTAGGATATTGTCCGAGATCAACATTACCCTGCTTGTGTTGTAGGGGTTGCATTTATTTATTTATTTATCGGTCAAATCTGAAATGACTTGGATGTTGCTTGGCCTTTTAAAGTGCCTTTAACCAAGGCTGGTTCTGGGCATTTTGGAGGCCTTAAGAAATATCTCCATGGTGCCCACCTGACGTTGGTGATGGTATTTCCCAACACAGTCATAAAATACCACATAGTTATACAGCATGAATGTGAAATAATGCATGGCACTGATACTTTACGGCACAGTATCAGTATTTGCTAGTGCCTTCATAAATATGTCCCAAAGTTTTAGGCTTTAAGGGGATGACAAAACATGCATTAATGTTAATGTAATCATTAAAGGATAGTTTCAGCCTAAATTACTAAATACATGTAAACTGGTATCCCTTGCCTGTGACCTTCGGCGACGATTAATATCCATAGTTTGTAGTGTGTGCATGGGTTACATTATCCACTATATATTACACGGAGCTATATATATTATTTTGCTCATATAATGTCTCTAATAAATGAAATCTATAAGATTTCCACTAAATGAAAAACATAGATAGCGGATGACAAATGTGGTTTTGTCAGTGTTAGAAAAATCAGACTGGCAGATAGGAATCCCATGAATTTAAATGGAATCCAGGTCAGACACTCTAAGCATTTAGCCAATGGAATCTGACTGAGTTGCTTTTAGCGATATATCAATGAAGACATCTGTATACAGTAGATTATACTATACTAGTCATAAAAGGCTTGCTATATATATCCTTATGAACAGTGCTTAGCAATGTCAGCAGTTAAAGGTGCTTAGCTATCTGTGTCACATGACTCCCCGCTATTAAATATAAGGATATTAAGCCTTATCGGAGTTCATCCTTTATCCTCCTGGTCAAGGAATGCTTTGTGGCTTCTTATATCCTAATGTTTTACAATAGTTCATTATCCACTCTCTGTGCCGTCAGTGTACTTATGCCACACCCTGTAATTACCCGTTCATATAGAAACTAAATGAGAAAGTATACTTACATTGGTCACGCCTGCTAGAAACCTGAACAAGGCAACAGAAACACTAATGAAACAAAATGAAAGCGAAACCAACCTCCAGCATTTTCTATTTAATGGAAGGTGGAACATGTGCAAACAGCGCTGAGCTCTATTTAGACCACATTAAGGTTCCCATACACTACACTTTGCGTTCAGACGTTCACCACTATTTTTTGCAATAGACTTTCCAACCTGTCAGGGAAAGGCACTACAGAAACATTAGATACACATTAGTGGGGTTTAGTATATTTATTAGACAGGGAAAGTTATAAGGAATGAATCTAATGTGATTCTATGTAGAGTTCAGCAACAGCACAATTCATTAGGCCTGTGCACACAAGTTAAAACCGGTCACACACAAAAATGAGAACGTAGAATAGATAATGTTATATAAAGCGCACAAATTCTGATTTCGTGTCCACACGGATGATATGTGTCTTCACACGGAGATGATATGGGGGCAGTAGTATGGATGGACTGATGGACCAGGCAGGGCTGGGGGAACAGCAAGTTTAGGAAGCAATTATCCAAGCTGTGTCTTGTCTTCTGTATTAAAGGGCAGTTATACTTCCCTGTTCCCCTCGTCTTCTCACCACTGAAAGTACCCAGGTTGGGGAGCTACTGGGGAGGTAATTGTTTACTGCTAAACTCACCTGAAAACACATTTTTCTTGATTTACAGGCTATAAACTGCTGTCAATATGTAAAAGGATTTGACTTCTGTTTAAACTGTGTTTTCTCTCTCCACAGAAGGGTACAAGTCTCTTGATCATCTTAGTCTAACTATCCCCACAGCAGGGCATCCCGCATCCCCTGCTCACCCTCTATCCGGATGTCCAGTTCCCAGTGTCCCGCCTGCTGCCGAGCCTGTCCCTTACCTGCAGACCCCCAACTCAGAACCTCAGACACTGGCTATGCTGAAGACTGCTAGAGAATGCCCGCAAAGCTCCAAACCTCCTAGCGGGTCCAAATCAGGTGTCAGAAATACATCCGGCTGCTTCCATGCTTCCAGCAACAAAGCAAGCAAGAGCCTCAGCCATCCCAAGCAGCAGAGAATCAGCAGGAGGCGAGCTACCAATGGATGGATGCCCATCGGTACAGCGTGCGAGAAAGCAGTTTATGTCGTTGTAAGTGCACAGTTTGGTATGACAGTATTCATGTGATGTAGCATCGCTCACTTTACACAGATCTGCACACACAGTTTTACATTGACTTCCTGTCCTGTGGAGCATCTAATGTTTGTCTTGCCTGTGCAGCAGTGTGATAAATAACCTGAGGATAAAGATTGCTGAAATAGGAATGGAACCCTCATTTCTCTTAATCGCACTTGCACACTGTACCGTTACATCCCCACATATTGCCCATTGATCTGTATATTTTCCATTGTGACCACTGCATTAAAACGGCAGCAAACTAAATCCATTTTGAAACAAGATAACCTGTGCACTGGTTTTCATTAAGACTACTCTCATGTCTATTGACTAATATTAAGTAAAATTCAGCTTGACAGTTTAATTGAACTTAATATTATTCAACATACAATGACCTGGATGACTCAGAACCTTTATAGACAAAATGCCATGATGGAGAGAACTAATTGCTTTGACCTCAAGTCAATTTTATTTTTTGCCATTGCTTGGCCTTTACAGATGTCCAACCTGCAGCCCTCCAGATTTTCGAAACTTTAACTTCTAGAATGCAGAGTGCATCAGGGACGGGGTGTAGAAACTATACTAACAGATAAATGACTTAATGTTTGATTCCTTCTCAATTGATCTTCTCTTTAAATACATGAAATATAAGAGCTTAAGTGCTAAAAAGATGTAGGTATAAATATGTGTATGTATGTTTGTATATAAACATATTTGACTTTACTTGCAGAATGAGCCGGAGCCAGCACTCAGAAGGAGTTACCAGGCAGTGGAGAGAAATGGCGAAATTATCAGAGTTCGAGATACTGTTCTTCTCAAATCTGGGCCTAGAAAAAAATCCATGCCCTATGTAGCGAAAATATCAGCCCTCTGGGAAGAACCTAAATCCGGTACAAAACAAACTTAACACTTTTTGATAGAACTTATATACATTAGGGCTTATTCAATATGAGGTGCAACATTTTGCCTGTGCTCTTAATTAATGTACAGCAGCTAATCAGATGTTACCTTTTTGCTGGTCTACAACAGTTATAAAACATGGGAAGGCATCTGATTGGTTGATGCACATTAAGAACACAGGCAAAATTTTGCACTTTACATTGAATAAGGCAATTTTTTGTGTAGTATTTCTGCACTCACAAGAAATTTAGTTCTGTGATTGGTGTTTTAACTTTCCTTTTTAAACATCTGTAAGGCAAATTTGCTGCGGTATATTCACGTACACGATGTGTACGAATGAACGTTTCGGCCCATAAAGTGCCCACACACGGGGCAATTATCGGGCAAAACGTTTGTTTATACACATCGTGCTTAGCGGGTTGGGACCCGCGATCGCACGTGTGTACAAACTTTTACTGTATCGGTGTATTCTGAAATAGAACACTCTTGTGTACTTAAACATGTTAAGGAATGTGTTTTAGAGGCTTAGTTCCTTATAGGTGTTCTCCGGGTGATCTCAGTGCTGCTTTGTAATGATATTTCTGTGCTTACCTTAATAGGGGAGTTGATGATGAGTCTCTTCTGGTACTACAGACCGGAGCACACTCAGGGAGGACGCAATCCCAGCATGCATCCGGTAAGTGACAAGTATGGAAATCTGTTTAGATGGCTGTGCAAATTTTTTAAACTGTGGCTCCATCTAGCTGTACAAAATGAAACTGCAAGAGATTAAATTTCTACCAGTGGTTTCACCGCATCACATTTGGGAAAATATTACTCAGTAATCACAAAATATGACTGAACATTTTTTATACAAACTAAAAACTGGCTAAATAATTTTAAGCTTTAGCTCTGGGGGTGGGCAACAAACATATATATAGAGAAGGCAGTTATCCACTCTTTTCTCACTCCAGGTAGTTGATCTAACTACAAGGATTGCTATAGTGAAAGATTTTACTGACTTTGCACACGTGTAACTTCACTTATCCCATTATAGCGTAACACAGCTTTTTTATCAGCAATATCTGTATGTGTAGGGAAGGGGTCCCTTTGGGAATTGCAGCGTTGTAACTCTAATGACAATTTTATTTTCCAGAATGAGATTTTTGCTTCGCGCCATCAGGATGAGAACAGTATTGCCTGTATTGAGGAGAAGTGCTACGTCCTAACATTTGCAGAGTACTGCAGGTAGGGGTAGCTCTTGTGGCTACAGGGTGAAAACTGCACAAAACTTACTGTACATAGTAATTGCTTTGATATATCTTTTATTTCTCTCCCAGTGATAGACACGCACACACACTATTTATAAAAGAACCAGTAGAGAGTACATGGTTAAGCATTTGGGAAGATCTATACCTTCACTACCTGTACACATTGGTCTGCATGCTACCCTCAACTAGAGTTGCACAACTTTAACTTCCTACCTTATGATGGCTGGGTAATTGTTTTGCCTGCCCTTAATTTGACACCCCCTATTAATTTGGCATGAAGAATGCCAGCCATATTAATAAATCCTATAGAACTTATAAAACACCCAGCGTTTCTATTTGTTATTTCACATAGTTTGTGTCCTTTTTAGGACCCTAGATCTCCATTGATACTCCCTGGTGGCAGCTAAGCAAAACCCAGACTCACTTCCTCTTTAAACCCTCAACGCCTACCAACAATAGGAGATCTAGAGCTCCCTTTTCATTCCTCCTGGTAATGACCAGTGATCAAGGAGGGAACAATATAGGGACCATCTCTCACCTTCAAGCTCATTTAGTTTCAGCACAAAAGCATGTACTCCATTCTATATATATATATATTTAATACCCTGACTTTGTACATTTGCCCTCTGACAAACCAATGACCAGTCTAATTGTAATGGTAGGTATACTGCAGCTGTGAGATACAGAATAACAACAAACTCTGACAAACCCAGTGCAAAAAAGTTAGATTGATGTTCATTGTAATGACTAAAAAAATTATTTGATCCCTTTACCAAAGATGACTTCGTACTTGTTGGCAATCACAAAGGTCAGATGTTTCTTTTAGTTGGTCACCAGGTTTGCACATATCTCAGGTTCCCCCCGTGTTGTCTCTTGTTTCTGACATCCTAAAGGTTCGTACACACCTGCAGATTTTCACCAGACCCCCGAAAACGGATGATAGTCGCGTGTGTATGCGTTCGGTATCCTTCCCCGGCCAAAAGGATACACACGCACCACTATCGGCTGTTTCGGCCGTTCTTCGCGGGTTTTTGTCGGGCTCGGGGTTCTGGTAAAAATCTGCAGGTGTGTACGAACCTTTAGACAGTTCTTCAGTCTTTAGTTTGTAATCTAAAGATGCCTTTTATACAGGCACTGAAACAAGCTGGAATTAGGAGCAAACCCTTACCCTTACAGAGCTTGTTTCCTGCATACAGTGAAGACACCTGGGAGACGGAAATCTTACTGGTTGATAGAAGATCGAATACTTTTTTCACTCATTACAATGTACATCAATCTCTGACTTGTTGATTTTCAAATGTACAAAATCAGCAAGGAATCAAATATTTCTTTCCCTCACCATACACATTTATATACTTGTTAAAGGGGAACTGTGGTCTACAAACAAGTTAAGCTTAAATGAAAGACCGGTTTCCTACCTTAAACGAGCCATCAACCACCTCTCTACGTGCTCCACAGCCCAAGATATACAGAAATGACTGACCAGAAAGTTAATGGGTGGGAGGCTGACATGTGACATTCCTAAGGCTTCTCCTGCACAGTGCCGCCGGCGAGCACAGCCTCAGACTCCCTCAGTGTGTGAGGGAGACAGGAAGTCCCTCCTCCTCTCTGCTGTGTGAAGTCCTGACAGAGAAGGTAAAGGAAACTACAGCCCTTCTCTTTCAGTGTGAAAACAGCCTTTTCAGGCAGAGTTCTCACTCTGAGTAACCCACAGCACCCGTGAGTGGGAGGGGCCTAGGCACCCGTGAGTGGGCTGTAAGATAATGGACCATGGGGGGCCTGCAACTGGAGGGACCATGGGGTCCATGAGTGGGAGGGACCAGGGGGGCTGCAAAGATTGACTGACAGTTTCAGAGCAGGAAGCAGGAAGTGCAGGGGACCTGGTGATGCTGCTGCCATATCACACACAAAAAATGTAAATATCTTCAAAACTATGTAAAATAAACAATGAAAATAAAATGCAAAAATTCTCAGAGGAGCAATTCCTATCAATTTACCTAAAGTCATTTTAGGTTCCCCTTTAATGTAATATTTATGTAGAATTAATATTTATTTTATCTTGTGTCCCTTGTATTAATTTGTTCAAGTATCATTGTACAGTGCTGCTCCCCCAAGTGGTACTATATAAATAAAATGATACGTATATACATATCACTGGGTGTCCTTTACAAAGGGAGAGAGCTCTGATGACCCTCTAATCTTGGTACACACGCGAAGACTCGCTACTAGCAATTCGCTTGGTCAGGGCAAATGACTATCGGTCGTGGCAATAGTGGCAGAAGCTGACAGTTTACGCGACTGATCGTGCAGTCCCATAAGGAACCGCATGATCGCCGTGATTTTCCAACAGGCCCCATCCGGACAAACGAGCGACCAAGCTCAGTCACAGCTTTTCACACACCATGCGATATTTCCGATACACGTCACTATCCGTTGGTCGGCCAGAAATATCTCTTGGTGTGTACTCAGCCTAATGAGTGTGAAGGACCTGCAGTCCAAAATGTTACTTATTTCACACAGGTTTATATTTGGTGAGGATTCGCTTGTTTCTGAGACGTTAGTCAGCAATATTTTTTTTATTTGAACTTGCAGTTCCATAAACCGGTATCTCAGCAGAAAAGGGTTTGAATTATTTATATAAATGTCAAACAGTAGCCGCCTAGAGAATGTTCCTAGAGAAACATGACTATGTAGTGATCAGTGAATTTGCTTTTCAAAAGTTTTTGTCATTTTTGCTTATTTTGTTATCGTGGTATAACAAGTTAGTCACGCAATTTGTAGTCGATATAAAGCTCCCAGAATCCCATGCAGGTGACAGAAGGCAGGAAGGATGCTGGGAGATAAACAGTGAGTTTGTGTTACCAAATCGAATTTTGTCTAACTGGGACTTTCAATTTCTTTCAGATTTTGTGCCTTTGTAAAACGTCGAGGGGAGGGCTGTCCAAACAGGAAAGCCTTGATTGTCCCTCCCTCCGAAGAGTATTCCACCCCTTTACACCGCAGGGTGCCAGATAGCACCGACCCGGAGCTGGTCTTCCTGTGCCGGCACGTGTACGATTTCAGGCACGGCCGAATCCTGAAGAACCCGCAATAGCATCCACTTCAGACATTATTACGCAGCCTAAGACTGATTTCAGCATCTTCCCAGTTGCTGGCCTGAGTGCCTCAGGAAGATGGGAACCTCTTGCAGCAGCCTTCGGGCTCTGGATTCAGGAACAGACACTGGTTAAAGTACTCAGCAGATGAAAGCACAGCACTTCGTTAGAGATGAGCATAAATTATGGAGAAAAAAAACTAAAAAAAAGAAAAAAAAAAACAAAAGTATATAACATATGATTATATTATAAATATATAAATATATCTATATATTGGGGAAAAATAAGCCAGTACATCAGGTCAGGAACCATAGTTGCAAGCTTGTGTAGGGATGTGTTAGTGCATGGTTGAATCAGAACTTGGTTCAAATGCCTTAATATGTCACACAGGTCCCTGTCACACCCACACAGTTGTCTTTGCTTTCCTTACACCAACCCCCCCCCCCCCCCCCCTAATCCCTTCGCTCTCTAAAGTATTTAATTTAAATTAAAAAAAACAAACTTTTTTTTAAACTAATTGCCATGACCTTGCCCACACGTGGCCTATATTTAGTAGCAGAGGTGTTTGACCTCAGCACAGCTTGGCAAGTAAACAGTAGCGCCTCTGCCAATAAATGTGTTGGAAGAGTAATAGTGAGCTCCTACAAATCTGACAACTTCAGCACAGAATTCCAGCAGTTAGCATGTCAGAGTTTTGACAGTTAACATGTCACAGAATTCCAGCAGTTAGCATGTCACGGAATTCTGATAGCATGTCACAGAATTCTGACAGTTAACATGTCACAGAATTCCAACAGCATGTCACAGAATTCCGACAGTTAATGTCAGAATTCCAACAGTTAGAATGTCAATGAACTCGACAGTTAGCATGTCATAGAATTCTTACAGTTAACATGTCAGAGTTTTGACAGTTAGCATGTCACTGAATTCCGACAGTTAGCATGTCACAGAATACTGACCGTTAGCATGACACAGAATTCCGACAATTAGTGTGTCACAGAATTCTGACAGCATGGCAGCCAATTCTTATTAAATACTCCAATCTTTTTAACCTCCACTTTTGATTGAAATTTTGATTCTCTGTTTTAAAATTTAAAATGTTTAAAATCAATCAAACTTGCAGCTTACAGGAATCTCTCACTTCTGGAAAAGCGACTCTAAACATACCAAATGCAGACAAGGAAGTGCGACTGCCTGCTTTATGGGGTTGATTCTCCGAGGGCTGCTATCGCTCCTCCAACGCAATAAACCTTCTGTGGTTTTCGGTGCATTGCGATCATGTTTTAACATTTTCACAACTTTAACTCCAGCTATAAGCTGCATAAAATAATCGTGCAAAAGGGTCACTAAAACCCATCTTAAAGCAGTGTTAACTCTGCATTAATTAGCCTGGCTTTCAGATGGGATTTTGCTATAACGCCCCTGGGTACATCATCCTAAACATGTGGTATGATCCCAGACAATATTATTGGCTATACCAAAGGAGTGGTATTTGCTTATTGTGTGTCATACTATTCTCCAAAAGCTTTTACTTAAACCTTTTTTTTTTTTGAGAATGCATCAGCTGTGAATTTAAAGCAATGTAGCACCATTCACCTATAGAAATGCACACATTGACCTGTGCCCCGATTACTTTCACATTGACTTTGGCTTTAGCAAACAATTGGAAGGTAATTCCCCAATTTATAAATAGGGGGTATTTCTTATTTAAACCTGTGTACTGGTATGAAAAAAAAATTGTTATGAAAATTTTGTTATCAGCTTCATTAGTTACCAAAATTAGTGGCACAATCCTGAATTCCTATTTCTATGAATCGTCCACATTCTTATCTAGTAGAAGTGACCAATAACAAGCTTGTGTTCTGAGAAATTGCTACCTGATTGGTTAACATAATTGCCATTTGCCTTATATGTACTAAGTCTAAACATTTATGTATATCTGAAGACAAGACTATTCTATTCAGATGAAGCTGTGTCGGGGTGGGGGAGGAAGAAAAGGTGGGAGATGGGGTGGGGGGAGACTAGAAAAGGGACAAGTCAACCATAAAATAAACAACCAAAGGATGTTTTACATTGGATTAGGATGGACAAACTGCCGTTTGGCCGTTTGCACTAATGTAGTCAAATGATCGCACTGTAACAGAACTATGGACTGCTGTAATTCACTGATTGAAACTGGGATTCTGCATTTTCACTCTTTAGAATATTGCAGAGCTGTGACCAGTATCCTAGACAGCTAATGGACAGTTGGAAATTGGTTAGGGGGTAGTGGTTTAAAAAAGCTACATAAAAAACTGCTCTGAGAATATTGCAGGCCTGGTACACACGGGCAAATCCCATGCCATATATTTCTGACCAACAAACTACCAACCAATAATTAGTATTCTTTGGTTTGGGAATTAAAGTGGCACTACTGATATTTTAGCTTGATAACTGATCTTGTGGTCCAATGAAAACTGTAGGATCAACCAAGATGTATTGTTATATGTCTTAAAATTGGTTATGTGCTGGAAATTACAATCTATATCTAGTCGTAATCAACGAAAAATGTCAGCTACAGCATTCAGTTGGGCCAAAATATTGTCCTGAGTGTGCAAGCCACAATGCCTGGATCACATGGGCCTGATATTCCCGCAACAGATATACTTTATGGGAATAAAGTGGCATTGCCCACTGTGGATTTCAATTTTCTAAACAACATTATTATTATCAACCAATGATCCCTGTCCGATCCAAACAAAATATTGGACTGGAGATCAATCAGCACAAAACTATTGTCTTGTGTGTACCTGGCCTAACAGTGAATCTGGATGTTCCATTGATCATACCAAAGAGGAACTTTGTCATGGGGTGGTACAAAATAAGAATAGACATAATTTGCATTCCATCAGTACAGAACTGAAACTGCCTGCAGACTCTTATTATCCAGTTATAGTTTATAGTTATGTTTTGTGTCAAACATAATTCCATGGATTTGTTCTAAAAGATTGGGCCAAATCTATCTAATCAGAATTAAATGCTTGTTACAAAAGAAAAGAACCCATGTCAAGATTTGTTTTATGCATTTTGGTGTGAGTATGAGAGCAATGATGTTAAACCACTGGACGACAAATTGCTTAGAAGGCTTACCGTATTTGCATTCTGAAACAAAACAAGCCTCCCTAGTTGTATGTGATTAATGCCAACCATACCTAGAAGACACTTAAGAAATTCCACGTTTGATTGTGGATTCTATCAAATGTCTACAGACGTTACAAATGTTTTACCTTATGCCGTTCTCGGCCTGGCCCATTCTTCTGACGATTGAATGAGAATGTTGTGGGAACTTCGGAAGGTGATTTTCTTAATGTGTGGGCACCTTTACTCTTACATGTAACATCTAAAGACAAGTAGAATTCTAGCTGTGATATCAGAGCAATAGTTTTCCAGACTCACTCTTATACTGGTTTGATGCTTTCATTTTCTTTGGCTAGAAATGGATGTTCCGTAGAACAGCCAATCATTTTTCTGTTTTCAGTGTGCATTGGAGATTTATTAAGCTAATTCTGTGGCCTAGAAGTTCTTAATTCCTACTGCATTCCTATATTTCCTGGTCTGGTTTGAAACTTTTGTTGCTGGTGGTTCTAGGTTGCTTGGTTCAGTTCTGCCTTTTATTACGGTTTAATTTTAAAAACAAACAAACAAAACAATTTGCGGTTCTTTCCTTTGGCAGCTTTCAAAATGGTATGAAGTGTTGGCATGGCAGCCGTTTAGCCTTTCTCTTACAGATTAGCAGATCTAGGTGTTCATTGCTTATGTTTTGGGTTTGCAATAAAGCTCCTTTCTCCTACAATTCTCAGGTTAACATGGGGAAACCTTATTGGTGGGAAGCTCCATAATGTAACTCTTGTACTGGACATGCATAGTCCAATATTGGTTAGTTTGTTTTGCCAGTATTTATTAAGATTGTTTTCAAATCTTGTCTTCTTTTTAGGCTATTCTATTTTATGATGTGTTTGTCTGCTACACCTTCTTGCAGATACTTCCACCAAGACTGATGGACTCATGGATCAAGACAGGCAAAAGTTTGCCTGTGCCATTAATCCACTATTTTTTCCCTGGCATATTGCATGAGCCTATTGGTATCCAGCATTTCATATCTTCAAAATAACAACAGGTCTACCTAATAATGTTGAGAGATGAAATACAAATTAGGTTTCTTAACAGTGTCGAACTAGGGTATTGGGACCCACCAGTATGTAAGTCTTTAGGTCTACTAATATGCCATTTCTATCTTTGCCCTTGTCTCTGTATCTACATTTTCGTGGATGAAGTCTGTGGGCCTATCAGTTTCACTGTATACTGGTGGGTCAGTCTGACTGATTCTAATCCAGGGATGCTCAAATAGTTTTCCCTTCAGATGGTTAGAAACTACAACTCCCAGCATTCCTTGGCTTCCCTCTGTGGTTGAGGAATGCTGGGAGACACGCCATTTAAGAATCCCTGTAATCTAATCAGTTAATAGGGGGGATTTTTTTGTATAATTAGCTCCTTTACAGTATAGGATTTTTATTGAATTTAACACATAATAATGCATATACAGTAAGTGCAAATCATTTATTTAAAACCGTTTAAATAAGTGGCAAAATACCAAATCCCCATATATTTTCCTTGCAGCTCCTTGCATAGCAAAGAGATTTAAAAGGCAGGAAGTGTAAAAGTGTAGGAATCGGAAGTCCCTTGGTACGGCAGATTGTAAACAGAATTCCTCCCTCCGATTATGCTTTCTCTGCGGAATTGAAAGGTGTTTAAAGTGAGATCTCTGTAGAGAAAGCATACAATGACGTAGGTAACGTGACTCCTGTCTCACATACAGAGGCTTCAGGATTCCTGCATTCCTAATTAGTTAAGTAAAAATTAGATCACCACCAGCTTGTCAGGTCATTGCCAGGAACCAATACAGAATAGGAGGAGGATGGTAGACATGGACCAGTGCACAATATATCTGAAAAAACCTTCAGGGTTATTCAATAAAAGTTCTTATTGTTTAAAATGGTGCTAATTTTGCCCCAACCAATCAGATGTTAGCTTTTAAATGTTAAATAAGATCTGATTGGTTAGGGCAAAATAAGCACCATTTTAAACAATAAGAACTTTTATTGAATCTCCCTGCTTGTGTGCAAAACTAAATAAAAGCACCCCGGGAAACAGCTTCCTGAATTTCGCCATGTCAGAGACTACATTTTTAAATGGAATATTGGCTAAAATCTAGAAATTGGGAAACAGATTTAGATAAACGTAATTAGAGCTTGAATGAAGTATATACAGGGAGATTCAATAAAAGTTCTTATCGTTTAAAATGGTGCTAATTTTGCCCCAACCAATCAGATTTTATTTTACATTTAAAAGCTTACATCTGATTTGTTGGGGCAAAATTAGCATCATTTTAAACGATTAGAACTTTTATTGAATAACCCTGATAATGTCTTACAACCCTAACATTTAGTTCTCTGACAAACAAAATATAATTAGCTGTTGGTTAACATCCGATTGGTTTCTACAGATTAATAGCACTGGCAAACTTTGCACCATTGGTTTGTTTTTATCTGAAAATTATTAACTATAAATTAATAATTATGTTTAGGTTTACTTTAATGACAAAGTTCCCCTTCAAGAGTTTCCCTTGAAACACAATATTTAATTTAGAGATTTGTTTCAGATGCCAGCAAAGAAAGAGAAAAGCGAAGATGAAATAAAATAGAGATATTTTGAATTCCTATGCATGTATTGTAAAAGCTTTAATGTTAAACCTGCTGAAAGTGAAGTGGGCTTCTTCCAGTAACATTTTACAATGGCCTCTTCATAATATTTTTTAAGGTTTTTTTTTTTTTTACTTAGAATAAAAACATTAATATTAAAATCTTAAATTAACCCTTTTCCTGCTTTTTTTTTTTTAATTAAAGGGCAATTATACTTTACTGACCACCCTTCCCATTTAATGTACCCAGGCTTAGGATCTTATACACTTAGTCCTCACCCCTGAGGAAATATTGGATCCCCAGGAATGCTTTATGGGTAACTGTTTCCAATTGTTAGGGTTATATAAAAAGCTTTTCCATCGTACCATCAAAATGAACCCTAAATTACATCTCTAGATAAAATTTATTTCTGGAAAGGTTCTGCCATATTACTTCCTGCTTGAACACTTCCAGTTTTCAGCCATGTGACCAGCCTCTGTCTACATTAATAGGTTCCCCTTCTCAACTGTCAGTTTTTTCTTTTTTAATTTCTGTTCAGGTACTTCCTGCATTAAGTCTTAACTGAGCATACCTCTCCCCTGGGGTGGAGGGGAGGAGCAGAGCTCATTCATCACAATATAATTTCACACAGTGTTCAGCAAGAGATGTGATTCTGGGCTAATTTTAAAGGAAAGACTGCAGGCTTTTATTTAACCCTAACTTGTTTGGACATCATAGTTTCCCCTTAAAGTTACAATTACAATGATTGGTGTGTCTTCCCATAGGTCAAGACAAAGACTGAGGGAGGGGGCAGGGCCGGGCAGTGATTGTAACTTTAAGTAAGTGTTCCAGGGGAACCAGTGCACCCCCATTTAAAGTACCAGCGTAATTCTTGGTACATTAAATGGAGGCAAAGGTGTATAATTTCCTGCATTAGTAAAGTGATTAGCAGTCAATAATGGACAGTGATTGGCTTTATTAATTGTGATGTTTAAGTTGTCTTATTTTATAGTTATTATAATGTTAAGCAATGCTGACAGTCTCCTGGAATCCTGGGAGTTAGACTGCTCTACTGAACAGTGGACAGTAAACACAGTTATACGATTCCTGCTCTGTTAAGCAGTAATTCTATTCACTAGTGCTCTATGTAAACGAGGTATAATCCCACTTAAATGGGCAGTTTTCAAATGGGGTGCGTGGCCTCAATACATTGATCCATACGGCCACAGGCGTTTTCGGTAAATCTTTTTCATATGTAAAACATTTTGTAAGCTCCAGATCATTACTGATAAAATTATTTTGATAGATTTAGTATACCTATCATCGATTCCATTGAGTGTGAGCTGCGATGTCAGTTATGGGTCTTCAACAAGCAGCCTAGAAGATCAAGTGTAGGTGGGCATTGGTCAACGGATGACGAAATAATCAGTTGTAGACCTAAATGTCTGAGTAGAGGTTGGCTATACTCTTAAGCAGTAAATTACAAAATATCCATAAATTAATTTAAGTAGGCCATACAGGCAAAGATATCCAAAGATTCTACAGCAATCTCATTGTATGTTGTTACTGATAACAAACTTGTTTTTGTGATTGTATGATCATTATCTCTGAATGTATTGCCTCCTTTTATAATCACCCTTTTTAGAATACAAAATAAAAACTCATTTAGTAAGTGGTGCAAACATTGACTTATAAAGGACAATTAGACTTTGTATTCTTCTAAGGTCAACAGACGAGTCAGTGCAGTCAACTGATTGGTTACTTTTATAGTTGGAAGTTCAAATATGGCTGTTTATATGAACATTAAAATAACATCAGTTTATGGATTCACCTTACATATGACACAAATAAAATGAAGTGGATTGGGTCAAAGATACAGTGCACATGACTAGATATGTTTTAAATTCATCATTAGCAGATGGTTTTTAGCCTTATTAGTGCAGACTTGGTGGGTTGTATGGTTTGCTTGTTATAGGGGGAAACAAAAATTCAGTTGGAATTGTCTTATCTGAGAAGTTATTGCCCATTGGCTGTAGAGCTTCAGAAGTCACCAATATGGTGCTGAGTATGTGCAGATGTGTTTTAAAGATATGTAATGCCATATATTTGTTTTTAACAGGTGTGTAGTTAGAATGATGAACTGAATGGTACTGTATTTGGTTATGGTGCTGGTATAGACTGATATGGCTGGTTTCACCAAACTAATAGCATAGTATTGTAGAAAATACAAATGCAGAAGAGAGAGGATCTGGAATAAATTGTAGTTGTTTTAATGGATTTCATAGGCTCTGCTATCTAATGTATCTGGGATACAAACATCAGTGCTCTACTTGTGTTGTAAGTTTAGTTAAATGAAGAATTGTGTTATCCTAGCTTATGTGTTCTGATTAATATATATCAATTTACAGGCGCATGTGTCTGGTTTTACGAGGCAAGTTCAGCCATATTGGATTTAGGGAAGAATATCCCGTTGATTTTGGACAGGAGTGGATTGTTTTTGTTTTATTTGGGGGGGGGGGGTTGCTCTCCAGTTTTCTACAGACAGGGATTTCCACCGTGGGCTCCTGTAGCTCTTGTTATTTGTTAGTTAACTGGTGTAAGGCATCAGGTTAGATATTCCTTGATAATTTTAAAATCTATATTTATAATGCTTGTGAAGGTTCTCATTCATCCAGGTCATGGTATATCTGATGTATTCAATTAGATCAACTGTTTAGTTTTTGAAGACGTCTCGCTAGTCATCCGACTGGCTTTCTCAATTCATTCTGATTCCATTGAATCAAAACTTCAAGTCCAGTTCTAATTGGATACATCAGATATATATTTATAATGAAGTGATAAAAGTGGGCTTCACTAGGAGACCCCCATATGCAATTGCCACCTCTAAAAATAACTTCACAGTTCCATAGTCTGTTAATCTACACCAGATATGTCCAACCTGCGGTCCCCTAGATGTTCGCAAGCTATTAGCAGGCAGGGAATGCTGGGAGTTGTAGCTTGCAAACATCTAGAGGGCTGCAGGTTATACATCCCTGGTCTCCACGTTAAGCACGTTTTAAACACTGCTGATTGCACAGCAGCCCATAGATCTCCACTGCAAATCCCTGGGTTCTCTGGCTGTAGCCTAGTGCAGCATGTTGTGGGATGTTCCAATTGTTTCTTGTTCATGAAAGTATTTACCTATTTTCTTTTTCTTAAAACTGTTAGATACAAAGATATTTTTTGAAAATGAAGTTAGTAGAATTTAAAAAATGAAAAGCGTGTAAAACTCGATACCTGTAAAATCTATTTTAGTTGATTTTGTAAAATGCACTTTTTTTTGTGTCTTTTTTTCCCCCTTGGTCTCTCCCAGATCTGTATTTCAATGTTTACAGATGGAATGAAGAAACATTCCCTATAATCTTCTGTGAAAAAAATATATATTAGAAGTAATTCTTTAAAAGAAAAATACAATAAATTTGAAGAATTGTATTGATTTAGAATATATATGTGTTGGTCTTTATTTCATTGGTGCTGGTCTGAAACAATCACAGTAACGCCTAGCAGAAAACATGATTGTGTAGTAATGATCACTACTGGTCAACAGATAATAAAGGGATATTGATGCTGTGTACGGACTTACAGATAATGGTCTTAAAAACAATCATTCCAAAGACTATTACCTGCAGATTTCTGTACACACAGTAGGAGGGGGTGTTCCAGGGGACTTCTGCAACATTGTAGAACATTATGATCTCTCCCTGACTCGTTAAGAGATCCAACCAGACTGATCATTTAAACGAGGTTGGTCCAGCCTTGTATACACGTAAGATCATTAGGTGCATAGACCGATAACCATCTAATGTGTACATAGCTTAACATCACAAATCCTAAAGTGGTGGAACTAAAATCACAATACATAAATATTTTTTTTAAATTGTGTGTGTGTGTGGGTGGGGGGGGGGGGGGGGGTGGAATGTTCCTGATGTATGTGTCAAATTTACTGTGGGGGTCGATATGCCCTTTAAATAAAAAAAAGCACTTAGGGCTAGGCCACACTTCTGCGGGTTTTTTTGCGCACGCGTATTTCCAGATCATTGAAAACGTGGCAAAGCACCGAAAACACGTGTTTCGGGTGCGTTGCGATTTGCGTTCCGCATTTTAAATCACAATTGCATGCGTTTTTCAATACTTAATGAAAAAACGCATGCGCAAATGCAACAAAATCGCACATGAAATTGCATGCGATTCCGTGTGCGATTGCGTTTGCGTTGCAGTGTGGCCGTGCCCTAACACCTAAAATGGTAGAAATAGTCACCCAGAGAAACTCACAACTTCTTCCTGGTATAAATGAATTCTAGAGAAGTATTAATATTCCATTAAAAGCAGAAGTTGCGTTAAAAGCAAAAAGTTTTCATCAGCAATTGTACAAATTTAAAGTGCATCCGGAATCTGTGATGCAGTTATATTGGTTGTCTAATTGTTGTCAAAGCGTTTAGCAGGAGTTTATAAGAATCATAAAATGGATTTTTTTGTTTCTGTGGCTTTAAAGTATCCATGTTCATTGTGACGTCACACCACCATCTTAGAAATGGGTTTCAGATTTGTTTCTGCTTTTACAGCTTTGTTTCTTTCTAATGGGCTGCTTGCTCATTAGCTCTGGGGGCCATTCCTTGATCAAACTTTATAGTTCATTTTATGTTACACAGACAACTCAAAGTGGAAACAGTGACATTGCAGACTTACTCAGAAAACATTAAGGGCTGGCCACACTGCTGCTTTTTAGTGCGCGATCGCAATCCGTGCGACTGCTCTAAGCAATGTTTGACAGCTTTGTCCAGATTAAGCAGACTAATCCCAGGGGCGAGGACCAAGTGCTTTAGGTCCTCACACTGGGTGCAAGTGACCCAGAGGAGCACCGCTGATTGGAATATAATTGTGGTTTAAGACAGACAAACACTTAAGGTATGTGCACACCATGCAATATTTCAGCCCAATCGGCCAATAGTGTATAGATAGTGTATCAGTCAATCGGGCCAAAATAATCACATGGGTTTTCGGCCATCTCCGACCAAACAGCGGAAAACCACGTCCGAATGTGCGGTCCTCTATGGACCGCACACTGGGTCGAGGTAAACTGTCGGCCGTGGCCACTATTGCCACAAACAACAGTCCTTCCTCTTGGCGAAATGTTCAGAAGAACCGAACGCTCGGTCATGGGGAAACCATTACATGGTGTGTACCATGCTTTAGACATTACAGTCTATTTGACATTCAATCCGTCCCCGTGGCTCTTACATGCCAACATTCCCATGACATCCACCAAAGGAACTTTAAGGATTTTTATTGAACCAACACATCAAACACACAACGTTTCGGGGGCTCCTCTCCCTTCATCAGGTGATGTAAAACTGAACCTCCCATTCCCTTAAATACCCATAGTGCTTATTGGGTCCGCCCTCTTGTGTCATGAGACATCTCTCAGTCCATAAGTATTTCAAAGATAACGTGCAAATTCCATAGTGTTCAATTCTAAAAAGATACAATAGGTATAAAAGGATACAATAGATATAAAGCAATATAAGACATCATATAAAACCAATGTAGAATAACAAGTGTTATATAATAAAAAGTGCATAACAACCATTATTAAAAAAATTATCTCCACACACGTTTTTGATTCCATAGTGTGATAATAAATAGTATTGTAGTATAGACAGTATTGTGCTATTTAGTGTAAAACCAATCATGATATAAAAAACATTAACATATACAAAGTTTAAAATCTATTATTCTGAAACCGGATTTACTAGACTCTTCAATAGAATTTAATCTTTCTAGTCAAATTATTGGGTAATAGTATAAGGTCTATAAATCCATATCCACAGTAGATTAATTCATTCAGTACGACACTATAGTTCCAATAAGATACAGTGTCTAAATGGAACATATAGTGTCTAATTCATTCAGTGTGACTGACGTTGCAAGTGTATGGGCACCTTTAGGCAATGTAAACACTGCAGACATAAATACTCTCCATGGCGCTCAGTGGTGTAACTAGGAATCACTGGGCCCCATCATAGTTTTGCCTATCCGTGCTTCATCTACAGTGATTTTCTGGGAGGAGGCAGTTTCCATCATAGGGAAAATAAGAAAATGGGGCCCCCTTGGCTCCTGGCTCCCCCTGTAGTTACGCCCCTGGTGGTGTATGATAATTACAGTGTTTAGGTGCAAAATCTGAGACTGGATTGTCAACTTACAGGGAGATTCAATAAAAGTTCTTATTGTTTAAAATGGTGCTAATTTTGCCCCAACCAATCAGATGTTAGCTTTCAAATGTTAAATAAGATCTGATTGGTTGGGGCAAAATTTGCACCATTTTAAACGATAAGAACTTTTATTGAATAACCCTGTTTGTCTTTGCACTTTTAAGGGCAATTCATACTTACTGTACCTTCCACATCCCCAGAAACCCTGACATTGCAATACTTAACTGGCTGGCTTTCCTTAAAACATACATTTAGCCTATTTTCTAGTTGTTGCCACCTCCTCTTAAAGCTGTGCACAACCTTGTCATCCGTCATGGCCATGACTGCAGTCAGGGAAGAAGGAGGGCCTTATATTGGGAGGGAACCAAACAGGTAAGACTGGTAAAGTGCAGAATCTCCTCTTATCTGCACAGAGATCAGTTGATTAAAGTGTTTGATTTACCACAATTGATATTAATCTATCAAAAGTTGAGATGACCTTTTGTTTGTGTGATCAATAATTTTGAGGCATAAACGGACAGATAATACGTCAATGCCCCCTTGATATGTTTTAATTCTTAAACATGTATGGCCAGCTTTCCTGCTAGGTATTTAAATTCCCCACAGTTTTTTTCTTTGACCACTGCCTCCTTAAAGGATATCCATACTCCAGAATCCAGAAAGTACCTGGGGCAGGGAGGTCGGATTGATTATCCCTACCTCACAATATCATTTCCTTCAGGAGCTGCAGCATCAACAGTTTTCATTTACCAGGTTAGTCCTGGACTATTCCTGTATTAAAGATTGTGCGTAAGCCAGGAGGAAGACTGGCAAAAGCAGTTTTCTTCTTTGGGCTGGTGCTCCTCACAGAAGCAATATTGGGAGGTAGGAATTACCAGTCCTATATCCCTGTCCCAACTTCTTTTCATTTGAACTGTTTTTTAAATAAAACGATAGTTATCCTTTAAGCTGTGGAGAGATCATTCCATTCAGACCTGTGTGGCCTGTCCAGGCCCAAAGCATTATGGTCCTAAAAAGAATCACCCAGCAGAAATAGAGGGGATTAGTCTACATGTAAGTGCAAAATGTAACAGTCCACAGTCATGGTGAAACTTTCACAAGAATATAAATAAACAAATGTTCACACAGTGTAAACTGTCCACCAAGAGGAACAAATTTACTAGTTTACGTATGTACCAATAGGGTACATTTTGTTAATAAACATGGGTTGACTGTATTGGAATATCTGTCATATACACACATATATGCACACTTGTGTTTGTGTGTAATGTACAGATAATATTGGTGTGTCTGGCACATCTGCTCAAATAGATTTACATATGAAAAATGATTGTATGTTAATTGTCTCAATTTACAAATTAGTAGCCTATCCATGGCACAGAGAATAATCTTGTGTGTGTGCCCAGGTTTGGTTACTTCGTTAGAGGGATATATCCTCCCCAAAGAGTAGAAACTGACATGGGTGGGACTTGTTCTTTCCGTACTTAGAACTTGTTGATTCCTTTAGTAACAGCTGGTTTAGTGAGTGACTCAGTGAGTCATGGGACAGATGACATAAATAAATACCTATTATAATCGATGACATCAATAAGCATAATTTATAAAACTTCCTTAATGGAATATTGATTAATTTATTATAATAATATATATACATATATTATAATATATATGTTTGTGTGTGTGATCACTGCCCCAAACCTGAAACTGACATATGAAATTAGTAAGCACATGTAAAGGATTATTCATTGGTTTAAAAAAGCAAAACGAATATTTTTTTAAAAATAAAACAGAACCTAAATAACTCAAGATCATTTTTCAAAACAATCTAACAATGTTAAAGGCCATCGATATTGTAGAACAGTAAGGGTACAGTAATACTCCTGTCAGTATTTAATGCTATCGGTAATGACAGATAGTGCTTCTTTATAACGGTCAAAAATAACATTGATTTTCAACCAGGCATATGGCCCACTACAATGTTTCAAAATACACATTACCCTTTAACACCTCAGGGTTCCAGATCCTGTAAAAAAGCTGCTCAGTTTCAGGGTATTGACTATGTTTTTATAGCCTAGGCCATTTGTATGTAAAGCAACAATTCATTTTTTCAGATTCTCAAGAGCTTTCTTTACCAATAAGGTGCCATGTTCAACTTCCAGTGACCAGTACGAGAGAGAACACCAAATTTAACACACCTGAGACCTTGTAACACTAACGAGTCACATGACACCGCAGAGGGAAAATGGCTAAGGCTGAGGCCACACTACAACACATGAAACCACGCACGAATTTGCGAGCGTTACTGCTATTTACAAAGAGAAAACACATGCGATTGCGCGGAAAAATGAACGCAAATGCGAACGGGCACGCAAACACATTTGCAACAGAAATCGTGGGAATTTTCGCGTTCTCGCTATTTCCGTTTCAGAAAGAAATCACGGGCACAATTGCGAGCGAAAACGTGTGAAAAACGCGCTAGTGTGGCCCAGCCCTAATTGAGCACGATTTGGACATTTTTCCCTTAAGGGTGTACTCACTTTTGTTGCCAGCTGTTTATACATGAATGGCTGTGTGTTGAGATATTTTGAGTAGACAGCAAATTTACACTGTTACACAAACTGTACACTGACTACTTTACATTGTATAAAATTGTCATATCTTCATTATTGTCCATTGAAAAGATAACAAAATATTTACAAAAATGTGAGGGGTCATTTTTGTGACTGTATATATAAACCATTGATGTCCAACCAGCAGCCCATCAGTAAAAATCCCAGCCCATGTCCAGCTGGGTGGGCAGGGCATTTGCAGTATGGTGGCGCGACATGCATGATCCAGGGCAGAGCCAAAAACTGAGCCTAGTTACTGGATGGGGTGCAGGTGCCACTAGTGCGACCCCCAGCCCGTGCCAGGTTGGGCACCCCTCATATACATTTTATATATGCCACTGTCAGACTACATTATAAAAATGCACACTTGTATATTATGAAATATGTATGAAATGTGCATCAGAATTTTCAGATATAGATGCAGTTCGATGGCTTTTTATTGGTAGATTACCAATGAACTGAATCACTGCAGACTGTAAAGCAGCAATTTTCTATTCATTTTCCCTATTAGTTTTTCCTTTAAATAAAGAGCACAGAAGTACTGAAAGAATATTGTTCAAATTTTTATTTATATTTTTTATATATAGCTGAAGCATTTTACTCTTTCACATACAAGTTCAAATACTCAGCACATGAAGTGCAGTGTATATTGCAGTGTATTGTGTAGTGTACATTGCAGTATATTGTGCAGTGTATATTGCAAGGTGTATGTTGCAGTGTATTGTAGTGTTTATTGTGCCGTGTATATTGCAGTATAGTATAGTATAGTATAGTATAGTATTTGAGGTTGAATAAAGACATGTCCATCCAGTCCAACCCATCTAGCAATATCCTCATTTCCTGCCTAACTGTTGATCCAGAGGAAGGCAAAAAACCCCCACCAAATTTATGAAGGGGGAAAAAATTCCATCCTGACTCCAAGTGGCAATCGGAAATTTCCCTGGATCAACTCTACTTTATGTATCAATACCAGTAACTTGCAACATTCCTTGTTTGCAGAAACTCATCCAGCTTTTTTTTGAAACTGACCAATGAACCTGCCATTACAACGTCCACTGGAAGTTCCATAGCTTTACCGTTCTCACAGTGAAAAACCCTTTCCGAGCTTGAAGCCTAAACCTTTTTTCTTCAAGTCTTAAGGGATGTCCTCCTGTCCTTTGACATGTTCTATTGGTGAACAATGCCCCAGATAGTTTATTGTATGGCCCGTTAATGTATTTATACACAGTAATCATATCCCCACGCAAGCGCCTTTTCTCCAGCGTACATAATTGTAACTTTTCCAGTCTCTCTTCATATTCAAGCTCCCCCAATCCCCTTATTAATTTAGTTGCCCTTCTCTGAACCCTTTCCATTTCAAAGATGTCCTTTTTGTACACAGGATTCCAAAATTGCACTGCATATTCCAAATGAGGCCTTACCAATGCTTTGTAAAGAGGGAGAATTACATTTTCCTCCCTTGAATCCATACCTCTCTTTATACAAGACAATACCATGCTGGCTCTGGCTGTTGCCGCCTGGCACTGCTTGCTACCTTTAAGTTTGTTATCCACCAAAACTCCAAGATCCCTTTCCAACAGGGATTCACTTAACACAGAGCCATTTATAGTATAAGTAGCACAAGTATTTTTAAGTCCAAAATGCATCACCTTACATTTATCAACATTGAATTTCATCTGCCACTTAGCAGCCCAATGTGATAATCTATCTAGATCCCCCTGCAACGATTGCACATCCTCTGAAGTTTTTAATGGTCGACAAAGTTTTGTGTCGTCAGCAAACACAGAAACCTTGCTGACAATACCCACTTCCAAATCATTAATAAATAGATTAAATAGAAGCGGCCCCAACACAGAACCCTGTGGCACCCCACTTAGCACTTTAGTCCATAATGATGAAGCCCCATTAACAACTACTCTCTGCATCCTATTCATTAACCAATTTTCTATCCATGTACAAATGTGACTCCCCAGACCAACAGACCTTAGCTTATTCATTAGTCGCCTATGGGGGACTGTATCAAAAGCCTTTGCAAAATCCAAGTAAACTACATCTACTGCTATACCAGAGTCTAAATTTCTACTTACTTCCTCATAAAAGCCAAGCAAGTTAGTTTGACAAGATCTATTCCTCCTAAATCCATGCTGGTTACTACTTATAATGTCAGTCCTTGAAACATACTCTAGAACATGTTCCCTTATTAAACCATTTCAAGTCCAGTTGATCTAATTGAATACAACAGATATTGTATCCCAGTGAACCCGGGTCTACCAGGCTTTACTGTGTGGATTTGTTATATGAGACCAAGTAAAGTTGAAGGGCACGTCCACACTTAAAGGACAACTCCAACTGCTGTTTCACCTGCTGACTTCTCTGCACATGCTCAAGCTTATAAAAAGCTCATTGAGCAGAGGGAGGAGGAGGATACATTTCCAGAATGGAACAGAACTTATCATTAAATATCTGGTTACAAATACATGTAAAAAAACTGGTAAAAATAGCAGTTGGGGTATCGGGCAGATTATGCCCTTAGGAAGCTTAACATTATATTGTCTTATCATCGGATAACCCCAATCGTATTGTCCTTTCAAGGCAGCTGGTTTTATTTTCTGATGTCTTGTTGACGTGCTCCAGACTTGGATGAGAGTTCAGACCTTGCTGAATTTAGATTTTCTCATTACAGTAGCTTTACCTCTCTACGGGAAGAACCTGTGATCTGTGACTTTATTCCACGAACGTTTAAATCAAACGAGAGATTCAGAGCCCATCTCAGGCAGATCAAGGAACCCCCCTGTGAATATTTTATCCGGCAAAGTGGAGATAAATCAGCTGGATGCCAGCTAGTGCGCTAGGTTCAGCGGTGAGGTTTATTGAAGACGTTAATCTGTTCCCTTTGGAGTAGAGGGATTAGCAGAAGGAAAAGAGAATCTTATTAAGTACCAGTCTGATGGTTCCATTCTCTCTAGCCAAGCTCAAGCATTTCATTTCATCTCTGTTATTTTTTGAGTAAATAGGATGATGAAGAAAGGAGAGAAAAGCATTAACCACCTCTCATGTCTTTATGTTCCCCTGATTGACTTGGTTTAATAAAAGGACAGTTTGGGATTAAGGAAAATAGGTAGAGCTGGGACATTGTCTTCTCAGATCATTCTATCTAATAGCTGGAGTAGCCATATTTCCAATTCAGGATTGTAGGAGCCAAGACTCAAGGAACTTTCTTCTCCAGAGATCGGTTACAATACACCGTGTTAAACCATCAAATAAACTGTCAAGCAATAGATCAAAGGAACCATCATCCAATTACAACATTTTCTATTCGCTTTACTTCTTCTTTCATCTTCTCTTATCGCCTAGATGCTCAATTACCTCTGTTCTCTCTTTCTGTCCGATGGGTGGCCTTTTGACACCCACATTCCTAGGAGATGAATATAAAAACACATACAGTAAGATGGCTATGCTCTGTGAACATGGAAGATCTTCTGTTTAGAAGGGTGAATTAAACCCTGAACCAGAATCCCACCTCCAAGGACACGTTCACCCCTTAAATGGAATTTATAGGCACAGTTTGAAGCTGACAGAAGGTCTAACCTTTTATACAGTGAAATATTCTTCTCTCCCTTCCCTCTGCCTCTCAAAAGGCTTTCGCTTCCTCTCCAAGCTCATAGGAGGCAACTAGGGAATAGCATTCAGTCATTGGCTGTGATGTCATCTGTTACATACATGACTGATAGCTGCTAACCGGAAATAACCAGAAAGCAGAAAGAAAGGTAACAGAACATCAAGGTTAAACTTGCATCTCTCGACTTTCTAACTATTGTAGTTTTGGGATTTGAGAGGGGATTTAGGGGATATACAATTTTTAAAAGGTTTTTTTGGTTTGAATTGCCCTTTTAAATGGTTTCACTTCCAGACTCCAGTACCCAAAATATAACAAATCACAATAAGACTGTATATATGTTAAGGGCGAACCAAGACAAAGAAGAAGACTTTTGCTTAATTTCCATGTTTCCATGGCAGCACATAAGTGAATGCCACTCCATCAGTTAGGCTTTTAATGCATTGCACAGGTTGAGCGCTGGGAAATAATAGACTATAATATATAATAATAATATATAGAATCTCCCCTTGTGTGAAGCGTATTTGCATAATTTGAAAAAGAGAGAAATCTTTGGCCAAGGTCCAAATCCTCTAGGTGACTGTCATAGTACTATGTAAACTGAATGTACAAATGAAGGTTCGATAAAGGGAACCAGTCTACAGATTGAACATTGGCTCAGCTATACAAAGTTTTCTTTTAAAACGATTGAAGATAAGACAAGCTCAAACTGTATATGGACAACTGTACCTTTAAAGGACATCTATACTGGAAAAAAGTTATTTTAAAGTGACCTTTACTGGAAACTATAATTCTTCCACTGTTGTAAGATTTTTTTGTTTATCTGCCCCCTATTTCTTTTGATATCTAATCTAAAACATCTTATATTTCAGCTGTCAATCAAGTGCCTTGCTGTCATAAAATGTTCTTCTGTGAGCAGTTTTACTGAAGTTGGAATTGTTTTGATAGTTGGAATGCTGTGTGTAGTTTTGATGGTTTGTGGGGAAAAAGTCAGGTCAGATGGAAGTGGGAGTGGTTCAAAGAGAGAGGGGGATACTGCTCCTGAGCAAAACAAGTGCTGGATTGAAGGCATGCAGCAACACATACACAAACACGCCTCAGAGTAAGTGCTACTTACACATATTTATTTATAGATTAAATGAGGAAAAGTTTTCAGTATAGTGTCCCTTTAAAATTCCACATGTAGCCTACACCCAGACACCTGTCTGTCTCTCTAAATAATGATGACATTGACATGTGTGATTAAAGCCTGTTGCAGGGAGGGCTGTTTGCTAAATACCCCTTTGTTTAGGATCTGGTACAATAAGTATATTTACATACACAGTCATGGCGCCCTAGACAGTGTTGTCATTTTTCATTATTTTGTGTCTTAAAGAAACAAAAAGATTGTCTGTTGTAAAAATGGATGGTGACGGACTATATTTACTGCTTCTGCACAAGGTTCCGTGTCCCAAGGCCTTGTGGGTAATCCGGCATCTGGAGATGTGATATTGTTCCTGCTGTAGAAATGTTATTTTTCTGCCTTTGTCCTTGGCATTAAAGAGACGCCACCTCGTCCCATGATTTTCTGTTCATCGGCGAAATAAGGAAAGTTTATTATTGATTTAACACTGAGATACGGACAAAGACCCACTGAACGGCCCGTTATATACCATTATGTAACTAGGGCTCGGCCACACTAGCGCGTTTTTCGCGTGCTTGCGCAAGCGATATTCGCCAACATGGAAATCGCAGGAACGTGAACATTCCTGCGATTTCCCATGCGATTGCGCGTCCGGTCGCGTTTTACACTCAAGCATTTTTGCGCGCAATCGCATTCGGTTTCTCTTTAACATAGTGAAAACGCAAACGCGCACATGCAAAGAAAACGCACATACAATAACGCTCGCGATTTGGTGCGTTGTAGTGTGTTCTCAGCCCAACACAGCGTTTTATCTCGGTTTGCATTAACCTTGTGTTATTTATGGATCTCTCTTGGGATAAATATGAAATATTTTTTATTTAGCACCTAGCGTGTTAGTTACATTACCTTTGGATATTGTGTATATAGACTATTCCTCTTTCAGTAGTTGTGCAATTCATTGTATTCAGTATGGCAGCTCCTTTTAGGAACGATCAGCTGCTTGTCTCTCGAACGGGTTAATGGAGAAATTTCCTTTTGCCAGAAACCCTCCTGGGATTTCACTGACACTAAATATTGGATGCTGTTGTTCAGTTTTATTACCGTATTACTCTTTATCGCCCCCTATTGGTAAAAGGACATAATGTCTTTGTGTCAGTGTAAAATCATAATGAGTCTAATTCCCTTGTGGCCGATATGAATATGGAGGTTCAATTCCCAAACTGCGATACTTGTTTTGTTCATTTTTTTATGGTGCTGTCCCTTTAAAATTATCCTAGCCACGCCTACTTATAAACCACGCCCACATATAAACCACACCTATACACTAACATCTTCTTGCTTTTAATGGCCATAACGTTCCTGTATTGTGAGTTAATGTTAAAATATAATTTACTTTGAAATGCTCCTTCTACAAGGAGTTAAAAGGGCAAGTTCACCTCCAAACTAAAAATTATATGTAGATAAACCCCTCCCCCAAATTGCAAGATTTAACCTCCTCTTACTTTTAAAAGCCTGAAGATCCACCCTCTTTTATGAGCTCACACATTGGCTATGACATCATCTGTGATGGCCATGACTAGCTGCTGCTACCCGGAAGAAACTGGGAGGGAGAAAGATTAGGATCAGAAGTTTGGGCTGCAAAGATAAGAGGGGGTAATCTACAAATGGGTCATTTTTAGTTTGGGGTAAACTTACCGTTTAAACCAGGCCGGGATCATTGCTCGCTGGGGATTCAGTGAGCTGTAATCGGTAATTTTAACGGCGTATTAAAAAACATGCCCAAACAATTCCATCTGTGCCAGCGTTCGTGCAGTAGTTTTAATCATCTCTGTCAGTCAGAGAGGCTGAGGCACTGCAAAGCACAGGAATCGTGAGCGTTATCACACATGATTGTGTGCGCAATTCTTGTGCGTTTTGCATTTGCAAATTCGATTTTGCCGTTTTCCATCCTGGAAACGCACGCGTTGCCAAAACGCGAACAGACGCGCAATCGCATACGCATCGGAAATCGCGTGAATTTTCACGTTCCAGCGATTTCCATTTTAGAGAAAAACGCAGGCGCAAAGGCAAACGCAAAACGTGGGCGCAAACGCAGGGAAAAGGTGGGTGTAAACGAACGGAAAATGCGGCCGCAAACGCGTATGCAAAACGTGGGCGCAAACGCAAAACGTTTTTCTTGGTACCTGGGATGTGGATTGCTATAATATCCTTTTGAAGTTGACTCAACTGTGGTTTCCATTGTTTGAGGAACTGTAATTGCAATTGCAGATGATATTGAGCCCACTCGACTAGATCTATTGTGGATACCCAGGACTCTTTGGCAAATCGATGCTGTTGTGACTGGGAATTTTGTTATCTGTTTTATTTTCTGAATTACATCTTCCTGTCTTTCTATCGGGAGTGATATTTTCATGTGTAGGCTATTCATTTCCGCACCAAGGAACTAGCAGGGAGATTCAATAAAAGTTCTTATCGATTAAAATGGTGCTAATTTTGCCCCAACCAATCAGATTTTATTTAACATTTGAAAGCTAACATCTGATTGGTTGGGCAAAATTAGCACCATTTTTAACGATAAGAACTTTTATTGAATAACCCTATAGATCTCCTAAATACGAGTGAGAATAGATTTCTATGTATTGATTAACCAACCGCGCTTTTTCAGAAAATTCAGCGACATTTGGAGATGTATGGTGCATTGGTGTTGCATCTAATGCTTTTATTACAATATTGTCTAAGTAGGCGTAGATCTGGATTCTTCTCAGTCTGAGCTGTGCAATCAGTGGAACTAAGATTTTCGTGAAGGTTCTGGGTGAAGATGCTATACCGAATCGGAGACATTGGTATTGGAAGTGTCTCCCTAATATGTAGAACCTCAAATATTTGCGGTGCTTTTAGTAGATGAGGATATGATGATATGCGCTCTTTAAATCTATTTTCACCATCCATTGGTCTCGTGTGATCTGAATACTCTTCAATGATTCCATCTTGAATTTTTTTAAGATTAAAAAAGAATTCTCATACCGGAGATCTGGGATGGCCCCAAATTCTCCATCTTTTTTCCTCCTTGGGAAGAATGGGGAGTATGTCCCTAATTTTTGTTCTCGTCCTTCCACTTCTATTACATTTTGTTCCAATTCTGTCTTTGATAGATGACTTTTTGATTCCTGATTCTTTAAGAATCTTGTTTGGGGAGTTTGAAAAAATTCTATGGTATATCCTTGGGTTATCGTTTGTTTGACCCATTTGTCGCTTCTTGATTGTTGTCATTCCGTCGCACATTGGGAGAGTCTTCCTACCACTCTGCAACGGTGAACCCAGTCATAATTGTTTTCCTCTTCCTTGAAAATTTCTGTTTCCTCGAAAGGAGGATGAGTTTGATTGTTCTGATCTCCAACTTTGCTTCTATTGGAAAGGTCTCCCTGGTCTATATTGCTTTGCTTGGTGAGAAGTTGATGGTACACTTCTTCATGGTCTCCTTGGAAGAGGGATAGTTCTTGAATAGGCTTTGTGAGATGTTGAACCTTTTTTTCTGGATTATTCCATTCTTTCTAATTGTCTCTGATATATGTTCGTGAACATGGAAGCGTGCATTTTCTGTGTCTTCCTCTGAGAACATCAAGTCTTTATATGATGTAGTGGAATTGTCTGGAATCTGCAGAGTTGTCTTCATTTTCTGGATTAAATAATCTAGGTTTGGTGTCTACATTACCATGTGTAGATTCCTCTATAACACCCTCTTCCTCTGAGGCAGCTGGAGAATCTGTCCTTTCCATGGTAACTGGTCCTTTCTCTATTCCATGTTCCTGAAACATGTCTGTTACCTTTTCATCGTTATCTCAGATACTTTAGATATTATTTGATCCAGAGATGCGTCAAATATCTTTTTCATTGATGACTGAATCTGATCTTGCATCATAGACGACCTTGGATTTATTCATTCTTCCCATAGCTTTGTACCCTGTACAGCCTTTCTGTTAGAGATGGCACATTCTTTGCTGACAGACTTGCTCCTGGAGGCCTCTGGGGACCTATACATTGATAGTAGATATGATGTTATTAGACAGGGAATTAAATACCTGTATTGAAGATACCTCATCTCTCTTTGAATGCTCACCCCCTGGACGTAGACCTGGATCTCTTAGAAGAACTCATTAGACACTGCATGGAAAGCAAAAAGGAAAAAATAGTGCTTAGTTGCTTAAAAAAATGGCAGTGATATTGCCCACTGTAAAACACTTACAGCATAGAGAGCAGAGTGGATGGAGCGGAACACAAAAGACTGGTCGCTCTTAAAGGGCAAGTCCAGACCCAAAATGAAAACTTACATACAGGTAAATCACCCCCCAAAACCCTAAACGGTAATAGTTTGAAATGTGAAATATATAAGTCTAACCTGAAATCCTGCACAATGTCCTGTTTCCCCTATTTCTGCTTCCTGGTTATTCCAGTTAGTAACTGTCAGTTACAGATTTGACAGTTGACATCACAGCCAATGACTGAATGTTAATCCCCTGTCTGCCTCTTCTGAGCATGCCCAGGCTCAGTACAGGCTCAGTACAGGTTTCTAAATTGCTCAGTTTCCATGAGGCATCCAGAAGCATAGCAGGCATACAGTAATGAATTCATAGGACAAACTATGATATATCAACATATTATAAAGAGGCCATTCTTTCTAAAAGATATTATGAGGGTGGACATGGCCTTTAAAACTGAAAGTAAAAATATCTGCAAGGTTTTTGTAGGTTTTACTGAATTCTTGTTCCCCACCAAATTTCTGTTTGATCCCTGTGATGTCCCTATATAATTTCTGTTTGATCCCTGTGATGTCCCTATATAATTTCTGTTTGATCCTTGTGATGTCCCTATATAATTTCTGTTTGATCCCTGTGATGTCCCTATATAATTTCTGTTTGATCACTGTGATGTCCCTATATAATTTCTGTTTGATCCTTGTAATGTCCTTATATAATTTCTGTTTGATCCCTGTGATGTCCTTATATAATTTCTGTTTGATCCCTGTGATGTCCCTATATAATTTCTGTTTGATCCTTGTGATGTCCCTATATAATTTCTGTTTGATAACTGTGATGTCCCTATATAATTTCTGTTTGATCCCTGTGATGTCCCTATATAATTTCTGTTTGATCCCTGTGATGTCCCTATATAATTTCTGTTTGATCACTGTGATGTCCCTACATAATTTCTGTTTGATCCCTGTGATGTCCTTATATAATTTCTGTTTGATCCTTGTGATGTCCCTATATAATTTCTGTTTGATCCCTGTGATGTCCCTATATAATTTCTCTTTGATCCTTGTGATGTCCTTTATATGGATTCCATGTATATATAGTAAGTAAATAGAGTTCATGTAATGTTTCTCCTTCAAACCAGACAACGCCCACACCCCCTTAACCCCACACACACTCCGCGGGACCCAGAGTGTAGATGACATCACGTGTGCACACAGATGGTTCCAGAGACTGTGGATTAGTATTTAGGATGTAATGTAGCTTTAAAGCTTGTTTGGGGTACTGTATAAATTAAGCATAGTTAAAGTAGTGCCGTGTCACCAAGCTATCGCAGTAGTATTTATTAGCTATCGCAGTAGTATTTATTAGCTATCGCAGTAGTATTTATTAGCTATCGCAGTAGTATTTATTAGCTATCGCAGTAGTATTTATTAGCTATCCTTCGCAGTCGTATTTATTAGCTTCGCAGTAAGTTATGCCTATGCATTAATGAGCTAATCGCAGTAGTATTGATACTTCCATTATTATGCTATCGCTAGCATTTATAAGCTACGCAGTCGCATTTATTAGCTATCGCAGTAAGTATTTATTAGCTATCTTGTATATCTATGCGTAGTATTTATAAGCATCGCAGTAGTATTTATACTAACTTCGCGTAGTAATTTATAGATCGCTAGTATTTAAGCAGCAGTATAATTTATTAGCTATCGCAGTAGTATTTATTAGCTATCGCAGTGTATTTATAAGCTATCGTGAGTAGTATTTATTACTATCGCAGTAGTATTTTTAGCTATCGCAGTAGTAATTATTAGCTCGCAGTAGAGTTTTTAGCTATCGCAGTAGTATTTTATTAACCACATTTAATTAATGTTGCATGTTATAATTTAGCCTTATAATCACTTTATAAAAGACTGCTCCAAGTGTTGTTAGATGAATGGTTTCACTGCTTGGACGGAAATCAACAAATTGAGTGCGACTCAATAAAACTGAATATGTAACTGTGATTGTTGTTTCAAGGGTCCGGACGAACCTGGACTGAACCACAATGAAATATTGCCAAGGGGGTTTTGGAGCGACTTCGTCACGTTCACTTGGATTCACTCTCTGGCACATCCTCACCACGATTCAGCCACGCTTACAAAAGCCAAATGAAACGACCATCCAAATCCCATCTGTCCAATTGCTTTCTACTGTGGCCAAACTTAAAGTTTTCCCCTACTGATACATTGTGCACCGTCATTTATAATACATGTAAACGTGATCTGTAATCTTAATAAGGGTATTGTGTAACACAATACACCAAGGGATGTTCGTACAGTCTACATCAATAGCTATACCATCACTGTACTGTCTAAGGGAAACAATATGGCAGCTCCCACCCATATATTAATATAAATTAATTACAGAGAAGAATGTTTCTGTACAAATAATCATCCAACCCTCATCTGTACGCTAAAGGGAAACATTGGCAGCTCCCACCCATGTATAAATATAAATAACAGAGAAGGAATGTTCTGGTACATACAATAAGCTATACCCTCATACTGTACTGTCTAGGAACAATATGGCAGCTCCCACCCTATGTAAAATATAATCTACAGAGAAGGAATGTCTGTAACCACAATAAGCGTATTCCTCATACTGTACTGTCTAAGGGAAACAATAGGCAGCTCCCACCATATGTATGAAATATAATATACAGAGCAGGAATGTCTCTGTACATACACATAAGCTATATCCTCAATACTGGTACTGTCTAAGGGAAACATATGGCAGCTCCCACCCATATGTATAAAATATAAATATACAGAGAGGGAATGTTGTCTGTACATACATAAGCTTACCCTCCATACTGTCACTGTCTAAGGAAACAATCTGACGCTCCCACCCATATGTAGAATATATAATATCACAGAGAAGGAATGTTCCTGTAGCATACAATAGCTATAACACTCATACTTACTGTCTACAGAGGGAAACAATATGGCAGCTCCCCACCATATTATAATATTAAATATCAGAGAAGGAATGTCTGTACATACATAATCTCATACCCTCATATGTACTGTCCTAATGGGAAACAAATGGCAGCTCCCCCCATATGTATAAATAGTAAATCTACAAGGAACGATGTTCTGTACACAATACGCTATATCCTCATACTGTACTGTCTAAGGGAAACAATATGGCAGCTCCCAGCCATTGTTATAAATCATAGAATTACAGAGAAGGAGGTTCTGTACATACAATAAGCATCATCCTCATACTGTCTTCTAGGAAACATATGGCACTCCCACCCATATGTATAATATAAATATACAGAATGAGATGTTTCTGGTACATCAATAAGCTATACCTCATACTGTACTGTCTAAGGGAACATATTGACAGCTCCCCCCATAGTATAAATATACAGAGAAGGATGTTTCTGTACACACATAATCAATACCCCATACTGTACTGTCTAAGGGAAACATATGGCACTCCCCCCATGAGTGTTCTAAATATACTAGAAAGGAATGTTCTGATACTACAAAATCTATACCTCATAACTGTACTGTCCTAAGGAAACATATGGCAGGCCCCACCCATATGTATAATATAAATATACCGAGAAAAACAAAAAAAAAACAAAAAAAAAAAA
>CM033470.1:344347005-344376878 GCA_019447015.1 Hymenochirus boettgeri
GCTAATAAATACTACTGCGATAGCTAATAAATACTACTGCGATAGCTTATAAATACTACTGCGATAGCTAATAAATACTACTGCGATAGCTAATAAATACTACTGCGATAGCTAATAAATGCTACTGCGATAGCTTATAAATGCTACTGCGATAGCTAATAAATACTACTGCGATAGCTTATAAATACTACTGCGATAGCTAATAAATACTACTGCGATAGCTAATATGAAATAAAGGAGGGCTGTGTTTGGATAGTGGCTTTATAGATAGGGGTGAGATATTGGAAGGGGATTGTGTTGGATCAGTGCTTGTTATCGGATATGGTGAGATCTTTGATGTGCGGTTTGGTGGAGTAGTGCTTTATAGGATGGGTTGAGTATATGGACGGCTGTGTTGGATAGGGCTTTTATAGGCTATTGTGAGATCATATGGAGGGGTGTGTTGGATAGTGCTTTATAGAGAGGGTAGAGCAATAATGAGGGGGCTGTTTGGCTAGTGCCTTTGGATGAAGATAGGGTGGATGAGGTATGGGAGGGGCATGTGTTTGGAATCGTGATTTATAGGATAGGGTGAGATATATGGAGGGGGGCTATGTTGGATAGTGTGGGGGGTTGTCCTTTATGCGGAATATGGTGAGAATATATGGCGGGGTTTGTGTTGGATAGTGCTTTATAGGATAGGGGAGATATAGTGGAGGGCTGGTTTGGACAGTGCTTTATAATAGGGTGAGATCTAGTGGGGTTTGTGTATGGCTGGTGCTTTATAGGATGAGGGTGAATATAATGGAGGGGCTGTGTTTTGATTGCTTTGAATAGGATAGGTGAGATAATATGGGGGCTGTGTAGTGGATAGTGACTTTATAGGAATAGGTGGTGCGATCTATGGAGGGGGCTGGTGCTGATAGTGCTTTATAGATAAGGTGGATATATATATGAGTTGCTTGTGATAGTGCTTTATAGGATAGGGATGAGATATATGGAGGGCTGTGGTGGACAGTCTTTATAGGAGAGGTGAGATAATGGGGGTTGGTCTGGATAGTGCTTATAGATCTGGGACGAATATTGATAGGGCTGTGTTGATAGTGCTTTATAGGATAGGGTAGATATGGAGGGGCTTGTGTTTAGATCGGGCTTTATACAAGGATAGGGTGCTGATATATGGATGGCATGAATTTTTGGCTAGTGCTTATAGATAAGGGTGAAGATTCTGGAGGGTTGTGTTAGGAAAAATGTGCTTTATAGGGATAGGTGAGATATTTGAAGGGGGCTGGTTTGGATAGGTGGCGGGTTGGTTATAGGATAGGGTGCTATATACTTGGAAGGAAGCTGTGTTTGGATGGGGTGTGCTTTATAGTATACTATGTGGAGATTGGGTATAGAGTGGGCTGTGGTTGGATAGTGCTTTATTGATAAAGGGTGATATTATATGGGGGGAGTTGATGTAGTTGATGGAGTTCTGAGTAATGATATGATAGGTGAGATATATGGAGGGCATGTGTGTGGGTAGTGCTTTATAGGATAGTGTGAAGATATATGGAACGGGGCTTTTTGGATAGTGCTTTCTCGGATAGGCGTGTTAGATATATTGAGGGGCTGTGTGGTGGGATTGCTTATCGTAGGATAGGGGGTGAGATATATGGAGGGCTGTTTTGGATATGCTTTCTAGATAAGGTGAATCATGCTGGGAGGGCTAGTGTAGGCTCAAGTGTCTTATTAGGTAGTATAGGGGTAGAAATATATGACGGGGGCTTTGGTTTGGATAGTGGCTGTTAGTAGGGAGAGGTTGCATATAGTATGGCGGCTTTGTTGGATAGTGCTTTATAGGACAAGGTTGAGATTATATGGAGGGTGCTGTGTTATCAAAGGATAGATCTTTATAGGAACGGGTTAGATATATGGAGGCTGTGTTGGATAGTGCTTTATAGGATCGTTGTAGTATCTGAAGGGGCTGTGTTTTATAGTGCTTATATGATAAGGTGGAAATATATGAGCGGGCTGTGTTATTGATAGTGCTTTATAGGATAGGGTGAGATCTTGAAGGGGCTGGTAATTGATGCAGTTCTTTATAGATAAGGTGCGGACTATATGAGGGTCTGGGTTGGATAGTGCTTTATCGATAGGTTGAGATTCTGAGGGCCGTTGTTGGTATATGTGCTTTATATGGATAGGTGAAATATTAGGATGGGCTGTGTTGGATAGTTCCTTTATAGGTGGTGAGATATCTGAAGGGGCTTTTTTGGATAGTGCTTTATAGGATAGGGGAGAGATATGGAGGCTGTGTTGGTAGTAGTGCTGTTATAGAATAATGTGGAGATATATGAAAGGGGCTGTGTTTGATCTGTGGCTTTATAGGATAGGGTGAGATATATGGAGGGCTTGTTGGACAAGGCTTTATAGGATAGGTGAGATTATGGGGGTTGTGTGTTGCGATAGTGCTATTAATATGATAAAAGGGAGATGTTTGGATGGGCTGTGTTTTGGATAGTGCTTTAGGTAGGATAGGTGGATATATGAAGGGGCTGTGTTGGATAGTGCTTTATAAGGAATAAAAGCGGTGAGATATATGGCGGGCTGTGTGGATAGTGCTGGTAAATAGGAAATAAGGGGGATATATAATGAGAGTGGTTGTTTTTGATAGTGCTTTCAAGATAGTGTGATATATAATAAGGGGCTGTGTTGGATAGAATGCCTTTATAGGATAGGGTGAGATATATGGATGGGAACTGTTTTTGTATAGTGCTTTATAGGATAGGTGAGATATGAGGGGCCTGTGTTGGTGTGCTTTATAGGATATGTGGTTGAGATATCGTGGGGGGTTTTTTATATATTCTATTATAAGATATAGGTAGAAGGGGTATATGGGGGGCTGTGTTGGAGATAGGTGCTTTAATAGGATCGGGTGAGATAGTCTGGAGGTGGGGTGAGACCCACTATACCTATAAACTATCATTATCTCCCGTATATACCATGTACTGTACGTAGAAGAGATAATCAGGGTGAGACCCACTATACCTATAAACTATCATTATCTCCCGTATATACCATGTACTGTACGTAGAAGAGATAGCTTTATAGGATAGGGTGAGATATATGGAGGGGCTGTGTTGGATAGCTTTTTATAGGATAGGGTGAGATATATGGAGGGGCTGTGTTGGATAGTGCTTTATAGGATAGGGTGAGATATATGGAGAGGCTGTGTTGGATAGCGCTTTATAGGATAGAGTGAGATATATGGAGGGGCTGTGTTGGATAGTGCTTTATAGGATAGGGTAAGATATATGGAGGGGTTGTGTTGGATAGTGCTTTATAGGATAGGGTGAGATATATGGAGGGGCTGTGTTGGATAGTGCTTTATTGGATAAGGTGGGATATATGGAGGGCTGTGTTGGATAGTGCTTTATAGGATAGGGTGAGATATATGGAGGGATGTGTTGGATAGTGCTTTATAGGATAGGGGGAGATATATGGAGGGGCTGTGTTGGATAGTGTTTTATAGGATAGGGTGAGATATATGGAGGGCTGTGTTTTATAGTGCTTTATAGGATAAGGTGAGATATATGGAGGGGCTGTGTTGGATAGTGATTTATAGGATAGGGTGAGATATATGGAGGGCTGTGTTGGATAGTACTTTATAGGATATGGTGAGATATATGGAGGGGCTGTGTTGGATGGTGCTTTATAGGATAGGTTAGACAGTACAAGTAAAATAGGGTATAATATCTCACCCTATCCTATAAAGCACATCAACACAGCCCTCCATATATCTCACCCTATCCTATAAAGCACTATCCAACACAGCCCTCATATATCTCACCCTATCCTATAAAGCACTATCACAACACAGCCCCTCCATATATCTCACCCTATCCTATAAAGCACTATCCAACACAGCCCTCCATATATCTCACCCTATCCTATAAAGCACTATCCAACACAGCCCTCCATATATCTCACCCTATCCTATAAAGCACTATCCACACAGCCCCTCCATATATCTCACCCTATCCTATAAAGCACTATCCAACACAGCCCTCCGTATATCCACCCTATCCTATAAAGCACTATCCAACACAGCCCCTCCATATATCTCACCCTATCCACTACTATCCAAACAGCCCCTCCATATATCTCACCCTATCCTATAAAGCACTATCCAACACAGCCCTCCATATATCTCACCCTATCCTATAAAGCCTATCCAACACAGCCCTCCATATATCTCACCCTATCCTATAAAGCACTATCCAACACAGCCCTCCATATATCTCACCCTATCCTATAAAGCACTATCCAACACAGCCCTCCATATATCTCACCCTTAAGGGAAACAATATGGCAGCTCCCACCCATATGTATAAATATACAGAGAAGGAATGTTCTGTACACACAATAAGCTATACCATCATACTGTACTGTCTAAGGGAAACAATATGGCAGCTCCCACCCATATGTATAAATATACAGAGACGGAATGTTCTGTACATACAATAAGCTATACCCTCATACTGTACTGTCTAAGGGAAACAATATGGCAGCTCCCACCCATATGTATAAATATAAATATACAGAGACGGAATGTTCTGTACACACAAGCAGTAATACCCTCATAATGTAAAGGAGACAAATCCCTAATATAATAATTAAAGGGCAAGTTAAATGTCCGAATTTTTTTTTTTTTTTAGTTATAGCTCAAATACGTCTTTTTTTTTTAAAGAAAATGTATCACTCCTTTTTGTAGTGTTACTGAAACTCTAGGCGCTCTGGAAGATGCTATGCTGCTTATACCACACTTATCTACTGGAAAGGAAACCCCTCCCTTCCATTGAAGACATTGCCAGGAAATCCTTTCACTATCCTCCACTTTAACATTGGTTCAGTAAGGTAGGTTACAGCCACAAATAATTTATTTATTAAAGGTAAAGTAAAGTCTAATATATTAATATCAGGTGGTTCGCTAAGGACCTAATTGCTATATTTTAACTTTAAAGGAAAAGTTCACCCCATAAACACGTTTTTTCCGACTACCGGTTCACAAACTGCTTAATAAAATAATGTATCTCTTCTCTTTCTATGGGATTCCTAACTAAAATACATGCGGTACATGCGGCGGTAAAGATATCTTCTGTTACGATACCAGGCAACTTGTTCTGCTCTCCTGCCTTCCTTTGAAGGACAACTCCACCCCCATAAGAACATCTTTTAGAAAGAATGGCCTCTTTAAAATATGTTGATATATCATAGTTTGTCCTATGAATTCATTACTGTATGCCTGCTATGCTTCTGGATGCCTCATGGAAACTGAGCCATTTAGAAACCTGTACTGAGCCTGTATATAGGGACATCACAGGGATCAAACAAATTATATAGGGACATCACAGGGATCAAACAGAAATTATATAGGGACATCACAGGGATCAAACAGAAATTATATAGGGACATCACAGGGATCAAACAGAAATTATATAGGGACATCACAGGGATAAAACAGAAATTATATAGGGACATCACAGGGATCAAACAGAAATTATATAGGGACATCACAGGGATCAAACATAAATTATATAGGGACACCACAGGGATCAAACAGAAATTATATAAGGACATCACAGTGATCAAACAGAAATTATATAGGGACATCACAGGGATCAAACAGAAATTATATAGGGACATCACAGGGATCAAACATAAATTATATAGGGACACCACAGGGATCAAACAGAAATTATATAAGGACATCACAGGGATCAAACAGAAATTATATAGGGACATCACAGGGATCAAACAGAAATTATATAGGGACACCACAGGGATCAAACAGAAATTATATAAGGACATCACAGGGATCAAACAGAAATTATATAGGGACATCACAGGGATCAAACAGAAATGAGTGCGAGTTTAAAGGACAACTAAAGCCTCAGAACAACATTGAATTACAAGGCAGATCTCCTTATAAAAAAGCAGTAATCAGTGTCTCACCTCTCATTTTCATTTAGTTGTTGAGAAATGTAACTTTCTAACATGAGGTTTGTGTCTTATTTGCCAGTGTTCAGTATCGCACAGTGTGGTCACTGACCATTATGTTCTTTACACATGCTCAGTCCTAAGATACTGCTGGAAATTGTTACAGTTGGTCACACCCACTAGTAGCCTTTAGCCAATCCTTTCACAGGACAGCATAGGCAAGGGAGCATGTGACTGAGATCAGGGGTGTGGCCAGTCACTGTACATACACACAGTTATGTCATCCAGTTCTTTAATGCTATTTACTGTATTGCTATTTTACAGTTTATTGGTGTTTTTAGAGGGTATATGTTCAGATTCTGGAGTGTAAAAAACGATTCTGTGGGTTTAGTTCTCCTTTAACTACTTAATTGTGCTGACTGTGCGAGTTGCGCAAAACACACCCATGCTACTGGCAAAATGTATTTAATATAGTTTGCTCTACTTTTAACGCTACAATCTAACACTCTAACACCTGCTAATGGCTGGCTACCAGGCGCAAATCTGGTATTAAATATCAGAAGACACATTTGCCTGGAGTGATTGGGGCTCCGAGTAAATGAGACCCAAAGTATCTAATGGGAGAATTCATCTCTCTCGCACTGAGCATGCCCAAGATCACTGAGTTAGAAGAAGGGCGGGAACTGCAGGGATTACTGTACTGTCATTTTGTTTATGTGATTTCAGTTTCTATATTTTGTTACTAATTATGCAAGTAATATATCATTTTAATCAGCAGTCAGTGGACCGTAAATCAGCATTAAATGTATGTGTAGGCTGGAGTGTAAATTGGAAACACAATGAATTACAGGCTTGTTACACGCAGCAGTTGCTAGAACTATCTGTTTGGTACTTCGCTTACACAATACTGTTCTTAATGATATGTAAATGGTGAATTTGCCTGTGCGTATGCTACACATTTCTTTAATGGTCTAGGTATTATGGAGCACACAGCGAGGACCCATTTAGTGGATTATGATTATTACTTGAGTCATTTCTCATTCCACAAAAATAAACTACAATCTCTGTGTTTATATAAATATAACATTAAATGTCATAGATACCATGATTATTCTAACAGCCTAAATAATCCTCACCGTGTGCATTTAATAATAGATCCTCTCTGCCGCACTTTGTAATCTACGCTAAAAATCCCAGCCAATGCAATTGTAAGGTTACCACCAACCCGCAATCATAAAAGAGGCCATACACGTAGAGATATTAGCAGACCATCTTCCAATCGCTCCAAATGCACCTTTCAAAAGAAACGTATAGATGACGCATCTTCAGTTGTTTACAGCAAATTCCTGAAAACATCCGCAAAGGGTGATCTGTGTCCTTGCCACTAGAAAATGTCCTCCTTCCGAACTGGCCTATCGAGTACTGCACACACACACTATTTAGGAGTGGTGGGAGGATTCCAGGTGGCAGTGAGGTGCGCGCACAGACACACAGAAACATGCTCAATATTACTAAGTTAAATTATTATTATTGATTTATATAGCGCCAACATCTTCCGTGGCGCTTTCAATTACATAGTCATACATTACATACAGGATAATACATGTTATACAAAGTCATACATATTACATACACAGGTAATACATAATATAAGTAAACAGAGTGATGAATTACTTACAACAATACAATAGTTGAGAGAGGACACTGCCCAAAGAGCTTACAGTCTAGAGGAAATGGGGGTGAGACATAAGGTTATGGGAATCAGTGGCTGTCAATTGATTGGCAGTGGAGTGTGAAAGGCGGGTTGGATCATATTGGGTAGTAAGAGGGTAATGTCTAGTCCAGGTTATATGGTGCCTAAAGAGATGGGTTTTAAGGCTACGTTTGAAGGTGTTAAGGGACGGTGACTGACGGACAGACGGAGGAAGGGAGTTCCAGAGCAGGGGGGCAGCATGAGTAAAGTCCTGAATGCAGGCATGGGAAGAGGTGACCAGGGTGGATGAGAAGAGGGTATTGTTTGCGGAGCGGAGGTTGCGTCTGGGACGATATCGCTGGATCAGCTATGAGATATATGGAGGGCTGTGTTGGACAGTGCTTTATAGGATAGGGTGAGATATATGGAGGGGCTGTGTTGGATAGTGCTTTATAGGATAGGGTGAGATATATGGAGGGCTGTGTTGGATAGTGTTTATAGGATAGGGTGAGATATATGGAGGGGCTGTGTTGGATAGTGCTTTATAGGATAGGGTGAGATATACGGAGGGGCTGTGTTGGATAGTGCTTTATAGGATAGGGTGAGATATATGGAGGGGCTGTGTTGGATAGTGCTTTATAGGATAGGGTGAGATATATGGAGAGGCTGTGTTGGATATAGGGATGTAAATATTTACATCCTTTGACTGTCAGGCCTTTCAGCTCCATAATCTAAAGATATAGTTAACTTCCCTATCTAGCGCCAACAGAAATAGTCAGGGTTATTCAATAAAAGTTCTTATCGTTTAAAATGGTGCTTATTTTGCCCCAACCTATCAGATCTTATTTAACATTTGAAAGCCAACATCTGATTGGTTGGGGCAAAATTAGCACCATTTTAAACAATAAGAACTTTAATTGAATAACCCTGAGTGTTTCTGCTGCTATCCCCCCTGAGATAAAAGGAAAAGTGACCTTGTGCGTGGAACAGCGAACGCAGGATGCAAGGGATTCTGGGAAGTGGAAAGAACTTGCATTATTCCCAAAGTCTGGGATTGGTCTGCCTGCTTAGAAATCTAAAAATAATTGAACCAAGAAATATAACCTAATCCTAGGCTGGGACTAACCAACCGATATTACCAAAATCTGTTTCTAAGTCATTGAAATTGAAGTTTAACTTATTAGGTATATTTTTACCCTGATGGATTGTAGCCTGTTTACCCATTTAAAACCTGTCATTTCCTACAGTACTATTTTAATTGAGGCCTGTGCCTTTAAACTAATTTAAATTCAATTAAATCTTTTAGCCCCACCCCCTTTCACTTCCAGTTTTACTTTCTGCCCATTTACCACAGAAGGATTTAAATATGATTAGAAAATTAATTTCTATCCTTGTCTGAATCAAACTGAGCATGTCAGAGGTCACTGAGCCAATGTAATTAGTCATTGTTTAGAGATCTGTAACAAAACATACATAGAAATCTGTGTTTCAAGTGCATCTGTACTGAAAAAATGACTTTTCCTCGTTTTAATCTATAATGACTAAGTAGCAATTACAGTGAGGTGTGTGTTGCTGCATGACTTCAATCCAGTAATTGTTCTGCTCAAGCTCAGTCTTCCCCTTCCTCTTTTTACCACTCCCCCTCCCACCTGACTAGACTTTTTTTAAGCATGCTCAGTAATCACTATGAGGCAGCATTGGAAAAGTGAGTTTCCCAAATACCAGTTGTCAAATCAAATATCTGTCACCATTCCAGCTACGGCAAAATATCTAAAGAAATAAACAGATCAACAAATAAATGGTATGTGGTGGTACCTTTAAAAAACATTTTTTAGGCTGCATCAAAACTCATGTCCTCATGTTCTCTAAAGATATAAAGTTACTGGAAACAGAAATGAAGCTGGAAATCAATGTCTATAAGAAAAGGGACAGTTATTATCCGCGGAATAGAAAAGTCTTTTGTTAGAGCGTGGGTGGATATAGAGAAATGGACCATTAGTCTACCACACTGAATGAAAGTAGCCGCACTTCTGTACCAGTGTGTCACAGCCTTAATGGTGATGTTACAGCCAATGGCTGGCGCCCATTACAGAATGATCCTTCTCTGCAGCTCTGCACCAGCTTGCAGCTAACCAGCTCGTTAGAGCAGCAGAGGCGGTGTAGTGATGCCAGCAAGGGATCCGGGTTTTGTAAGTAGAATATCAGAGCCGGGGAGCTTACGGGTGGACGTGCCCTTTTAAAACCTGGCTGCAGTTTGGCTGGGTTGGGTTGATCTACACCAAACTGATTTTCATGTGGGTTGGGAGCCCCATCTAAAATCTTGCCATGGGCCCTGTCTCTAAGGATATCAAGGTGTATCAGCAGAAGGAAAGATTTTGATTCCTGGGTTCAGATCCTCCCCTGGACACATGAGGAGTTTGTTAGTCCCTGTACTGGTTCCCAGTTAGTCTGGTTTATTCTCTCTTATCATAAGGACTGATAGGCTGCGTGATATGGTATTTAGAGTGTAAGCTCTTCGGGGCACTGTATACATGTAATTGTAAAGAGCTGTAGAAGATGTTGGCACTATATAAATCTACAATAATAATTGTTCTCTGTATAAGAACATTTAGATATCATTTCTACGCAGTATTGCATATGTGATAGGACCAGCTGATTGGTCACTTAGTGAAAATGATCAGTCCCCCTGGTGCTGCCATACTGCATAGTTCATAGTTACAATAAATTATCCAGATACGTAAAGATAAAATTTATACTTATTAAAGTGACTCACGTTTTTTCCTTTATTTTTGTTTTTCAGAGTTTTTAAGAAAGCCAGTCCGAACGGAAAGGTAAGCAAGCTACGGCCACCTATAGAATTCGCCATTTCTTTAAATTAAAGTCCAAATAAAAATGACGGTCACTTAAATATTAAATATAGAAACCAGAATAAATCCAGGAAGGGGAATCCCGAAATATTAAGAGGTTGGAATATCGGAACTAAGCAGCCCAAGATGTTCCTGTAAAAATACATTAGAGAGAACAACTTGTTTGTATAAAGGGCCTTTCATTGATATTAAACAAAGCTTCTAGTTTACTGTCCACCCTGGGAGGTAGGTTTATGCTTTCCTACCTCCTTGGGCAATGCATTGGGTGAGACCACAGTATGATGACGCCACCCTGATGCTTGTATGTGATCCTCACAATGCTGCAATATGATGTGTGATTTTTTCACTTATTGTCAGGATTGGCTCTACATTAAAGGGCAGGTCCACCCATAAAACAAAATACTGGTGACTTGTCTTTTATCTTCCGCAACCCCAACTGTTATTTTTACCAGTTTATTATGTGTTTTTGTAACCAGATATTTAAGGATGAGTTCTATTCCGAGAAAGGTATCTGCCTCCTTCCTCTGCTCAAAGAGCTTTTTATAAACTTGAGCATGAGGAGAAGAGGCAGCAAGAGAATCAGCAGTCAATCATTTGGTGTTATATTAGTAGTCACAGGCTGATTGACAGCATGGAGGGAGGGACCAACTTACTCTGCCAGAATGGGAACAATAATGATCCTTAACTAATACATGTAATAATGTGCTGAATATATCCATTGAGGTTAAGGGCAGGTAACCCACATGTGACCAGTTTTTTGCAGGATTGGTCATTCTGGGCAGAAGATTTCTGTAATAAGGATTTGATGGTCCTGCAGATCAGTGTCCAATGTGTGTGTGGCCACATGTACAACCTATAGAAAATCTATACAGAACGGCAGGTTGGGGATGTTTGGAAGTTGATCCTGAATCGCCGTCATTTATCACCGGGGTCTCCCACAGTGGCGTTGATGTTAAAACATTCAGGGCACGTGGCCCAGATATTTAGCAAAGCGCCCTGAATTTTTTAACTGTCGGTACCTTGCAGAAGTGCCCCAAACCCTGCGAACGTCCTTATTCCCCGGCTGCGTGATGTCACTTTTCGCATGCTAACATACCGGCACGGTGATTTGACGCCTGAGGAAGGGGGTTGGACCCCCCAAAACGTTGTGTACCTGGTTGTTTCAGCACCTAAAAAATTATTAATGCTATAAAGCCTTTAAAGACTGTGGCACTGACTATTAGGGGGGGGCACCTCACAACTTACCTGTTACCACTCCACGGACTCTGTTTCAAGTTGGAAGTATTAGGGCACCTAATGGTTACATAGAACATACGGTATGTGTAAACTGCATGATGGGTAACTCCCACTGCTGCCTGATAGTAATAACTGAGCATGCTCAGCTTGACAGATAGGTCAGAATAAAGGAGGAATGGGTTAAAAAAAGGGGAGGAGGATGCCATTCAGCTTAAGCCAACACTTGTATAGTTAATGCACTTAGCTTGGTAAATGATGCATTTTATTTTCTATAAATCTAGCAGGATTGCTACCCAGCATGCTTAGTAACTTTTATTGATACATCTATACCAGGATAGGCTGACTAACTACCAGGGGAGCAGACAATATATTTATTTCTCACTTTGTATTTGTGCGTATGTCTATACCATATAGTTACTGTAAAACTGTGATTCCAATAACTGGTTATATTATACAATAATTCATACACAGTATCATAGGACCCTCCACATTTAGGTCAAGGGGACAATCTCACTTTCCATTTTTTTCCATCTATAAAGAGCTCTCGAGTGTTTAATGGGTGTGGTTTAATTAGGGGTGGAGAAAGGGGCATGGCCCAGAAAATGTTGGCACGCTTCGCACAGCAAATGGTGTGCCCAATAGTGCCCCTGGTCTTATGAGACCCCAGAGAGGCCCCTGGGGTCCCAACAGAATCTACCTGGAAAACATCTACATCCGTCCATCTTTACAGTTACATAGTCAGCCAAGAATAAAGGGGATTTAATTCCATTGTCATGTACGGAGACGCCCAATGGGGAATGGGCCGGTTTAAGTCATTAAACTTCAGATACGTTAGTCATTTCAGCCTGCGTTGCTCTGCCCCTTGTGGCGAGGTTTTGCATTACGGCTGGACTTTTCTTTTTGCAGTTAATAGCAGCAGCTTTGTATCTAAATTTGAATTAAGAGGAAAGGAGATTTTCCAGCAGCACAGGAAGCACCAGGGCAATCAATGTATGGAACAAAGGTTTGTATTTAAAGATTATCAGCATTAAAGGAGAACTAAGCCCAAAAATCAAAGTTTAAGTTAGAAAGTACTTGCCTCAGTATCCTTCTCACCATGGAAGGTTCCACTCAGGGGCCTTTTCTTTACCTCTATGAGCTCATTTTAGGTTCTGTTTGTTCCCCAATCTGAAGCTGACATTATCCCTTCCCTGCCAGTACTTTTACCTTGATTACATGTTCAGCCCCTGTGTGATTTCCACTCCCACCTCTTAACCCCTATGGTGTAGGAATATATTACATCATCAATATTCAAATTGGTGGTGCATCTGATTAACCCTTTCCTAGTAGCAGTGTTGTAGTGTGATGGATATAGGTCTGTATATAGATTTCCTAGTAGCGGTGTTGTAGTGTGATGTATATAGGTCTGTATTAGATTTCCAGTAGCAGTGTTTTAGTGATGATCTAGGTCTGTATATAGATTTCCCATACGGTGTTGTATTGTGATTATATAGGGTCTGTATATAGATTTCCTAGTAGCGGTGTTGTAGTGTGATGTATATAGGTCTGTATCTATAATTTCCTATGCGGTGTTGTAGTGTGATGATATATGTCTGTATATAGATTTCCCATTAGCATGTTGTAGTGTGATGTATATAGGTCTGTTATATGATTTCCTAGTAGCAGTGTTGTAGTGTGATGTATATAGGTCTGTATATAGTTTCCTAGTACGGTGTTGTAGTGTGATGGATATAGGTCTGTATATATATTTCCTCAGTAGCAGTGTTGTAGTGTGATGTATATAGGTCTGTATATAGATTTCCTAGTAGCAGTGTTGTAGTGTTGATGTATAAGGTCTGTATATAGATTTCCTAGTAGCAGGTGTTGTAGTGTGATGTATATAGGTTCTGTATATAGATTTCCTAGTACAGTGTTGTAGTGTGTGTATATAGGTCTGTATATAGATTTCCTAGTAGCAGTGTTGTAGTGTGATGTATATAGGTCTGTAATAGATTTCCTAGTAGCAGTGTTGTAGTGTGATGGATATAGGTCTGTATATAGATTTCCTAGTAGCAGTTTGTAGTGTGATGTATAAGGTCGTATATAGATTTCCTAGTAGCAGTGTTGTAGTGTGAGTATATAGGTCTGTATATAGATTCCTGTAGCAGTGTTGTAGTGTGATGTATTTGGTCTGTGTATAGATTTCCTAGTAGCAGTGTTGTAGTGTGATTGGATATGGTCTGTATATAGATTTTCCTAGTAGCAGTGTTGTAGTGTGATGTATATAGGTCTGTGTATAGATTTCCTAGTAGCAGTGTTTGTAGTGTGATGTATATAGGTCTGTATATAGATTTCCTAGTAGTCGGTGTTGTAGTGTGATGTATATAGGCTGTTTGTAGGATTTCCTAGTAGCGTGTTGTAGGTGATGTATATAGGTCTGTGATAGATTTCCTAGTAGCAGTGTTGTAGTGTGATGTATAGGTCTGTGTATAGATTTCCTAGTAGCGGGTTGTAGTGTGATGATATAGGTCTGTGTATAGTTTCCTAGTAGCGGTGTTGTAGTGTGATGATATAGTCTGTATATATTTTCCTAGTAGCAGTGTGTAGTGTGATTATATAGGTCTGTGTATAGATTTCCTAGTAGCAGTGTTGTAGTGTGATGTATATAGGTCTGTGTATAGATTTCCTAGTAGCGGTGTTGTAGTGTGATGTATATAGGTCTGTGTATAGATTTTCCTAGTAGCAGTGTTGTAGTGTGATGTATAAGGTCTGTGTATAGATTTCCTAGTAGCAGTGTTGTAGTGTGATGTATATAGGTCTGTATATAGATTTCCTAGTAGCAGTGTTGTAGTGTGATGGATATAGGTCTGTGTATAGATTTCCTAGTAGCATGTTGTAGTGTGATGGATATAGGTCTGTATATAGATTTCCTAGTAGCAGTGTTGTGTAGTGTGATGTATATAGGTCTGTATATAATTTCCTAGTAGCAGTGTTGTAGTGTGATGGATATAGGTCTGTATATAGATTTCCTAGTAGCAGTGTTGGTAGTGTGATGATATAGGTCTGTGTATAGATTTCCTAGTGGCAGTGTTTGTGTGTGATGGATATAGGTCTGTATAATAGATTTCCCATAGCAGTGTTGTGAGTGTGATGGATAAGGTCTGTGTATAGATTTCCTAGAGCGGTGTTGTGTGTGATGTATATAGGTCTGTATATAGATTTCCTAGTAGCAGTGTTGTAGTGTGATGTATATAGGTCTGTATATAATTTCCTAGTAGCAGTGTTGTAGTGTGATGTAATATAGGTCTGTATATAGATTTCCTAGTAGCAGTGTTGTAGTGTGATGTATATAGGTCTGTGTATAGATTTCCTAGTAGCAGTGTTGTAGTGTGATGGATTGGTCTGTATATAGATTTCCTAGTAGCGGTGTTGTAGTGTGATGTATTAGGTCTGTGTATAGATTTCCTAGTAGCAGTGTTAGTGTGATGTATTAGTCTGTATATAGATTTCCTAGTAGCAGTGTTTGTAGTGTGATGTATATAGGTCTGTGATAGATTTCCTAGTAGCATTGTTGTAGTGTGATGTATATAGGTCTGTATATAGATTTCCTAGTAGCAGTGTTGTATTGTGTGATGATATAGGTCTGTATATAGATTTCCTAGTAGCATTGTTGTAGTGTGATGTATATAGGTCGTATATAGATTTCCTAGTAGCGTGTTTGTAGTGTGATGTATATAGGTCTGTATATAGTTTCCTAGTAGCAGTGTTTGTAGTGTGATGGATATAGGTCTGTATATAGATTTTCCTAGTAGCGGTGTTGTAGTGTGATGTATATAGGTCTGTGTATAGATTTCCTAGTAGCAGTGTTGTAGTGTGATGATATAGGTCTGTGTTAGATTTCCTAGTCCGTGTGTTGTAGTTGTGATGTATATAGGTCTGTGTATAGATTTCCTAGTAGCGGTGTTGTAGGTGTGATTATATAGGTCTGTATATAGATTTCCTAGGAGTGTTTGTAGTGTGATGTATATAGGTCTGTATATAGATTTCCTAGAGCGGTGTTGGTAGTGTGATGTATATAGGTCTGTATATAGATTTCCTAGTAGCAGTGTTGTAGTGTGATGTATATAGGTCTGTATATAGATTTCCTAGAGCGGTGTTGTAGTGTGATGTATATAGGTCTGTATATAGATTTCCTAGTAGCGGTGTTGTTGTGATGGATATAGTGTCGTATATAGATTTCCTTAGCGGTGTTGTAGTGTGATGATATAGGTCTGTATATAATTTCCTAGTAGCAGTGTTGTAGTGTGATGGATATAGGTCTGTATATAGATTTCCTATAGCGGTGTTGTAGTGTGATGGATATAGGTCTTTATAGATTTCCTAGTAGCAGTGTTGTAGTGTGATGTATATAGGTCTGTGTATAGATTTCCTATTAGCGGTGTTGTAGTGTGATTTATAGGTCTGTATATAGATTTCCTAGGAGCGGTGTTGTAGTGTGATGTATATAGGTCTGTATATAGATTTCCTAGTAGCATGTTGTAGTGTGATGGATATAGGTCTGTATATAGATTTCCTAGTAGCAGTGTTGTAGTGTGATGTATATAGGTCTGATATAGATTCCTAGTAGAGTGTTGTAGTGTGATGTATATAGGTCGTGTATATAGATTTCCTAGTAGCATGTTTAGTGTGATGATATAGGTCTGTATATAGATTTCCTAGTACAGTGTTGGTAGTGTGATGGATATAGGTCTGATATTATATTTCTAGTAGCGGTGGTTGTAGTGTGATGAATATAGGTTGTATATAGATTTCCTAGTAGCAGTGTTGTAGTGTGATGTAATATATGTCTGTGTAATAGATTTCCTAGTAGCGGTGTTGTAGGTGATGTATAGGTCTGTATATAGATTTCCTAGTAGCAGTGTTGTAGTGTGATGATATAGGTCTGTATATAGATTTCCTAGTAGCAGTGTTTGTAGTGTGATGGATATAGGTCTGTATATGATTTCCTAGTAGCAGTGTTGTAGTGTGATGGATATAGGTCTGTATATAGATTTCCTAGTAGCATGTTGTATGTGATGTATATAGGTCTGTATATAGATTTCCTAGTAGCATTGTTGTGTGTGATGGATATAGGTTGTTATAGATTTCCTAGTAGGCATTGTTGTATTGTGGATTAAGGTCTGTATATGATTTCCTAGTAGCAGTGTTGTAGTGTGATGGATATAGGTCTGTAATAGATTTCCTAGTAGCAGTGTTGTAGTGGTGATGTATATAGGTCTGTATATAGATTTCCTAGTAGCAGTGGTTTTAGTGTGATGTATATAGGTCTGTATATAGATTTCCTAGTAGCAGTGTTGTAGTGTGATGTATATAGGTCTGTGTAAAGATTTCCTAGTAGCAGTGTTGTAGTGTGATGGATATAGGTCTGTGTATAGATTTCCTAGTAGCAGTGTTGTAGTGTGATGGATATAGGTCTGTATATAGATTTCCTAGTAGCATTGTTGTATGTGTGATGTATATAGGTCTGTATATAGATTTCCTAGTAGCGTGTTGTAGTGTGATGTATATAGGTCTGTATATAGATTTCCTAGTAGCGGTTTGTGGGTGATGATATAGGTCTTTATATAGATTTCTAGTAGCGGTTTTAGTGTGAGTATAGGTCTGTATATAGATTTCCTAGTACGTGTTTAGTGTGATGGATATGAGGTCTGTTATTAGATTTCCTAGTAGCTTTTTGTGTGTGATGATAAGGTCTGTATATAATTTCCTAGTAGCGTGTTGTAGTGTGATGATATAGGTCTGTAATAGATTTCTAGTAGCTGTTGTAGTGTGATGTATATAGGTCTGTATATAGATTTTCCTAGTAGCGGTGTTGTAGTGTGATGTATATAGGTCTGTATAGATTTCCTAGTAGCGGTGTTGTAGTGTGATGTAATATAGGTCTGTTATAGATTCTAGTGCGGTGTTGTATTGGATGTAATATAGGTCTGTATAAGATTTCCTAGTAGCAGTGTTTGTAGTGTGATGGATATAGGTCTGTATATAGATTTCCTAGTAGCAGTGTTGTAGTGTGATGTATATAGGTCTGTTATAATTTCCTAGTAGCAGTGTTGTAGTGTGGATGGATATAGGTCTGTATATAGATTCCTAAGCAGTTTGTATGTGATGTATTGTCTGTATATAGATTCCTAGTACGGTGTTGTAGTGTGATGTATATAGGTCTGTGTATAGATTTCCTAGTAGCGGTGTTGTAGTGTGATGTATTAGGTCTGTTATAGATTTTCCTATAGCGGTGTTGTAGTGTGATGTATATAGTTCTGTATATAGATTTCCTATAGCAGTGGTTGTAGTGTGATGTAATAGGTCTGTATATAGATTTCCTAGTAGCGGTGTTTGTATTGTGATGGATATAGGTCGTATATAGATTTCCTAGAGCGGTGTTTATGTGTTATGTAATAGGTCTGTATATAGTTTTTCCTAGTAGCAGTGTTGTAGTGTGATGTATATAGGTCTGTGTATAGATTTCCTATGTAGCAGTGTTGTAGTGTGATTATAATAGGTCTGTATATAGATTTCCTAGTAGCGGTGTTGTAGTGTGATGTTAGGTCTGTATATAGATTTCCTAGTAGCGGTGTTGTAGTGTTGATGTATATAGGTCTGGTATAGATTTCCTAGTAGCAGTGTTGTAGTGTGATGTATATAGGTCTTTATATAGATTTCCTAGTAGCGGTGTTGTAGTGTGATGTATATAGGTCTGTATAAGATTTCCAGTAGCGGTGTTGTAGGTGATGTATATAGGTCTGTATATAGATTTCCTAGTAGCGGTGTTGTAGTGTGATGTATTAGTCTGTTATAGATTTCCTAGTAGCAGTGTTGTAGTGTGTGTATTAGGTCTGTATATAGATTTCCTAGTAGCAGTGTTGTAGTGTGATGTATAGGTCTGTATATAGATTTCCTAGTAGCAGGGTTGTAGTGTGATGTATATAGGTCTGTATAGATTTCCTATAGTGCAGTGTTGTAGTGTGATGGATATAGGTCTGTATTAGATTTCCTAGTAGCGTGTTTGTAGTGTGTGTATATGGTCTGTGTATAGATTTCCTAGTAGCGGTGTGTAGTGTTATGTATATAGGTCTGTGTATATATTTCCTAGTAGCGGTGTTTTGTAGTTGGATGTATATAGGTCTGTTAATATAGATTTCCTAGTAGCGTTGTTTGTAGTGTGATGTATATAGGTCTGTATAGATTTCCTAGTAGCAGTGTTGTAGTGTGATGATATAGGTCTGTATATAGATTTCCTAGTAGCGGTGTTTTGTATTGTATGTATAGAGTCTGTGTATAGATTTCCTAGTACAGTGTTGTATTGTGTGTAATATAGGTCTGTATATAGATTTCCTAGTAGCAGTGTTTGTAGTGTGATGGATATAGGTCTGTATATAGATTTCCTAGTAGCAGTGTTGTAGTGTGATGTATATAGGTCTGTATATAGATTTCCTAGTAGCGGTGTTGTAGTGTGGATGTATATAGGTCTGTATATAGATTCCTAGTAGCAGTGTTGTAGTGTGATTTATAGGTTCTGTATATAGATTTCCTAGTAGCAGTGTTGTAGTGTGATGTATATAGGTCTGTATATTATTTCCTAGTAGCAGTGTTGTAGTGTGATGATATGGTCTGTATATGATTTCCTAGTAGCAGGTTGTTAGTGTGATGTATATAGTCTGTTATAGATTTCCTATAGATGTTTAGTGTGATGTATATAGGTCTGTATATAGATTTCCTAGTAGCGGTGTTGTAGTGTGATGTAATAGGTCTGTGTATAGATTTCCTAGTAGCAGTGTTTGTAGTGTGATGTTATAGGTCTGTATAAGATTTCCTAGTAGCAGTGTTGTAGTGTGATGTATATAGGTCTGTTTATAGATTTTCCCAGTTAGCTGTGTTGTAGTGTGATGTATATAGGTCTGTATATAGATTTCCTAGTAGCAGTGTTGTAGTGTGATGTATAAGGTCTGTATATAGATTTCCTATACAGTGTTGTATTGTGTTTATATGGTCTGTTTAGATTTCCTAGTAGCAGTTGTTGTAGTGTGATGATATAGGTCTGTATATAGATTTCCTAGTAGCGTTGTGTAGTGTGATGTATATAGGTCTGTAGTATAGATTTCCTAGTAGCAGTGTTGTTGTGGATGTATATAGGTCTGTTATAGATTTCCTAGTAGCAGGTTTAGTAGTGTTGTGTGTGATGGTATATATGGTCTGTATATAGATTTCCTAGTTAGCGGGTGTTGTAGTGTGATGAGTATATAGGTCGTGTATAGATTTCCTAGTAGCGTGTTGTAGTGTGATGTATATAGGTCTTGTCTACTAATTTCCTATTAGCAGTGTTTGTAGTGTGATGGATATAGGTCTGTATAAGATTTTCCTAGTAGCAGTGTTGTAGTGTGATGTATATAGGTCTGTGTATAGTATTTCCTAGTAGAGTGTGTAGTGTGATGATATAAGGTCTGTGTATAATTTCCTAGTAGCAGTTGTTGTAGTGTGATGTATATAGGTCTGTGTATAAGATTTCCTAGTAGCAGTGTTGTAGTGTGATGAATATAGGTCTGTGTAAGATTTCCTAGTAGCGTGTGTAGTGCGATGTGTATGGTCTGTGTATAGATTCTAGTACGTGTTGTAGTGTGTATGTATATAGGTCTGTGTATAGATTTCCTAGTAGCGGTGTTTGTAGTGTGATGTATATAGGTCTGTATATAGTTTCCTAGTAGCAGTGTTGTATGTGCGATGTATATAGGTCTGTATATAGAGTTTTCCTAGTAACAGTGTTGTAGTGTGATGTATTAGGTCTGTATATAGATTTCCTAGTAGCAGTTGTTGTAGTTTGATGGATATAGGTTCTGTATATAGATTTCCTAGTAGCAGTGTTGGTGTGTGTATGTTATATGGTCTGTTATATATATTCCTAGTAGCGGTGTTGTAGTGTGATGTATATTAGGTCTGTATATAGATTTCCTAGTAGCAGCTGTTGTAGTGTGATGTATATAGGTCTGTATATAATTTTCCTAGTAGCAGTGTTGTGTGTGATGATATAGGTCGGTATTAGATTTCCTAGTAGCATGTTGTAGTGGTGATGGATATAGGTCGGTGTATATAGATTTCCTAGTAGCAGTGTTGTAGTGTGATGTATATAGGTCTGTATATAGATTTCCTAGTAGCGTGTTGTAGTAGTGGAATGTATAGGTCTGTATATAGATTTCCGTAGCAGTGTTGTAGTGATGTATATAGGTCGTTATAGATTTTCCTAGTAGCAGTGTTGTAGTGTGATGATATAGTTGTATATAGATTTCCTAGTAGCGTGTTGTATGTGATTATAGGTCTGTATATAGATTTCCTAGTAGCGGTGTTGTAGTGTGATGATATAGGTCTGTATATAGATTTCCTAGTAGCAGTGTTGTAGTGTGATGGAATAGGTCTGTATATAGATTCCTAGTAGCGGTGTTGTAGTGTGATGTATATAGGTCTGTATATAGATTTCCTAGTAGCGTTTTGTATGGTGATGGATATAGGTCTGGTATAGATTTCCTAGTAGCAGTGTTGTAGTGTGATGTATATAGGTCTGTATATAGATTTCCAGTAGCATTTGTAGTGAGGTTGTATATAGTTGTTATGATTTCTAGTAGCAGTGTTGTAGTGCATGTATATAGGTCTGTGTATAGATTTCCTAGTAGCGGTTGTTGTAGTGTGATGTATATAGGTCTGTATATAGATTTCCCATAGCTAGTTTAGTGTGGATGTATAGGTCTGGTATATAGATTCCTAGTAGCAGTGTTGTAGTGTGATGTATATAGGTCTGTAATAGATTTCCTAGTACAGTGTTGTAGTGTGATGTATATAGGTCTGTAATAGATTTTCCTAGTAGCAGTGTTGTAGTGTGATGTATATAGGCCTATATAGATTTCCTAGTACAGTTTTTGATGTATATAGGTCTGTATATAGATTTCCAGTACAGTAGTGTGTGATGTATATAGGTCTGTTATAGATTTCCTAGTAGCAGTGTTGTAGTGGGATGTATATAGGTCTGTGTAATAGTTTCCTAGTAGCGAGGGTGTTGTATTGTGATGTATATAGTTCTGTATTAGATTTCCTAGTAGCAGGTGTTGTAGTTTGATGGGTATATAGGCCTGTATATAGTTTCCTAGTAGCGGTGTTGTAGTGTGTGATGGATATAGGTCTGTTATAGATTTCCTAGTAGCATGTTGTGTAGCGTGATGGATATAGGTCTGTATATAGATTTCCTAGTAGCAGTGTTGTAGTGTGATGTATATAGGTCTGTATATAGATTTCCTAGTTGCAGTGTTGTAGTGTGATGTATATAGGTCTGTGCATAGATTTCCTAGTAGCAGTGTTGTAGTGTGATGTATATAGGTCTGTGTATAGATTTCCTAGTAGCGGTGTTGTAGTGTGATGTATATAGGTCTGTATATAGATTTCCCAGTAGCGGTGTTGTAGTGTGATGTATATAGGTCTGTATATAGATTTCCTAGTAGCAGTGTTGTAGTGTGATGTATATAGGTCTGGGTATCTAGTGTGTCCGGTAATGAAATAATGTCTGTCTCACCTACGGATTTCACTCCACCAAATCCGATATATAAACAATAAATTGCAGGTGTAACATACAAAGACACAGGTCTGTAGCTGTGAATATTGCAGGTTTATTGCAAAACATGCGTGCTACATGTTTCAGACCCACTCAAGCACTTGAGGCAGGATAAGTGGGTCAGAAACATGTAGCATGCATGTTTTGCAATAAACGTGAATTATTCAGTTACAGACCTGTGTCTTTGTATGTTTCACCTGCAATGTATTGCTTAAGTGTTGGAGGGCCGTATTTTAAAACTTGCGATACCGTGGGTTTTCGTTACTGTACGACCGTGGCATTAGTATACCATAACATGCGGTAATAAACTACCGTAATGATATTCTATGGGCGGTTGTTGATTTACGTTGGCTATCGTACATTTACAAGATTTACGATTGTGATTATAAATTGATGATCGCCATAACGATCGCTAAAGAAGGCGATACCCACCTTTATATATATGGCCGTAGTGTGAAGGTCTCTAGCTCTCTGTTAGCTGTAGCAATATTAGGAAAGTGTAGATTCTTAAAGGGAATGTTGGAGGGTAGGAAGAGTGTGTTTTTATAGGAACCACATGGTGCAGAACTGTAGGGGGAGGATAGAGAAGTGAACCTGATCTTAGCACAGCTCTGTGTAATGCATTTCTCATCAGTGTACCATATTAAAGGGAATGTTGGAGGGTAGGAAGAGTGTGTTTTCATAGGAACCACATGGTTGCAGAACTGTAGGGGGAGGATAGAGAAGTGAACCTGAACTTAGTACCAGCTCTGTGCAATGCATTTCTCATCAGTGTACCTTATTAAAGGGAATGTTGGAGGTAAGGAAGAGTGTGTTTTTATAGGAACCACATGGTGCAGAACTGTAGGGGGAGGATAGAGAAGTTCTGTGCAATGCATTTCTCATCAGTGTACCTTATTAAAGGGAATGTTGGAGGTAAGGAAGAGTGTGTTTTTATAGGAACCACATGGTGCAGAACTGTAGGGGGAGGATAGAGAAGTGAACCTGCTCTGTGCACCAGCTCTGTGCAATGCATTCTCATCAGTGTACCTTATTAAAGGGATTGTTGGAGGGTAGGAAGAGTGTGTTTTTATAGGAACCACATGGTGGCAGAACTGTAGGGGGAGGATAGAGAAGTGAACCTGAACTTAATACCAGCTCTGTGCAATGCATTCCTCATCAGTGTACCTTATTAAAGGGAATGTTGGAGGGTAGGAAGAGGGTGTTTTTATGCAGGAACCACATGGTGCAGAACTGTAGGGGGAGGATAGAGAAGTGAACCTGCTCTGTGCACAGCTCTGTGCAATGCATTTCTCATCAGTGTACCTTATTAAAGGGAATGTTGGAGGGTAGGAAGAGTGTGTTTTTATAGGAACCACATGGTGCAGAACTGTAGGGGGAGGATAGAGAAGTGAACCTGATCTTAGCACCAGCTCTGTGCCAATGCATTTCTCATCAGTGTACCTTATTAAAGGGAATGTTGGAGGGAAGGAAGAGTGTGTATTTTATTCAGCTGTCTGTACCATATTGCAGCACTGGACCATGTTCTATAAGTGTACATATTAAAGGGGAATGTTGGAGGGTATGTCACTTGCAGCACTGCACCATGCTCTATAAGTATACGTATTAAAGGGGAATGTTGGAGGGTATGCCATTTGCAGCACTGCACCATGCTCTATAAGTGTACGTATTAAAGGGGAATGTTGGAGGGTATGTCATTTGCAGCTCTGCCCCATGTTGTTTATATAAATGTACATATTAATAGGAATTATTGGAGGGAATGCCAATTAAAGGGGCACTGTTAGAGGGATGCCAACATGTTATATAAAATTAATGCAGCAGGTGGGCTGCCTGTGGGAAGTTTTTAGCATAAAGAAAATCCCTCTTCCATCTAGGGTTCCCACCTTTGCCTTTAAGACCCGAACACATATACAGGCCTATGTATTATAAGTTCTTATCGTTAAAAATGGTGCAAATTTTGCCCCAACCAATCAGATGTTAGCATAAGAACTTATATGAGCTGAATACAGAGGTGAGAGACAAATGGATTTACAAAGTGACAGTTATAGAGTCCGTGGAGCTGCCTTTGTATTTTGGGTTTAGTTCTCCTTTAAATGATCAGGGTAGTTAAAGGGCAAGTTCGCCCCTAAAATGGAAAGTTGTGTATAGGTAGAATAGGAAGGATGTTAACCAGTCCAGGTTGTTTTATTATAATAGGTTCTTGTATGTTGACATTAATCTACATTGACACAGCTGTAATACAATGTTTGTCTAGGTAATTGGCAAGTTCAGGGGCTGCAGGCTTTGTTCCATGGTTTAGGAGTAAGATCTTGGCTCTTCCTCCAGGTTTCTGCAGGGAGAGTTCTGAGTGAATCTGGATGGTGCTAGAGGCATCTGTTACCCAGCACAGCGCAGGCTGGAGATATTGGCTCATTACAGGACACGCTGTGTTTTCATAGAACGTTCAAAATTCTTTTCATCTTGGTCTTTCAGTCGACATAAGGCGAACAAATGAAGTGTAATATTGCGGAGATATTTCTGTTCCCTTTATAAATTAGATGCTATGATTATTTTTATCATCCAAATAACAGTGTTAAAAATATTTCTTTTAACCGAACATGGATGGGTGTTGACTTGCAGAATGTTTAATTAAAAGCTGATTTTAAAAAAAAGAATTGTACCCGGGAGCCAAAACACAAAGAGGAATGATGGATCATAGATACTTAGTACATGGTGATGCACGGACAATAGACTGTATCTGTAGGCACAACACGTGGTAATGGGGTCTAATTTCTATCTTTTATAGTATTGTTATAAGTACAGTTGTTGCTCCACCCCCTTTTGGCCCAGGGCCTATTGAATGGCATTCTGCAAGAAATCTTCTTCCCATTGGATTGATCCCAAATTGAGGTGGGGGTGGAGTTTAGACAGTACATTTAATAGGAATCTATGGTGGTTATTGTATAAGGTCGTGTGGGGTTCCATTGAGATTCTTTGTTTCTTCTGTTGCCCTACTAAGAGAAGGAATATTTTGTGGTTTACTTTCCAACTGATGGAGACTATGAATTCTTTATATATTCTTTGATATGTTTGACTGACGTAAATCACAATCTGGTTGGGAGTCTTCACCAGTTCTAATACAAGGTAGCATTTCAGTGGTCATTTGAGTAAGTTGGGGGAAAAGGCCATAGAAGATAAGAAAATCTACTGCTAGCGCTAAGAAGCCTGATCAGCCACCATAGAAGGAAACAGAGAGAAGATAGAGAACTAGGTAATTATTGTGTCGATCAGTTTGATTTTTTGATTGGTCAGAAATCGATTCCCAGTTCACAATTCCAACCAATAGACTTCTGGTGGATTTGGATTCATTTATCATTCAAAAGGCAATTGGACAATGGTGGAAAGGCTTTAGTTGTGTCCACCACAGCAAGCTATACCATCTTGAGAACATTGATAGCTGATATCACATCAGTGGTGCAAGGTGGTACATCGATTGCGCTCCCAGACTGAATAAGTTGCATGCACCATTAATCAATACAGACCAATTTAGTCTGTCAGATGTCATCACAAGTCAACACACACCATATTATTATTATTCAGTATTTTACTGAACTGAGAATCGTGCATTTGTATCATCCTCCTTAAAACCAAGGTCTTCGGACTCAGGTGGACATCTTGGTACCGTAAGTCCGTTTGATGCAAGCCCTCCTTAGCCATCACTAAATGTGTGGACCCCCACGTAATTTAGCCCTCAATTTGACCATTTATTGGCTGACATGAGAAAAGCCGTACTTGTATGAATGAATCCTTTGGTACTATGGGGGCTAATACAGTAAGGTTTGCCCATGGTATTATTTGCTGCAACCAATCAGAAGTCATTTTACTGGTATACTGCAGTTAGATAGCATCTTATTATTTTTTGCAAATAAATAACACAGGGAAAATTGCACAAAGATGGGCCAACACTTGATTGTCATTAATGGCTGCTTGTATTTCATTACAGCTGACCGTTTACTTGGGCAAGAGAGACTTTGTTGATCACATAGATGTCGTAGATCCCGTGGGTGAGTATTTTATCATTTCGATTTCTAAACTATTTAGGATTTATTTGTTTTTTTAATAACCGAGTAACCATGGAAACACAGACATAAAAAGCAAAAGAGAATTAACAGTTTATGGCTTTAATCTTACTGTGGTTCTACTTTCTTGTGCCATTGTTATGTGATGGCACCAAACATGATATCCTGGAACTGCCTCACCTCTTGCTATGGTGGTCATTCATACACTATGGTGGCCATTCCTACACTATGGTGGCCATTCCTACACTATGGTGGTCATTCCTACACTATGGTGGTCAGTCCTACACTATGGTGGCCATTCCTACACTATGGTGGATAGTTCTACTATGGTGGCCATTCCTACACTATGGTGGCCATTCCTACACTATGGTGGATAGTTTTACTATGGTGGCCATTCCTACACTATGGTGGCCATTCCTACACTATGGTGGCCATTCCTACACTATGGTGGCCATTCCTACACTATGGTGGTCATTCCTACACTATGGTGGATAGTTCTACTATGGTGGTCATTACTACTATGGTGGCCATTCCTACTATGGTGTTCATTCCTTCTATAGGGATCATCCCTACTATGGGGGTCATTTCTACTATGGGAGTCATTCCTACTATGGTGGTCATTCCTACACTATGGTGGATAGTTCTACTATGGTGGCCATTCCTACACTATGGTGGCCATTCCTACACTATGGTGGCCATTCCTACACTATGGTGGCCATTCCTACACTATGGTGGATAGTTCTACTATGGTGGCCATTCCTACTATGGTGTTCATTCCTTCTATAGGGATTATCCCTACTATGGGGGTCATTTCTACTATGGGAGTCATTCCTACTATGGTGGTCATTCCTACACTATGGTGGCCATTCCTACTATGGTGGATAGTTCTACTATGGTGGCCATTCCTACTATGGTCTTCTTTCCTACTATGGTGTTCATTCCTTCTATAGGGATCATCCCTACTATGGGGGTCATTTCTACTATGGTGGTTATTCCTACACTATGGTGGCCATTCCTACTATGGTGGATAGTTCTACTATGGTGGTCATTACTACTATGGTGGTTATTACTACTATGGTGTTCATTCATTCTATAGGGATCATCCCTACTATGGGGGTCATATCTACTATGGGGGTCATATCTACTATGGGGGTCATATCTTCTAAGGGGGTCATATCTTCTATGGGGGTCATTCCTACTATGGTGGTCATTCCTACAATGGCAGCCATTCCTATACTATGGTAGTCATTCCTACACTATGGTGGCCATTCCTACTATGGTCTTCTTTCCTACTATGGTGTTCATTCCTTTTATAGAGATCATCCCTACTATGGGGGTCATTTCTAATATGGGGGCCATCCCTACTAGGGTGGCCATTCTACACTATGGTGGCAATTCCTACACTAGGTGGATAGTGTCTACTATGTGGCCATATCCTACACTATGGGAGTCACTTCCTACACTATGGTGGTCATTCCTACACTATGGTGCTAGTTCTACTAGGTGGCCATTCCCTTACACTATGGTGGTGGGCCATTCCTACACTATGTGGCCATTCCTACACTATGTTGGCCATATCCTACACTATGGTGGCCATTCCTACACTATGGTGGCCATCCCTACACTATGGTGTCATTCCTACTAATTCACTACATTACTGGTGAAGTTCTACTATGTGGCCATTCCTACACTATGGTGGCCATTCCTACACTATGGTGTCATTCCTACACTATGGTGGCCCATCCTACACTATTGTGGCCATTCCTACACTATGGTGGTCAGTCTCTACACTATGGTGGATAGTTTCTACTATGGTGGCCATTCCTACACTATGGTGGTCAATTGCCTACACTATGGTGTGTCATTCTACACTCATGGTGTCATTCCTACACGGATGGGTGGATAGTTCTACTATGGTGGCCATTCCTACACTATGGTGGCCATTCCTACACTATGGTGGCCTTCTTCCTACACTATGGTGGCCATTCCTCCACTATGGTGGTTCCATGGTGGCCATTCCTACACTATGGTGGCTCCACTATGTGCCATTCACACTATGGTGGATATTTCTACTAATGGTGGCCATTCCTACACTATGGTGAGTCATTCCTACACTATTGTGGTTTTCCTACCTATGTGGCCATTCCTAGGTCATCCTTACACATATGGTGGATAGTTCTACTATGGTGTGCCATTCCTACACTATGGTGGCCATTCCTACACTATGTGGATAGTTCTACTATGGTGGCCATTCCTACACTATATGGTGGCCATTCTACACTATGGTGGCCATTCCTACACTATGGTGGCCATTCCTGACACTATGTGGCCATTCCTACACTATGGTGGCATTCCTACACTATGGTGGTTTCTACTATGTTGGCCATTCCACACTATGTGTATCCTACACTATGGTGGATAGTTCTACTATGGTGGCCATTCCTACACTATGGGAGTCATTCCTACACTATGGTGGTCATTCCTACACTATGGTGGATAGTTCTACTATGGTGGCCATTCCTACATTATGGTGTCCATTCCTACACTATGGTGGCCATTCCCTACACTATGGTGGCCATTCCTACACTATGGTGGCCATTCCACACTATGGTGGTCATTCCTACACTATGGTGGATAGTTCTACTATGGTGGCCATCCTACACTATGGTGGTCATTCCTACACTATGTGGATAGTTCTACTATGGTGGGGGCCATTCCTCACTATGGGAGTCATTCCTACACTATGGTGGATAGTTCTACTAGGGTGGCCCATTCCTACACTATGGTGGCCATTCCTACACTATGTGGCCATCCTACACTATGGTGGCCATTCCTACACTATGGTGGTCATTCCTACACTATGGTGGCCATTCCTACACTATGGTGGTCATTCCTACACTATGGTGGATGTTCTACTATGGTGGCCATTCCTACACTATGGTGGCCATTCCTACACTATGGTGGTCATTCCTACACTATGGTGGCCATTCCTACACTATGGTGGCCATTCCTACACTATGGTGGTCATTCCTACACTATGGTGGATAGTTCTACTATGGTGGCCATTCCTACACTATGGTGGTCATTCCTACACTATGGTAGTCATTCCTACACTATGGTGGCCATTCCTACACTATGGTGGCCATTCCTACACTATGGTGGCATTCCTACATGGTGGCCATTCCTACAACTATGGTTGGATAGTTCTACTATGGCCATTCCTACACTATGGTGGTCATTCCTACACTGGTGCATATGGTGGATATTCTACTATGGTGGGTCCTTCCTACACTTGGTGGCCATTCCTACACTATGGTGGTCATTCCTACACTACTGGTGGCCATTCCCATACCTAATGTGGGGATGGTGGTGGGGGGTGTAGAGACGAAGACGTAGGGGTGGGGATGGGGAGCGGGCAGATGGGGAAG
>CM033470.1:344377071-344389571 GCA_019447015.1 Hymenochirus boettgeri
GCCATTAGCGAGCATTCGTCACAGCAACCATCCATTAACAAGGACATATCAACTCGCAAACAATCGATACCTTATACAAGTACAAATCCATAACAATCGACACATGTTCCCTTTCAGGAGACAGGGTCGATCAGATCAACCAAAAGACAATGGAGGAGTGCGCTGTACCAGCAGTCAGCGCCCCGTCGAAGGCAGATCGCTAACATGGCCTTTTACAAGGCATTCAGCTCACCCAATGCCCTTACAAGCAATAGCACAAAAATTCGGCCGTGTCAAAATGAGCTGCTTAAGATGGACTGGTTTAGGTTGCCGTTAAACAACTTGTTCTGCTCAGGCTGCAATTTCATGAAATGACCTGGGTCATCAGTCCTTATTGTGTTTACCTGTTCCTAGTACAAATGGATAAACTTGTTGACTTTACTTAACTGGGTTGTAGTAATTCCTACAGGAGATGAAGAAGAATGAACACAATGTAAACCATCTAATCCCCTACATAGCTGCCTATAACTTCCCATAAGCGGTGAAGACATTCTGGCACCCAACATATGTCTTGTGTTAGCACATTGGGGCCGTGACTACATTACATCATAGGTAGGGAAAGGGCAGGGCCATAAACGCACCTCATTGCTAAACAGTGCTTCTCAATCGGCCTTTGCTGTTCATTAGGTTCCGCACCCCTGACCTCACACAAGAATTTCTACCATGCGGACAATGAACCACGATAGAAAAACGACAGAAAATCCACAGTAGTAAGAATGATCCCATATAGTAATGACCCCCATAGTAGTGATGACCCCCATAGGTAGGGATGGCCCCCATATAGGAATGACCCCCATAGTAGGGATGGCCACCATAGTAGGAATGACCCCCATAGTAGGGATGGCCCCCATATTAGAAATGACCCCCATAGTAGGGATGGCCCCCATAGTAGGAATGACCCCCATAGTAGGAATGACCCCCATAGTAGGGATGGCCCCCAGACATTGTGTGAGATGATATTGCCTTGTAAAGGACATTGTGTGAGATCTTCTTCACTTTTCTTCTAGATGGAGTCGTCTTAGTTGACCCAGAATATTTAAAAGAACGGAAAGGTAAAGAAATAACGTTATGTGTAAATTATAACTTAATAAATGACATTTGGGGAAATAGATCTGCACATTCCATCTAAAATGATCTGACTCCGGAGGGGGTTTGAAATATACAATTTTACCATCTGTTTTTTTCAGCCTGGTTTGATTTACTCTTTGTTTTTATGGGGAAATAAAACATTAAAAACATTTTCCAACAAAGTCACAAATGTTTGTTTTAGAGAAGATTGTTTACTTCTCGCTCGTAGATACTTGTAGACACTGCATCAGTGGTTATTTAGTAGACCTTCCTTTTTAAGGGATTCTGCCCTCAAACTTAGATGGATGCTGTACAAACTAGAAGGACCTAGACATGGACCTTTTGGGTACCAGACTTTAGCCATGGCAGTGACATCACCAGCCAACCATGACTGCTTCCCAAATTGTCTCCCCTGTGGCTGTACAAGGTTGTAAAAAGCTTTTTAAGCTGCTAAAGGTGCTGTGAACTTTCAGCCCCAGAGAAAAGGAAGAGGACTATCTCTGTTTAGGGACATTAGGGAAACAGGTAAGTATCGTAGTCTTATGGTTATGGGGGTTCTCCATGTTTGTATTTGAGAGTGTTCTACTTATTCTACTTTACACAGTTTATAAATAAATGTATTTTTTTGCTCACTAGTTTTTGTGACGTTGACCTGTGCTTTTCGTTACGGGCGTGAAGACCTTGATGTGTTGGGATTAACCTTTCGTAAAGACCTTTTTGTAGCCAATATCCAAGCGTTCCCACCCGTCCCGGAAGAAAAGAAACCTCTGACCAGGTTACAGGAACGGTTGATTAAAAAGCTTGGCGAGCACGCATACCCATTCACTTTCGAGGTACGAGACCTGAACCTTTTCATTGGCCCTCATGAACCTGCCGTGTCTATTAGTCTCATAATTTTCATCTTAAGTAAGAAAATTATTTAAAGGCCCTGGAATGTGACTGCCTTAGGGAGAAAGGAAATGGTCTGTTACAGACTTGCTTTAAAATGTAAACTTTATACTTTATATAAAGAAAAATCTGTGGTAGCTCCAATGAAGTCTTGATTATTTCCTTAAAGGCAACTTCACCTGTCTTTGTATTCTTAACAGAGTATAAAGCAGGGCCATTTCTAGCCATCTTGCGCGATCAGATCGCAATCCCATCGTGCTTAAAAGTCTCAGTATGTGTGGCCTAGCCCTCTTTCCCAGAGTATTGCCATTAACCCTTCAGTGGCAGCACTTTCCCAGAGTATTGGTATTAACACTTTCAGTGCTAGCAGAGTATTACCATTAACCCTTTCAGCTGCCAGCATTGACATGATATACAGTATGTACCAGTATTGACATGATATACAGTATGTACCAGTATTGACATGATATACAGTATGTACCAGTATTGACATGATATACAGTATGTACCAGCATTGACACGAATACAGTGATGTACCAGCATTGCCACACGATAACTACAGTATGTACCAGCATTGAGACACGATCTAACAGTATGTACTGCATTACACGATATTCCACCTTATGTACCTAGCATTGACATAATAATTACAGTCATGTACAGCATTGACATGGATATTCAGTATTGACTAGAATGATACCAGTATGCCGCTGAATGATATACATAATGGAACCAGCATACGGAACAGATGTACTGCAGTGACACGATATACAGTATGTACCCAGCATGACCGAATATAAAACCAGTTGTAAACCGCATTAACACGAATATGACAGTTATAGTACCAGCACTTGAACATGGATTACTTACAGTCATGTACCAGCATTTAGACACGATAATACAGTGAAATAGATACCAGCAATTGACATGATATTACAAGTATGTCCACTGACATGAAGCAGTATGGACCCAGGATTGACAGACCATACAGATGTACCAGACATTGACATCGATATACAGTATGTACCAAGCATTGGACATCGGAAATTACAGTATGTACCATGCATTGACAGAGATACTACAGTATGTAACCAGCATTGACCATATATACAGTTATGTCCTGCATTGACACGATATACAGTATTGTACCAGCAATTGAACACGATATACAGTGGGTACCAGCATTGACACGATATACAGGGTAGTACCAGCATGACCACGATATACAGTGTGTACCAGCATTGACACGATTACATTGTGTACCAGCATTGACACGATATTACAGGGTATGTACAGCATTGGACACGATATACGTATTACACATTACACCGATAACAGTATGTACGCTACGATAATACAGTATGACCTGCATTGACACGATATACAGATTACCTGCATTGAAACGATATACAAGTATGTACCAGCATTGACATGATATAACAGTATGTACCAGCATTGACATTATATACAGTATGTACAAGCATTGACAGTGATATACAGTATGTACCAGCAATGACATGATATACAGTATGTACTCCGCATTGACATGATATACAGTATGTACCAGCCATTGACATGAATACAGTATGTACCAGGTCATACATGATATACAGTATGTACCAGCCATTGACATGATATACACGTATGTACCAGCATGACATGATATACAGTTGTACCAGCAATTGACATGATATTACACGTAGTTGTACCAGCATTTGACAGATATACAGTATTGTAACCACGCATTGACATGATAGTACAGGTGTTACCAGCATTGACCATATTACAGTATGTAAAGCATTGACATGATATACAGTGATGTACCAGATTGACAATGGTTATTACAAGGTGTGTACCAGCATTGACATGTAATACCGCAGGTACCAGCTATTGACTTGATATACAGTGTGTACCAGCATTGACAGAATACAGTATGTACCAGCATTGACACGATATACAGTATGTACCCGCATGACACGATATACAGTATTGTACCAGCCTTGACATGAATCCAGTGCTGTACGCCATTGACACGATATACAGTAGTACCAGCATTGACATGCATATACAGTATGTACCAGCATTGACACGATACACGTATGTACCAGCCATTGACAGATAACAGAGTACAAGCATTGAACACGATTATACAGTATGTACCAGCATTGAAACGATACACAGTATGTACCAGCATTGACACGAACACAGTATGTACCAGCATTGACACGATACACAGTATGTACCAGCTTGACACGATTACACAGTAGTTACCAGCATTGACACCATACAGTATACCAGCTGACACGATACACAGTAGTACAAGCATTGACACGATACAACAGTATGTACCAGACATTGACACGATACACAGTATTGTACCAGCATTGACACGATATACAGTATGTACCAGCAAGACACGATACACAGTATGTACCAGCATTGACACCGATAACAGTATGTACCAGCATTGACACGATACTACAGTATGGTACCAGCCATCTGACACGAAATATACAGATGACCAGCATTGACAGATATACAGTATTGTACAGCATTGACACGAATACAGTAGGTACCAGCATTGACGATTACCGTATGTACCTGCATTGACACGATATACAGTATGTACCGCATTACACGATATATAGTATGTACCAGCATTGCATGAATATAACAGATGTAAACCAGCATTGGACATGATATACAGTATGTACCAGCATTGACATGATATACAGTATGTACCAGCATTGACAGGATATACAGTATGTACCAGGCATGACAGATTATACAGTAGTCCAGCAGCTATTGTGTACCAGCATTGAATGATATACAGTATGTACCAGCATGAAATTGAATATAACAGTATGTAACCAGCTTTGTTAATTGACGATGTATCACAGTTATGTACCACGCATTGACATGATTATACAGTGGTACCAGCATTGACATGATATACAGTATGTAACCAGCATTGACTGAATACCAGTGTGTACCAGCATTGACACGAGATACAGCTATGTACAGCAGGACACGATATACAGTATGCTACCAGCTTGACACGATTACACGTATGTACCAGCAATCCGAACCAGTATACCAGCCTGACAAAGCATATGTACCAGCGAATATTACAGATTACCAGCATTGAAATTGATATACAGTATGTAACAGCATTGACACGATATACAGTAGTGTACCAGCATTGACACGATATACGTATGTTGTACCAGCATTGACCACGATATACAGTACTGCTGATACCAACGACAGTAATGACCATGCATATATACAGTATGTACCAGCATGACAAAGATATACAGTATGTACCAGCATTGACACGCTAACAGTAGTACCAGCATGACATCGATATACAGTATTATGTACCAGCATGACACGTATATACAGTATTGTACCAGCATTGACACGATATACCAGTATGTACCAGCATTGACAGAGATAGCCAGTATTGTACCAAGCAGTTGACACGATATACAGTATGTACCAGCATTGACACGATATACAGTATGTACCAGCATTGACACGATATACAATATGTACCAGCATTGACATGAATATACAGTATTACCAGCATTGACACGATATACAGTATGTACCAGCATTGACGACGTAACAGTAGTGTACCAGCCATTGACCACGATAGTACAGTATGTACCCAGCATTGAACACGAATGTACCGCATTGACCCACAGTATGTACCAGCATTGACACGATATACAGTTTATTTTGACCAGCATTGACACGATATACATAGTACCACATGACAGATACACAGTATGTACCTGCAGATTACCAGATTGACATGATACAAGTATGTACCAGACATTACACTGATATACAGATGTACAGCATTGACACGATAACAGTATGACAGCATTGACACGATTATCACAGTATGTACCAGCATTGACACATGATGATATACAGTCATTGTACCAGCATTGAAGCACGTATACAGGATGTACCAGCATTGACACGATACACAGTATGTACCAGCATTGACACGATACACAGTATGTACCAGCATTGACACGATAATACACAGTATGTACCAGCATTGACACGATATACAGTATGTACCAGCATGACACGATATCAGTATGTACCAGCATTGACACGATATACAGTATGTACAGCATTGACACGATACACAGACTATGTACCAGCATGACACGAAACAGTATGTACCGCAGACACGATATACAGTATGTACCAGCATTGACACGTATACAGTATGTACCAGATTTGACACGATACACAGTATGTACCGCATTGACACGATACACAGTATGTACCCGCATTGACACGATACACAGTATGTACCAGATGACACGATACACAGTATGTACCCTCATGACACGATACACATTGTACTGCCGTGACACGATACACAGTAGTATGTACCAGCATTGACAACGATACCCAGTATGTACCGCCTTGACACGATACACAGTATGTAACCAGCATTGACACGATACACCAGTATGTACCAGCCATTGACACGATACACAGTATGTACCAGCCATCTTGACACGTATACAGTATGTACCAGCATTGACACGATACACAGTATGTACCAGCATTGACACGATACAGCATATGTACACTGCATTGACACGATACACAGTATTACTGCATGTGACCGATACCAGTATGTACCAGCATTGACCCGATACCACAGTATTGTACCAGCATTGACACATACACCGTATGTAACAGCATGACACGATACACAGTAGCTACAGCATGACCGATACACAGTATGTACCAGCATTGACACCATACACAGTATTGTACCTGCTTGACACGATACACAGTATGTACAGCCTTGACACTGATACACAGTATGTACCAGCATTGACACGATCAGTACCCAGTCATGACATAACTAGTACCATGACACGATAAACCAGTAGGTACCACATTGCACGATACACAGTAATGTACGCAGCGACCTTCATATGACCAGCTGACACGATAACAGTTGTACCAGTCATTGACCACGAATACAAGTACTCGATGCACGATAGACAGGTGGCCCACATTGACACGATATAGTTGTGTACCAGCATTGACACGATAGAACAGTTGTACCAGCATTGACACGACAGTATGTACCGATGAACGATATTATGTACCAGCATTGACACGATATTACAGTGGGTAACAGCATTGACACGATATAAGTGTGTACCAGGCATTTGACACGATCATACGGTATGTACCAGCATTGACACGATCTTACATATGTTTCCAGCATTGACAACGGATCCAATACAGATTTACAAGCATGACACGTTACAGTATGTACCAGCATTGACACGATATACAGTATGACCAGCATTTGACACGATATACGAGTATGTAACAGCATTGACACGATACCACAGTATGTACCAGCATTGACAACGCTTACACAGTATGTTTGTACCGCATGACCACGATACACAGTAGGTTACCAAGCATTGACACGATAACAGTATGTACCAGCATTGACACGATACACGTATGTACAGCAGTGACACGATTACACAGTAGTTACTACCTACCAGCATTGACACGTATACAGTATGTACCAGCATTGACATGATATGACAGTATGTACCAGCATTGACACGATATACAGTATGTACCAGCATTGACACGATATACAGTATGTACCAGCATTGACATGATATACAGTATGTACCAGCATTGACACGATATACAGTATGTACCAGTATTGACACGATATACAGTATGTATCAGCATTGACACGATATACAGTATGTACCAGCATTGACATGATATACAGTATGTACCTGCATTGACACGATATACAGTATGTACCTGCATTGACACGATATACAGTATGTACCAGCATTGACACGATATACAGTATGTACCAGCATTGACACGATATACAGTATATGACCAGCTTGTAGTCTGTGTGCATTAATAGGCTCCCCTTCTCAACTGTCAATTTTCCTTTTTTTGCTGATTTCCCCAGCATTAAGTCTTAACTGAGCATGCTTCTCCCCCGGGGCGGAGGGGCGTGGCAGAGGTCAGGTGATGTCACTCAACCTACTGGAAGCAGGAAGTTTGAACATTCACCCCAATGTAATTTCTCACAGGCTCCAGCCAGAGATGTGACTGTCGGCTCATTTTAAAAGAAACACTGCAGGCTTTCATTTAATCCTAACTTGTTTTGAGACCAGAGTTGCCCTTTAAGAGTTAAAAATATTCCCTTTAATAAAATAAGTAATTTTGCATTGGAACATTTTGGATGTTGTACATTACGAGGAGAATGAGATGTTTACTGGAGCTGTTCTTAGAATAGCGTCATGTGGGATATTGATGTACACAATGGCAAATCTGTAGAATGGAAATGAAATATTCATTCTAACTGCAGAGGCTCCTTTGAGTAGTCGTTCTCCTAGCACCGTGTGGAGATTTAAAAAGGCTTCCAGCCTTGAGAATGGCAAACAAAAGCAATAAGGGGGAATAAAGTATTTCATCTTCATCTATTGAAAAGACATTGTTAGACAGGAGTGGGGGGAATGTTCTAAATAAAGCTTTGTATGTGTACAAGGGAAGAAACGGTTCTATAAAACAAATAGTTTTAGAGTAGATAAAAATCTACCTTTTCTAATTAAAATCTACATTTGCCAGAGTGAGAATACACCCACTTTCCATTATGCAATCAAAGTGATGAGCTCACATGGGGATGACAGTCTCACAACTCCTCCCCCAGCCTGCTGCCACTGACTCTACCTGTACCCACCCACGCCTATTACTGAAGGAGGCGGGGCAGGTTGGGGAATGAGCAGGGAAGCTGATAACAAAAGCGATTAGTTAGTTAGAATTGTTATATTTTCTCAGATCTGGTTCACAAGAATAATAATGTTTCCATTGTACATTTTATAACCAGCACTGATAAAAACTGAGCCAATCTTGGATGATGACATCATTGTATGATGCTGTTTTATCACACCAAATACTATGGTCTGAAAAAGCAAATTAATTTCTTAGGTCTGTAGGATTCTGGCTGTCCTTTGTTTATTTTGAACTGCAGATTGCATTCTGGGCTCCTCTCTCTGGTAAATCCTTATCCTTTAGATGATAAAGTGGTAACAGTAATAATTATCTCCAACAGATCCCTCCAAACCTGCCATGTTCTGTTACTCTTCAGCCCGGACCAGAAGACACAGGGAAGGTAGGCACCTGTTCTTGTTTTACAGCAAATGTCATAATCATATACAGTGAGAATTGTTAATGCTTGGCATTTAATTGAATATATATGATAAACATGGTATTGTCTGGTTTTCCACAACATAGACTTCCCATTCCTGAAACTACTAATAAGTTATTTTACCCTGTATTTGTCCTTTAATGGTCTGGGTACCAAACATTACACCAAAACATATCTACTCTAAGGTCTGGGTACCAAACATTACCCTAAAACATATCTACCCTGTGGTCTGGGTACCAAACATTACCCTAAACCATATCTACCCTGTGGTCTGGGTACCAAACATTGCCCTAAACCATATCTACCCTATGGTCTGGGTACCAAACATTACCCTAAAACATATCTACCCTATGGTCTGGGTACCAAACATTACACTGAACCATATCTACCCTGTGGTCTGGGTACCAAACATTACACTGAACCATATCTACCCTGTGGTCTGGGTACCAAACATTACACCAAACCATATCTACCCTGTGGTCTGGGTACCAAACATTACATTAAGCCATATCTACCCTGTGGTCTGGGTACCAAACATTACACTAAACCGTATCTACCCTGTGGTCTGGGTACCAAACATTACACTAAACCATATCTACCCTATGGTCTGGGTACCAAACATTACACTAAACCATATCTACCCTGTGGTCTGGGTACCAAACATTACACTAAACCATATCTACCCTGTGGTCTGGGTACCAAACATTACACCAAACCATATCTACTCTATGGTCTGGGTACCAAACATTACACTGAACCACATCTACCCTATGGTCTGGGTACCAAACATTACCTGAACACCTATCTACCCTTTTTGGTCTGGAGTAACCAACACATGTACACCAAACCATATCTTACTGTGGTCTGGGTACCAAACATTACATAAGCATATCTACCCTGTGGTCTGGGTACAAACATTACCTAAACCATATGCATACTGTGGTCTGGGTACCCACATTACACTAAACCATATCTACCTGTGGTCTGGTACCAAACATTAATTAAACCATATCTACCCTGTGGTCTGGGTACCAAAAACATTAACTAAACCGTACTCTACCCTGTGGTCTGGGTACCAAACATTACACTAGACCATATTTACCCTGTGTTCTGGTACCCAAACATTACCCTAAACCATATCTACCCTGTGGTCTGGGTACCAACATTACACTAACCGACTACCCTGTGGTCTGGGTACACAACATTACACTAAACCATATATACCTTGTGGTCTGGTACCAAACTTACACTAAACCTATCTACCCTGGGTCTGGGTACCAAACATTACTAAACCATATCTACCTGTGGTCTGGGTACCAAACATTACATTAAACATATCTACCCTGTGGTCTGGGTACCAAACATTACACTAACCAATCTACCCTGTGGTCTGGGTACAACATTACACAAACCTATGCTACCCTGTGGTATGGGTACCAACATTACACTAAAACCATATCTACCTGTGGTCTGGGTACAACTTACATTAACCATATACCAGTGGTATGGGTACCAAAATTAACACTAAAACGTATCTACCTTGGTCGGGGTACCAAACATTACACTAAACCATATCTACCCTGTGGTCTGGGTACCAAACATTACACCTAAACCATATCTACCCTGTGGTCTGGTACCAAACATTACACTAAACCATATCTACCCTATGGTTCGGGTACCAAACATTACCCTAAACCATATCTACCCTGTGGTCGGGGTACCAAACATTACACTAAACCATATCTACCCTTGGTCTGGGTACCAACACATTACACCTAAACCATATCTACCCTGTGGTCTGGGTACCAAACATTACACTAACCGTATCTACCCTGTGGTCTGGGTACCAAAACTTACATAAACCATATCTCCCTGTGGTCTGGGTACCAAACATTACACTATACCATATCTACCCTATGGTCTGGGTACCAAACATTACACTAAACCATATCTACCCTGGTGGTCTGGGTACCAAACATACACTAAACCTATCTACCCCTATGGTCTGTGGTACCAAACATTACATTAAACCCATATCTACCCTGTGGTTCTGGGGTACCAAACATTACCACTAAACCTACTACCCTGTGGTTGGTACCAAACATTACACTAACCATATCTACCCTGTGTCGGGTACCAAACTTACACTAAACCTATCTAACCCTGTGGTCTGGGTACCAAACATTACATAAACCATATCTACCCTGTGGCGGGGTACCAAACATTACACTAAACCATATCTACCCTGTGGTCTGGTACCAAACATCACTAAACCATACTCTAACCTCCGTGGTCTGGGATACCAAACATTACACTAAACCATATATACCCTGTGGTCTGGGTACCAAACATTACACAACCTTACCTGTGTCTGGATACCAAACATTACCTAACCATTCTACCTGTGGTTCGGTACCAAACATTACACTAAACCGTATATACCCTGTGGTCTGGGTACCAAACATTACACTAAACCGTATCTACACCTGTGGTCGGGTACCAAACATTACACTAAACCTATACCCGTGGGTCTGGGTACCAAACATTAACATTAAACCTATCTACCCTGTGGTCTGGGTACCAAACATTACATTAAACCATTAGACCCTGTGGCGGTACCAAAACACTTACCATTAAACCATATCTACCCTGTGGTCTGGGTACCAAACATACATAACATATCTACATGTGTCGGGTACCAAACAGTACACAACCATATCTACCCTATTGGTCTGGGTACCAAAACATTACATTAAACCATCTACCCTATGGTCTGGGTACCAAACATTACACTAAACCATATCTACCCTATGGTCTGGGGGGTACCAAACATTACCCTAAACCATATTCACCCTTGTGGTCATGGGTACCAAACATTACACGTAAAACCATATCTACCTGTGGTCTGGGTACCAAAACATTACACAACCATATATACCCTATGGGCTGGGTACCAAACATTACCCTAAACCAATACTACCCTGTGGTCTGGGGTACCAACAGTACCCTAACCATATCTACCCTGTGGTCTGGTACCCAAACATTACACTAAACCATATCTACCTATGGTCGGGGTACCACCCAAAACATTACTAAACCAATCTACCATGTGTCTGGGTACACAAACATTACCCTAAACCATATCTAACCATGGTCTGGGGTACCAAACATTAACTAAACCAATCTACCCTATGGTCGGGTACCAAACATACATAAAACCTATCTAACCCTATGGTCTGGGTACCAAACATTACCC
>CM033470.1:344392071-344478105 GCA_019447015.1 Hymenochirus boettgeri
GTGTGTGTATATGTGTGTATATATGTGTGTGTGTGTGTATATATGTGTATATGTGTGTATGTATGTACTTACCATTGTTTTTTTTTTGCGTCATCACTTACCTGACTTTTTTATCTGGTGCCCTGGACAGCTGGTAGTAGCTGCTCGCAGGGGATGTCACAGGGTTTTAAGTTAAAAACAATTAGATCATCGATGTATTGATTGAAAACCAGGAGGTTTAGGAGCTGTGCGTTACCTCCCGTTCTTCAGTCAATATCTCAGGACCTGTCAGTGCTGCTGCGGTGTATCTCAGAAATCCTCAGTGACTTCTAATATCCTTATAATTTACAGTAGGGGATACATTATCCCTTATAATACATGAGTGGTACCCAGAGTTCCCTGTATAACTCAGTCTGTGTCCTTGTGCCTTTATATACACACAGAACTCCTCAGTGACTTCTAATATCCTTATAATTTACAGTAGGGATACATTATCCCTTATAATACATGATTGGTACCAGAGTTCCCTGTATAACTCAGTCTGTGTCCTTGTAACATTTATATGGACACAGAACTCCTCAGTGAATTCTAATATCCTTATAATTTACAGTAGGGGATACATATCCTTATAATAATGAGTGGTACCCCGAGTTCCCTGTATAACTCAGTCTGTGTCCTTTTACCTTTATATAGAACATAAACTCCTCAGTGACTTAATATCCTTATAATTTACAGTAGGGATACATTATCCCTTAAATACATGAGTGGTACCCAGAGTTCCTGTAAATCAGTCTGTGTCCTTGTGCCTTTATATACACACAGAACTCTCAGTGACTTCTAATATCCTTATAATTTACAGTAGGGATACATTATCCCTTATAATACATGAGTGTACCCAGAGTTCCCTGTATAACTCAGTCTGTGTCCTTGTACCTTATATGGACACAGACTCCTCAGTGACTTCTAATATCTTATTAATTTACAGGTAGGGGTACATTATCCTTATATACATGAGTGGTACCCAGAGTTCCTGTATTAACTCAGTCTGTGTCCTTGTACCTTTATGGACAACAGAAACTCCTCAGTGACTTCTAATATCCTTATAATTACAGTAGGGATACATTATCCCTATAATAATGATTGGTACCCAGAGTTCCCTGTATAATCAGTCTGTGTCCTTGTACCTTTATATGACACAGAACTCCTAGTGACTTCTAATATCCTTTAATTACAGTAGGGATACATTATCCCTATAATACATGATGGTACCCAGAGTTCCCTGTATAACTCAGTTTCTGTGTCCTTGTACCTTTATATGGACACAGAACTCCTAGTGACTTCTAATATCTTATAATTACAGTAGGGGATAACATTATCCCTTATAATACATGAGTGGTACCCAGAGTTCCCTGTATAACTCCGTCTGTGTCCTTTACCTTTATATAGACACAAACTCCTCAGTGATTCTAAATCTTATAATTACAGTAGGGGATACATTATCCCTTCTAATACATGAGTGGTACCAGAGTTCCCTGTATAACTCAGTCTGTGTCCTTGTGCCTTTATAGACACAGAATCTCTCAGTGACTTCTAATATCCTATAATTTACGTAGGGATACATTATCCCTTTATAAACATGAGTGTACCCAGAGTTCCCTGTATAACTCAGCTCTGTGTCCTTGTACCTTTATATGGACACAGAACTCCTCAGTGACTTCTAATATCTGTATAATTTACAGTAGGGATACATTATCCCTTATATACTGAGTGGTACCCAGAGTTCCCTGTATAACTCAGTCTGTGTCCTTGTACTTTTTGGACCCAGAATCCTCAGTGACTTCATATCCTTATAATATCAGTAGGGATACATTATCCTATAATACATGATGGTACCCAGAGTTCCCGTATAACTAGTCTGTGTCCTGTACTTTATATGACACAAGAACTCCTCAGTGACTTCTAATATCCTTATAATTTACAGTAGGGGATACATTATCCTTATAATAATGGTGGTACCCAGAGTTCCTGTATAAATCAGTCTGTGTCCTTTACCTTATATAGACACAAACTCTCAGTGACTTTCTATCCTTATAATTACAGTAGGGGATACATTATCCTTATAATACATGAGTGGTACCCAGAGTTCCCTGTATAACTCAGTCTGTGCCTTGTACCTTTATATGGACACAGAAATCCTCAGTGACTTCTAATATCCTTATAATTTACAGTAGGGGATACATTATCCCTTATAATACAGTGAGGTACCAGAGTTCCCTGTAAACTCAGTCTGTGTCCTTGTCTTTATATAACACAGAACTCCTCAGTGACTTCTAATATCCTATTAATTTACAGTAGGGGATACATTATCCCTTATAATACAGAGCGGTACCCAGAGTTCCCTGTATAACTCAGTCTGTGTCCTTGTACCTTTATATGGACACAGAACTCCTCAGTGACTTCTAATATCCTTATAATTTACAGTAGGGGATACATTATCCCTTATAATACATGAGTGGTACCAGAGTTCCCTGTAAACTCAGTCTGTGTCCTTGTACCTTTATATAGACACAGACCCCTCAGTGACTTCTAATATCTTATAATTTACAGTAGGGGATACATTATCCCTTAAATACATGAGTATACCAGAGTTTCCCTGTATAACTCAGTGCTGTGTCCTTGTCCTTTATATGGACACAGAACTCCCAGTGACTTCTAATATCCTTATAATTTACAGTAGGGGATACATTATCCCTTATAATACATGGTGGTACCCAGAGTTCCCTGTATAACTCAGTCTGTGTCCTTGTACCTTATATAGGACACAGAATCTCAGTGACTTCAATATCCTTATATATTACAGTAGGGGATACATTATCCCTTATAATACATGAGTGATACCCAGAGTTCCTGTATAACTCAGTCTGTATCCTTGTTCCTTTATATAGACACAGACCCCTCAGTGACTCTAAATATCCTATAATTTACAGTAGGGGATACATTATCCCTTATAATACATGAGTGATACCCAGAGTTTGTATAAACTCAGTCTGTATCACTTGTCCTTTATATGGAACACAGAACTCCTCAGTGACTTCTAATATCCTTATAATTTACAGTAGGGGATACATTATCCCTTATAATACATGAGTGATACCCAGAGTTCCCTGGTGGTGTGTGTTATACTATACGTGTGTATATATAGTGTGTGATATATGTGTGTGTATGATGTGTGTATATATTATGTGGTGTTGTGATTATTATGTGTGATGTATATATATGGTGTGTGTATATATGTGATGTGTATGTATATATATGGTGTGTGTGTATATAGTGTATGTGTATGTATAGATATGTATGTGTGTATATGTGTGTGATTATATATATGTGTGTTTATAGGTGTGTGGTATATATTGTGTGTTTGTATATATGTGTGTGTGTATTGGTGTGTGTGTGTGATATAGGTGTATGTCAATAGGTGTCTGTATATATGTGTGTGTTATATATGTGTGTGTATAATTGTGTGTAGATATGTGTGTGTATAGTGTGTGTGTATAGGTGTATGTATATATATGTGTGTGTGGATATGTGTGTATATATGTGTGTGTGTGTGTATATATGTGTATATGTGTGTATGTATGTACTTACCATTGTTTTTTTTTTGCGTCATCAACCTGACTTTTTTATCTGGTGCTGGACAGCTGTAGTAGCTGCTCGCAGGGGATGTCACAGGGTTAAGTAAAACAATTAGATCATCGATGTATTGATTGAAAACAGGAGGTTTGGAGCTGTGCGTTACCTCCCGTTCTCAGTAATAAATCTCATGACCTGTCAGTGCTGCTGCGGGGTATCTCAGAAATCCTCGTGACTTCGACTATTCCTTATAATTTACGTAGGGGATACATTATCCCTTATAATACATGAGTGGTCCCAGAGTTCCTGTATAACTCAGTCTGTGTCCTTGTGCCTTTATATACACACAGAACTCTCAGTGACTTCTAATATCCTTATATTTACAGTAGGGATACATTATCCCTTATAATATCATGATTGGTACCCAGACGTCCTGTATAACTCAGTCTGTGTCCTTGTACTATATATGGACACAGAACTCCTCAGTGACCTTCTAATATCCTTATAATTTACAGTAGGGGACATTATCCCTTAAAATCTTCTTAATTGAGTGGTACCCAGAGTCCTGTAGAATCAGTCTGTGTCCTTTGACCTTTATATAGCACACAAAACTCCTCAGTGACTTCTAATATCTTATTATTACAGTAGGGCTACATATTCCCTATAATACATGAGTGGTACCCAGAGTTCCCTGTATAACTCAGTCTGTGTCCTTGTGCCTTTTATATACATCACTATAGACCACTCATATTTTACTCCATAAACTTATCGCCTATATTACTCAGTGGTACATACTCCTTATAATACCTATGGGAGTGTACCCAGAGTTCCCTGTATAACTCAGTCTGTGTCCTTGTACCTTTATATGGCACACGAACTACCTCAGTGACTTCTAATATCCTTTATAATATACAGTAGGGATACATTATCCCTGATTACATTGGTACCCAGAGTTCCTGTATAAATCAGTCTGTGTCCTTGTTCTTATGGACACAGAACTCCTCAGTGACTTCTATATCCTTATAATATTACAGTAGGGATACATTATCCCTGATATACATGATTGGTACCCAGAGTTCCTGTATAACTCAGTCTGTGTCCTTGTACCTTTATGGACACAGAACTCCTCAGTGACTTCTAATATCCTTATAATATACAGTAGGGATACATTATCCCTGAATACATGATTGGTACCCAGAGTTCCCTGTATAACTCAGTCTGTGTCCTGTACCTTTTATGGACACAGAACTCCTCAGTGACTTCTAATATCCTTATAATTTACAGTAGGGGATACATTATCCCTTATAATACAGAGTGGTACCAGAGTTCCCTGTATACTCAGTCTGGTCTTTTACCTTTATATAGACACAAACTCCTCAGTGACTTCTAATATCCTATTAATTTACAGTAGGGATACATTATCCCTTATAATACATGGTGGTACCCAGAGTCCCTGTATAACTCAGTCTGTGTCCTTGTCTTTTATATACCACAGATCCTCAGTGACTTCTAATATCCTTATAATTTACAGTAGGGATACATTATCCCTATAAACATGAGAGTGACCCAGAGTTTCCCTGTATAACTCAGTCTGTGTCCTTGTACCTTATATGGACACAGAACTCCTCAGACTTCTAATATCTATAATTTACAGTAGGGGATACATTTCTCCTATATACATGAGTTGGTACCAGAGTTCCCTGATAATCCGTCTGTGTCCTTGTACCTTATATGGACACAAACTCTCAGTGACTCTAACTATCCTTATACATCAGTAGGGATACATTATCCTATAATACATGATGGTACCCAGAGTTCCCTGTATAACTCAGTCTGGTCCTGTACCTTTATATGGACACGAACTCCTCAGTGACTTCTAATATCCTTATAATTTACAGTAGGGGATACATTATCCCTATAATACATGAGTGGCACAGAGTTCCCTGTATAACTCAGTCTGTGTCCTTTAACTTATATAGACACAAACTCCTCAGTGACTTCTAATATCCTTATAATTTACAGTAGGGGATACATTACCTTAAATACATGAGTGGTACCCAGAGTTCCCTGTAAACTCAGTCTGTGTCCTTGTACTTATATGGACACAGAACTCCTCAGTGACTTCTAATATCCTTATAATTTACAGTAGGGGATACATTATCCCCTATAATACATGAGTGGTACCCAGAGTTCCTGTATAACTCAGTCTGTGTCCTTGTCTTTAATAGACACAGAACCTCAGTGACTTCTAATACCTTATAATTTACAGTAGGGGATACATTATTCCTAAATACACTGAGGGTACCCAGAGTTCCCTGTATAACTCAGTCTGTGTCCTTGACCTTTATATGGAAACAGACTCCTCCAGTGACTTCTAATATCCTTATATTTACAGTAGGGGATACATTATCCCTTAAATACATGGTGGTACCCAGAGTTCCCTGTATAACTCAGTCTGTGTCTTGACCTTATATAGACACAGACCCCTCAGTGACTTCTAATATCATTATAATTTACAGTAGGGGATACATTATCCCTATAATACATGAGTGTACCCAGAGGTCCTGTATAACTCAGTCTGCGTCCTGGTACCTTTATATGACACAGAAACTCCTCAGTGACTTCTAATATCCTATAATTTACAGTAGGGGATACATTATCCCTTATAATACATGAGTATACCGAGTCCCTGTATAACTCAGTCTGGGTCCTTTCCTTTATATGGACACAGAACTCCTCAGTGACTTCTAATATCCTTATAATACAGTAGGGGATACATTATCCCTTATAATACATGAGGGTAACCAGAGTTCCTGTATAACTCAGTCTGTATCCCTGTTCCTTTTAATAGACCAGACCCCTCAGTGACTTCTAATATCCTATAAATTTACAGTAGGGGATACATTATCCCATAATACATGAGTGATACCCAGAGTTCCCTGTATAACTCAGTCTGTATCCTTGTTCCTATATGACACAGAACCTCAGTGACTTCTAATATCCTTATAATTACAGTAGGGGATACATTATCCCTTATAATACATGAGTGATACCCAGAGTTCCTGTATAACTCAGTCTGTATCCTTGTTCCTTTATATAGACACAGACCCCTCAGTGACTTCTAATATCCTTATAATTTACAGTAGGGGATACATTATCCCTTATAATACATGAGTGATACCCAGAGTTCCCTGTATAACTCAGTCTGTATCCTTGTTCCTTTATATAGACACAGACCCCTCAGTGACTTCTAATATCCTTATAATTTACAGTAGGGGATACATTATCCCTTATAATACATGAGTGGTACCCAGAGTTCCCTGTATAAATCAGTCTGTGTCCTTGTACCTTTATATGGTCACAGAAGCACAAGGTAATAATAATAATAATCGAATTAGGGATTGTAGAATAATAAATCACATAGGTGGAGCTGTAGCTGGATTTCTCCTTGGTTGTATTTTGCACATTTCTTGGCTATTTACACGCACACGTTGATCCGTATCCTCTGCATGTGAAGGTGCCAGGGAATGGGATCTGCTGCCTCGTTCCTTTGTCTGCACAACATCACATGTTTCTGTTTGATCTCGTTCCAGGAATTCCGTGCGCTTGGTAATCAGGAAGGTTCAATATGCTCCAGAGAGACCTGGGCCACAGCCAATGGCTGAGACCACAAGACAGTTCCTTATGTCAGACAAACCTTTGCACCTGGAGGCCTCACTCGATAAAGAGGTAATTTAACCTGGAAGTCCATTATTAATGAATCCCTTGCAATAAATAAAAGGCATTACCGGCTATTTCTGTCTTTAAGCCGCCTTAACCGATTCACCGATAGCTGGCGTTAAAGAACCGGAATGGGTTAACGCCACAGCGAGCCGCTATTGTCTCGCTGCATTGCCTTATGGGGGAAAAGAGATCGATAGCGTCTGTCTATATATCGCCCCCTATGGGCATAATGGATAAGGAGAAACACCAGTACCACCTGCATGCAGTCTGTGGTGTGGGGAAGCTTATCTTGGACACCCCCATACACAGGACCGTCATTTTGTGCGATCCGACAAATTTGACAACTTCGGACAGTTTACAAGAAAACAAAGATCGAGCCTGGCAAAAAGTTTTCCATTTCCCCTACTAAAAGATGGTGGGCTTGGGGGTGGGGAGTGGGTGGTGTGCTTGGGGGTGGGGAGTGGGTGGTGGGCTCTTCCAATCCGATTGGAAATCTGCCCATGTATGCTAGCTTTAGGCCATCGCTCATCATGCTGGACCTTAATCCTCTTTATTGAGCTGTTTGTGCCATTCATCTTTTTGTCCGTTGTAGTATAAAAGGTTTTAATGAATAATGTCCAGTAACCCGTCACGTATATTCCCAGATATATTATCACGGGGAACCCATCAACGTCAATGTCCATGTTACAAACAACACAAACAAAACTGTGAAAAAGATCAAAATTTCAGGTAAGTGGATTTAAATTTAATTTATTTTCAATTAGAGACATGTACAATGTATTTCAATTAGAGACATATACAATGTATTTCAATTAGAGACATATACAATGTATTTCAATTAGAGACATATACAATGTATTTCAATTAGAGACATATACAATGTATTTCAATTGGAGACATGTACAATGTATTTCAATTAGAGACATGTACAATGTATTTCAATTAGAGACATATACAATGTATTTCAATTAGAGACATGTACAATGTATTTCAATTGGAGACATGTACAATGTATTTCAATTAGAGACATATACAATGTATTTCAATTAGAGACATGTACAATGTATTCCCAGTAATCACCAAATAAATGTATTGGGCAATACAGTATTTAACCTTCCGCCTTTATCGGTAGATTAGATATCTAAGATCGCCATCTAGTGTACAAACCTTCTTACTTCTCCTAATTTTTATCTGCTGTTTAAGGGATTATTAGTAAGTTTAATATCTCCAGGGGAGAAATGGGGTTTTATTTCATTCTAAATCCAAAATCTTTAATTTATGGGGCGCTAGAAGTCACTTGTCCTATTTCCCGTCCTGCACTGAAGTCCTAAAATTTGTTGCAAATGCCGCAGCTTGAAAGATCTCCTGCCAACACTCCCATCTGCCCTGATAGTCCATCCCATCTCTACCTTATGAGCGGCTTGTGGCAAACTTCATGGCGTAACTGCAGGACTCAGGAGCCAAGAGTGGCGACTCCTATCTTCCTTTTTAATTATGGATTGAGATTTGAGTAAGACAATTTTCCATTTTACCTTCTCGTGAACCCTGTTGATTAACATTTTGAGTTTTCCTCCAGTGCGCCAGTACGCGGACATTTGCCTGTTTAACACTGCCCAGTACAAGTGTCCAGTTGCCGTAGAAGAAGCAGAGTAAGTAGACTGAACCTTTACTAAGCAGCCAAGTGATGTTAAATTATGAACATTTATTTGAACTACATTTCCCACCTTTGAAAAATGAATGCAATAAATTAGAAATGCTGTAACAGTCATCTCAGGATTATTACAAATGGTTGTGTATCACCATCCAGAGATACCTAGACAATACTGATTAGACATTTCAACAAAAACATCTATTCAATTAAAAACCAATGATTTTATCCATTGGGGGCAGGTAGCTTACAATTGTCCAGTTTTTTGTGTTAAGAGTGGACATGCCCTTTAAGGTGGTCAAACACTAGGCAGACATTAGTGAATTTACTGTAAGTAGTGTATGGGCAAGTTACAGTGCGGTGCAATCTATTCCCCATAATAGAATTGAATGTTGTTGCTTTGGCAAATCCAAGATATAGAATAGTCACCTAGATTTTATGTTTTCACTTCCATGCTTTGATAAGAACATTTTAGGTCCTGGTGTAGTTGCCGGAGATTAGTGCAGGTTTACCCATAGCTCCTGCAATTGTAGGCTTGTCTAACTAGTCTGGTTTGGGTTAAATGTGAATGATTGAGACTTTGGTCTTAGCGTTTGGACTAACCCCTTTGTTCCATTTGTTTGATTCTAGTAACGATGTAGTAGCTCCAAGTTCCACGTTCTGCAAGGTCTACACACTGACGCCATTTCTGGCCAACAACCGAGAGAAACGAGGCCTGGCCTTAGATGGGAAGTTGAAGCATGAAGATACGAATTTGGCTTCTAGCACATTGTGAGATAGTTGATTACTAATGTAACATAATCCCGTCACTTTACGTGTTAATAGAAGGTTGTTAAAGGGCTTTGCAGTTTATAGACAAGGTGGTTTGGTTTTCCTCCTCTTCTCTAATCCCTTTGCCCGGTAGGGTTCAACCGTTCAGGTGGGTATTACAACTAGAGAAAGATTCTATGATTCCATGGAACTAGCTATTCTGTTACCATTTTTTCGGCTCGTTACCAAATAATAACCACCTTCACCCCAAAAAACATTTTTTGTTTACCATTTCACACCAGCATGTTGTGCGGGGTCCTTACTGTTTGAGTGAAATGCTGGTAACAACTCTATTTACAAACAACACAACCAGGACGGTGAATATTCTAAATGAAGGACTGAAGCATAATTAATAAAACAAACGAATGTAATCATTACTTTACTTTACCCCCTGTAGGTTAAGAGATGGAGCCAACAAAGAGATCCTGGGAATTATTGTATCGTATAAAGTTAAAGTCAAGCTGGTGGTTTCTAGAGGAGGGTAAGATTTTGTATCATTGCACAGCAATTTGTCACATGGATACCCCTACCTAAGGAAAAATGCCAGTCCTTAAATAAGAATATATCCCTTAATAAGAATATCTCTCCTAAAAGGAATTGTACGCTGAAAAAAATTTACTTTGTTTCATTTCAATCTATAAATAAATACATATAAGCAGCACTAACTCTGATGTGTTGCCACATGACTTCAATCCAGTACTTGTTTTGCTTAAGTTCAATCCCCCAGCCCCCTGACAGATTATCTGACTCTCTGTGAGGGCAAGCATGCTCAGTAATCCCTATGAGGCAGCATTTGGAGAGGGAATTTCCCACCATCAAGAGTTTATGATAATAAGGCACTTGATTGACAGCTGAAATGTAAGATGATTCAGATTGGATATCTAAAGAAATTGGGGACAGATCAACAAATAAATTGTACAGTGATAGTTGGGAAGAATTATAGTTTCATATCCTTTAAATACCACTACAGATACAGATACAGATCTCCACCCCTCCTATAAAATTTTGATATACTGTAGTCCACCCCCCCATAACCCCATTTACGCTAAACTTACCCTGATGCCAGAGTTAGATATTCACCTTACAAATCCCAGTTCCACCGACGCTTTGTCCTGCTTCCTCCACTGCTGCAGCGTGCCCTTTATGCGTACAAGCAGCACACCAGTGGAGACTCATCTGGTAATGGCCTTCAGTCATTGGTCTTGATGTCACCGTGGGTCAGTCAACACAATCCTCTTAAGCTGGGTACACACAGTACAGATCATTCAAAGATGACAGACAGGATCTGCAAGATCTGTCATCTTTCAAAGATCTGCATACACACAGTCCCGAGCGGTACACACAGTACCGATGAGGTATTGGGGCTTTATTTTTACTGTGTGTACCCAGCTTAAGTGTTGAGTCAGAGAATTAAATTAGTTGTAGAATTTTGAAGACCCGTGAATCATTTGAAAATCTTATCTCGCTCTTGTAACCTGATGAAATTGGTTTATCGATCCACAGCTAATATGGTGCAGATCCACAACGCTGTAGGTATCAAAACACAAGGAAAAGCAATTAATAAACTGCACATTCCATCAATAGGTTCAGTAGAAATTATAGACAGCTGGACTGAAACTTTAAAACATTTTTTTAGTCTTTTCCCATGAATCGTCAATATATTATTTCATGTGATTGACATGTGATGGTCTCCTGGGATCTACCCTTGTCTAAATGATGATCAAAGGACAGTAGACATTAATAGTCCATGTTCCCAGTACTGTCCCGGACCCTCCATCTGCTACTCAGTTGGATCTTGGATTATTGAAAAGGTTTTTATTGGTTTTCATTTTGTTGGAGGGAAGGATGTGTGAATTAGTGGAAATAAAAGTCCATCACTGGTACAATAACTGACCATGCTTTATTCTTGGATGTAGAGTGAGCCTTGGCTAACTATTGGACTAGCAGTATGTCCATTTTTACCATTAGGAGGAATCCCATAATGTGACTTTATCTCTCCCCTGTTAAAATAATTTTGTCTACATATGTCTGGATTTTGTTGATGGTGTTTCATTAGCGCCAATGGGCTAACAGGCTGGATACCTAATGACCCAATTGATAATTCCATCCCTTTAAAGATCTGCCTATAGTTCAAAAAATAAATATTTCATTAGGGGTGACTGGCATATGAAATGCCCCTTACCAGAGAACTGGACCTTAAAACAGGGTGATCTGACCAAACACCCACTTTTAGGGCTACCATGAAAGGTATGTGGGTACCGTACTTCTATGCTAGGCCCAACTGAATGGCTGTTTCGTCAGTGACCTGTAGGGAATCCAGAAATGTATGGGGCCTACAAAATTCTCATTGCAGCTCTACCTGCCCTAAATCCAGCTGCCCCTTCCCTACTTTTATAAACACTGACGAGGACAATATGGCTGCTTCTAGTCATACGAGAACAAGGTTCTGAAACACATTATGCTCTCATTTATTTGCCAGACACTGGTAATTAAATTGATGCAAAATTAGCATTTCTGCGTTCTTGCTAAAGATGCACCTATGTGAAATCTTTGCTTCATTGCATTCTCTTTTCCCAGTGGCACAGACATGCTCATTTTGCTTCAATTATGGAGACAACAATAAGCTGCCCAATAAGCCACTTGGTATTTCCATGTGCTAAGAGTAAGAGGGAGAAAGTGATATCAACCAAATTTTCTGCTTATTTCACATAGGCAAATCTTCAGGGTTATTCAATAAAAGTTCTTATCGTTTAAAATGGTGATAATTTTGCCCCAACCAATCAGATGTTAGCTTTCAAATGTTAAATAAGATCTGATTGGTTAGGGCAAAATTAGCACCATTTTAAGCGATTAGAACTTTTATTGAATCTCCTTGCTTGTATTCTGGACTTAACATCAATAAAAAATGGCTTTCGGATTCTAGTTCTCCTTTAAATATTTGGAATTAAGTGTTTGATGGTTTTGATTTTTTTATTTTCTGTTGATGGAAAAATGTTGTTTTGAGAGCTTTAGAAAGAAGCAGCCTAATTGACCACTGCAGCGAATTCCATTTTACCATCATCTTATTTAATGTTTCCTCGAAAAAGCCTCTTGACTGAAAGGGGCGCAGATCCAATGGGCAGAAATGACCTTTAATTGCTTAAGTGCTGCAGAACATTTATTGTCATTTTAGTAAAGGAACATTTCTGATGAAGGGCATGTAGTTGACGATGACCTTAAATTTGTTAAATTCTGTACGAAATTCCCAACCTCCAAGGTCAATTCCTACATGAACGTAAATTATGATTGTCTTTAATCGAGTTTGTGTCCATTAAAACCAGAAAAAAAGCTATATCCATTAATTTATCAAGGCTTCATTGTACGGTCTATGGACAATCCCTTTGTTGAGTCAAGTATTATGTCACCTCCCTCAATGTCCTATATAATTTTATGACTATCACTAGAATATTACTATGCAGAGCAGACGTTTACATTTTGATTGCAATTGACTAATGAATGTGTTCGATATTTTGTAGTGTTTTTTTGTGTGTGTGTGTGATTGCACTCCAGACATCTGCTGGGCTTCTTATGCATTACAAGATGATCAGATTTCTTCACAAATGGGTGTTTAGCCTGTGTTTATTCTAGTTGATTAAAATATATTTTAACATTTTATATTAGAAAACTCTCAAACCTTTGGTCATAAAGTTGGTAATCTTACAATAGATAGAAACTCAGTTTGCACCCAAGTGATCTTTTTTCGAAAGATACAAATATCCTTTGATTGCATTAAAAACTAGGATTACTTTGTACATCTCTTTGGGCTTGTGCCTTACTAATAAATGGGTTTGGTTCATCCTAAACTTAAAGGACAACTTAACTGTAAAAATGTACATTTTTAAAATGGTACCTGGGGCAGGCATGTTGGATTGATTATTATCACCTCTAAATATTGTTTTGTTTAGCAGCAGATACAGTTTTTATTTGCCAGATTATCGTCCTGGGCCCTCCTGTATTAAAGATGGTGTTGAAGCACTCAGGAAGACTGGCAGAAGCAGTTTTCTATGTGCTGCCGCTTCTCATAGAAATAATATTGGGAGGTAGAAATTACCAATCCTATCTGCCCAGGGTAATTTCATTTGAACTGTTTTTGAAAAAAACTTTATACACCCTTTAGTTCTCCTTTAAGGATTTTCCAAAAGGAATTTTAAAAAAAAACCCAAAACATGAAAGTAGTGATAGTCCTAATATCTGTTTAATAAAATAGATCAGCAGAGCTCAGATTTGACAGAAAAGTTTGTATACTGTAGATAAGTCTATGGTCTATGCAGAAAGACACAAGACAAATACAGTACATGCAAGGATTCTGGCATTGCCTTTAAATATCCCTTTAAATGTCTTGGAACCTGAAAGGCGGGGATTAGCAAGAAATGTGATAGATATGGTTGAGGATGTACAGGCAGATTGAAAGCTTTGTATTCAGTGCAATGTCCTTTCAGCTTGACTAATTCTCTAATCTACTTTGACCAATGCCAGCCTATTGGGAGACCTTGCATCAAGGTAATAAAGTCTTTGCTAGCCATGGTCATGCGATACATCCCTCTGCATGTTGTCTCATTAATCCAAGTAATCAACATTTCACATTAAGAGTCATCTTCTTAACTCGGCTTCCTTTTTTTGATTGCAATGCCATTCTCTATAGCTAGAAACAAATATCAATTCACACCAAAATTATTTGCATGGGATGTTGGTCGATTGGGTCAAAAAAATCATTTAAATGGCAATAAAACCCTTTTCGTCATTTTACAAATATGATCTGGTAGTTTCCGTGGCGATAAATTGCAATAAGTCTAAATTTGGCAAAAAGGCAGCAAAAACGGTGGCAAGAAATTTAACAAACTTTTATAAATATGCCCCTTGGTTATCTGCCCGATACCCCAACTGCTATTTTTACCAGTTTATTACATGTATTTGTAACCAGATATTTCATGATACGTTCTATTCCTTTCTGGCAAAGGTATCCGCCTCCTCCCTCTGCTCAATGAGCTTTTTATAAGCTTGAGCATGTGCAGTGAAGGCAGCAGGTGAAACAGCAGTCAATCATTGGTTGTGATGTCAGCAGTCACATCCTTGATTGACTGCATGGAAGGAGGAGCCAGCTTACTCTGCCAGAATGGGGACAATATTAATCCTTAACTATCTAGTGAGGAATCCAGGTAATATATTGCAAAATATATTAGTTGGAATTGCGTTAGGTAACTACAAGTGACAATTTGTTTTATTTTAATGGTGAACATACCCCTGTTCATGCCCCTGTTCATTTCTTGATATGTTATATGAAAGGACCAGTTATATGATAGATGAGATAGAAGACCTTTACATCCCGTGAGATTAAGTTAACTTTGCTATGGATATGAGCTTCCTCCAACACACTGCTCCATCTGTAGATTAATCTCAACTCTATGTAGGAGACGTGACTTACTATTAATAGTACATAGGACTCATTAATAACCATCCTAACACCATAGAGGACCCTCCCTTACAATCTCCATCCTTACAACAGTTGCTATATCGATGGAACTGTCACCATTTCCACTGAAGCTCCCATTCTAATTGGTCTTTATTTGCCTGCATCCTGCTCGTTCATTGCATCTAGATTGCATGATCTTTCTTCTGTGTTTGCTTGACTTTCTTGGATGTTAATGACATATTTTGTTACCGTATTTATGTTATCTTGGGTAATAATTATATGCTGGTTTTATAGGGAAGGGTAGGGGTTGTACTTTAATGAAATATAATTAGTTAAGGGGACATACATGTTCACATTCCAAACATGCCTATGTTCCTTTACACACAAACATTTCTATATGGACATCATGACATACAATGTCATGGAATCATTTACAAATTTAAAGGGAAACATTTCCAGTAGGGGGGGGGGGCTACTGAGTTCTTGGTAAGTTTTACAGGTAAGAGGGTAATTATTGAAGGATAATTTTCCAAAGATAAGTGAGATTTTTGCACTTTGGAATGGCTTTCTTACTACCTGGGTAAATCACACTGAGCATGTCAGGGCCAGAGATCTGGGTAGTAGGCGGGGTTAATAATAACTGGAGGACTTGACTGTTCTCTTGTTAGCATGCAGATCAGCATCAGATTAGCCAATTTAATCTGGTAATAAAGAACATCCTACCCTTTATCTGTTTTTCTTTAGTTCCTATATCTACTATTTATTATTATTGCAGGAAAGGTTTTATGCATAAATCTAGATCAGTCGTATATAAATCCCATTTATATCGATCAATAGGAAGGAGAACAAAAATCTCATAAACGTACATCAATGTAGCAGTAAGATAAATTCCTTCCTCTGGTAGTCGGATAAATTCCTAAATCAATAACCTTGAAACCAACAGAATAAGCCATAGTAATAAAGTGTAATCGTATTTGGAATGTTTTTATAGATGGATGTTGTTATATAGGTTATATATTAAAGGAGAAGAACAAACCAAAACTAATTTTCTAGTTTCCCAGAAACTTCTCTCACTTGACTTGTAGTTATTTTATATCATTACAATATTCCTTTCACTACAGATGCTTCCATTTTGCAGGAAGGGTAAGAAGGGACTCGATGGCTTGATACATTTTTGTTTACTCAGAAAGACAAGTGGCGCATTATTTCAATCCTCTGTTTCTTGGCTAATAGTCAAGGAAGGGGAAGTGTTTTAGCTCGAACCTTATACCCAACACGGTGGATGTTTGTTCGAAACTCATATCTTGCAACGCTTAATTAATGTTTATTTTAGTTCTGCTTTATTTGTTTACCACGTCACCTGTTTCTCTTTCAAATGAATCGGAGTGATGCGTCCAACGTGTTCAAGATAGAATATTTTGTCTCTGTGTTTTGATTTTCTTTTGCAATTTAATTTAGAGGGTATCTTTATTTAGTAACATAGTAATTGAAGTTGAATAAAGACATAAGTCCATCAAGTCCAACCTTTTCACCCTCCTTATTAACCCTACCTAACAGTTGATCCAGAGGAAGGCAAAAACCCCAGCCCAAAAAAAGGGGGGTGTTTTAAATTCCTTCCTGACTCCAAATGTCAATTCCTTCCTGACTCCAAACTGTCAAATGTCAGTATATGTATTAATACCAGTAATTCTCAATATTATATAGTATCCCTGTACCAACCAGAACTACAGTATATGTATTAATACCAGTAATTCCCAATATTATATAGTATCCCTTACCAACCAGAACTACAGTATATGCATTAATACCAGTAATTCTCAATATTATATAGTATCCCTGTACCAACCAGAATCTACAGTTATGTTATTAATACCAGTAATTCTCAATATTATATAGTATCCCTGTACCAACCATAACTACAGTATATGTATTAATACCAGTAATTCTCAATATTATATAGTATCCCTGTACCAACCATAACTACAGTATATGTATTAATACCAGTAATTCTCAATATTATATAGTATCCCCGTACTAACCAGAACTACATATATGTATTAATTCCAGTATATCTCAATATTATATAGTATCCCTGTACCAACCAGAACTACAGTTAATGTATTAATACCAGTAATTCTCAATATTATATGTATCCCCGTACCAACAGAACTACAGTATATGTATTAATACCAGTAATTCTCAATATTATATAGTATCCTGTACCAACCAGAACTACTGTATATGAATTAATACCAGTAATTCTCAATATTATATAGTATCCCGTACCAAACAGAACTACAGTATATGTATTAATATCAGTAATTCTCAATATTATATATTATCCCTGTACCAACCAGAACTACAGTTATGATAATACCAGTAATTCTCAATATTATATAGTATCCCTGTACCAACCAGAACTACAGTATATGTATTAATACCAGTAATTCTCAATATTATATAGTATCCCTGTACCAACCAGAACTACTGTATATGAATTAATACCAGTAATTCTCAATATTATATAGTATCCCCGTACCAAACAGAACTACAGTATATGTATTAATATCAGTAATTCTCAATATTATATATTATCCCTGTACCAACCAGAACTACAGTATATGTATTAATACCAGTAATTCTCAATATTATATAGTATCCCTGTGCCAACCAGAACTACAGTATATGTATTAATACCAGTAATTCTCAATATTATATAGTATCCCTGTACCAACCAGAACTACAGTATATGTAATAATTTTTGAGTAATTCTCAATATTTTTTAGTTTAGAAACTTATCTAGCCCACTTTTAAAGCTATTCAATATACTTGCCATTACCACATCTGCTGGAAGACAGTTCCACAGTGTCACCGTTCTCACTGTAAAGAAACCTTTCCTAACCTGAAGATGAAACTTCTTTTCTTCCAACCTTAAAGGATGTCCACGTGTCCTCTGATGTGACCTATTAGTGAACAATGCACCAGAGAGTTCATTGTATGGCCCATTAATATATTTGTATAAGGTTATCATGTCCCCACGCAAACGTCGCTTCTCCAATGTCAACAGCCCTAACTTGTCTAATCTGCCTGCATAGTCAAGCCCCTCCATTCCCCGTATTAATTTAGTTGCCCTTCTCTGAACTGCTTCCATTTCCAAGATGTCCCTTTTGTATATGGGATTCCAAAACTGCACCGCTTATTCCAAATGAGGCCTTACCAGTGCCTTGTAAAGAGGGAGAATAATATTTTTCTCTCTTGAATCTATTCCCCCTTTTATACAAGACAATATCTTGCTAGCTCTAGCCGTTGCTACCTGGCATTGCTTGCTACAGCAAACAATGGTTATCAACCAGAACCCAAAAATATTTATATTAGAGATTCACTTAACACAGAGTTATTTATGGTGTAGGTGGCACAGGGATTATTAAATCCCAAATGCATCACCTTACATTTATCAACATTGAATCCCATCTGCCATTCTGCTGCCCATTTTGATAATCTATCTAGGTCTGCTTGCAGCACTTGCACATCATTTGAAGCTTCCAAAGCTCTGCATAGTTTAGTGTCATCAGCAAACACAGAGACCTTGCTCTCAATACCCCCTTCTAAGTCATTTATAAACAGATTAAACAGAAGTGGCCCCAGTACAGAACCCTGAGGCACTCCGCTTAGAACTTTAGCCCACATAGATGTAGCTCCATTAACCACCAATCTCTGTTTGCGATCCAATAGCAAGTTCTCTATCCATGAACAAATGTTTTTTTTCTAGGCCAACAGTCCTCAGTTTATACATTAGTTGCCTATGTGGCACAGTATCAAAAGCTTTCGCAAAATCCAAATATACCACGTCCACTGCTGTGCCTGAGTCCAACTTCTTACTTGCTTCTTCATAAAAACCAATTAAATTTGTCTGGCATGATCTATTTCTCATAAATCCATGCTGACTACTACTAATAAGATGATATCTGGAGACAAAGTCAAGGATATGATCCCGTAACAAAGTTTCCAGCACCTTCCCTACCACTGATGTTAGGCTTACAGGTCTATAGTTACCAGCTGAATATTGGTATTACGTTGGCTTTTTTCCAATCCAGAGGCACATCAACAGACAAAGGTCCTAAAAGAAAAGAAACAGTGGTCTAGATAAAACTGGACTAAAGCTGGTTACCGTACACACAGTCCTGAGCGTTCTCCCTATACACATATATACTCCCTATAGGGAGTCTGCCGCGTCCGATAAAGCCCTGATACCGACAGTACTGTGCGTACCTAACTTAAGCTCTCTTAAGATCCGAGGATGTAATCCATCCGGTCCTGGGGCTTTATTGATATTCTATGTATCCTCTGTCAGCCAATGTGAATACTCCTCATTTATACCCTTTATATTATTACAGGCAATAGAGGTATCCACACACACACCTATAAAGTTAGATGTTTGCTCATGCTGAGTGCACTGGTAGGTCAAGGTATGTGGTCTAATCGCAACAGACAAAGAAACACCAGGCACATCAGTCTTTGCAACCTATGTATTTAAAGGAACACTAAACCCATAAAAACAAACATTTGCCATTCGTTTCTATTATTCATAGGGAGGTGAGAACGCTTATTCTCACCTCCCTGTGGATAATATTACGCTCGGGGGACCTGGAACTTACCTTACCCGCCGCTCCACTCGCAGCCGCTTCTTCACTGAACAGCTGTTCTCTCCCGATGGCGCGCCCTATCTTTTGAATGGGCGCGCATGCGCCTAAGATAGGACACGCGGTTGGGACAGAGCGGCTGCAAGTGGAGCAGCGGTAAGTTCCAGGTCCCCCGAGCGTAATATTATTCACAGGGAGGTGACAATAAGCGTTCTCACCTCCCTGTGAATAATAGAAACGAATGGCAAATAGTTGTTTTTCTGGATTATGGGAGTTTAGTGTCCCTTTAATGCTTCATACATAGGCTACACATACAGTGTAACGTTTCAGTACAATGTTGCACCTTCTTCAGACAAAGAGATCATCTCTCTTTGGATTCTCTATATGAAATGAAAATATCATTTATATAAATAAATGAATATTCCTCATTTATACCTTCATATTATTACAGTCCCTGCTATAAGGACTAGGATTCTCTATAGTGAATACAGAGTGAATATTCCTCATTTATACCCTTCATATTATTACAGTCCCTGCTATAAGGAATAGGATTCTCTATATAGAGTATTACAGAGTGATATTCCTCATTTATACCCTTCATATTATTACAGTCCCTGCTATAAGGACTAGGATTCTCTATAGTGATACAGAGTGATATTCCTCATTTATACCCTTCATATATTACAGTCCCTGCTATAAGGACTAGGTTCTTTATAGTGTATACAGAGTGAATATCCTTTTATACCCTTCATATTATTACAGTCCCGCTATAAGGACTAGGATTCTCTATAGTGTATACAGAGTGAATATTCCTCATTTATACCCTTCATATTATTACAGTCCCTGCTATAAGGACTAGGATCTCTATAGTGAATACAGAGTGAATATTCCTCATTTATACCTTCATATTATTACAGTCCCTGCTATAAGGACTAGGATTCTCTATAGTGATACAGAGTGAATATTCCTCATTTATACCCTTCATTTATTACAGTCCTGCTATAAGGACTAGGATTCTCTATAGTGTATACACGAGTGAATATTCCTCATTTATACCCTTCATATTATTACAGTCCCTGCTATAAGGACTAGGATTCTCATAGTGAATACAGAGTGAATATTCCTCATTTATACCCTTCTATTATTACAGTCCCTGCTATAAGGACTAGGATTCTCTATAGTGAATACAGAGTGAATATTCCTCATTTATATCCTTCTATTATTACATCCCTGCTATAAGAGACTAGGATTCTCTATAGTGAATACAGAGTGAATATTCCTCATTTATACCTTCTATTATACAGTCCCTGCTATAAGGACTAGGATTTCTATAGTGAATACAGAGTGAATATTCTCATTTATACCCTTCATATTATTACAGTCCCTGCTATAAGGACTAGGTATCTCTAGTGTATACAGAGTGAATATTCCTCATTTATAACCCTTATATATTACAGTCCCGCTATAGGACTAGGATTCTCTATAGTGTATACAGAGTGAATATTCCTCATTTATACCCTTCATATTTTACAGTCCCGCTATAAGGACTAGGATTCTCTATAGTGATACAGAGTGAATATCCTCATTTATACCCTTCATATATTACAGCCCCGCTATAAGGACTAGGATCTCTATAGCGTATACAGAGTGAATATCCCTCATTATTACCCTTCATATTATTACAGTCCGCTATAAGGACTAGGATTCTCTATAGGTATACAGAGTGAATATTCTCATTTAACCTTCATATTATTACAGTCCCCGCTAAAGGACTAGGATTCTCTATAGTGTATACAGAATGAATATTCCTCATTTATAACCTTCATATTATTACAGTCCCTGCTATGAGGACTAGATTCTCTATAGTGTATACAGAGGGAATATTCCTCATTTATACCTTCATATTATTACGTCCTGCTATGAGGACTAGGATTCTCTATAGTGTTACAGAGTGAATATTCCTCATTTATACCTTCATATTATTACAGTCCCGCTATAAGGACTAGGATTCTCTATAGTGTGTACAGAGTGAATATTCCTCATTATACCTTCATATTATTACGTCCCCGCTATAAGAACTAGGATTCTCTATAGTGTATACAGAGTGAATATTCCTCATTTATACCCTTCATATTATTACAGTCCCCGCTATAAGGACTAGGATTCTCTAAGTGTATACAGAGTGAATATCCTCATTTATACCCTTCATATTATACAGTCCCCGCTATAAGGACTAGGATTCTCTATAGTGTACAGAGTGAATATTCCTCATTTATACCCTTCATATTATTACAGTCCCCGCTATAAGGACTAGGATTTCTATAGTGTATACAGAGTGAATATTCCATTATACCCTTCATATTATTACAGTTCCTGCTATAAGGACTAGGATTCTCTATAGTGAATACAGATGGAATATTCCTCATTTATACCCTTCATATTATTACAGTCCCCGCTATAAGGACTAGGATTCTCTATAGTGTATACAGAGTGAATATCCCTCATTATACCTTCATATTATTACAGTCCTGCTATAAGGACTAGGATTCTCTATAGTGTATACAGAGTGAATATCCCTCATTTATACCCTTCATATTATACAGTCCCCGCTATAAGGACTAGGATTCTCTATGTGGTGTACCGGTGAATATTCCTCATTTATACCCTTCAATTTATTACAGTCCCCGCTATAAGGACTAGGATTCTCTATAGTGTATACAGAGTGAATATCATTATTTATACCTTCATATTATACAGTCCCCGCATAAGGACTAGGATTCTCTATAGTGAAACAGAGTGAATATTCCTCATTTATACCCTTCATATATTACAGTCCCCGCTATAAGGACTAGGATTCTCTATAGTGTATACAGAGTGAATATCCTCATTTATACCCTTCATATTATTACAGTCCTGCTATAAGGACTAGGATTCTCTATAGTGTATACAGAGTGAATATTTCTCATTATTACCCTTACATTATTACAGTCCCCGCTATAAGGACTAGATTCTCTATAGTATACAGATTGAATATTCCTCATTTAACCCTTCATATTATTACAGTCCTGCTATAAGGACTAGGATTCTCTATAGTGTATACAGAGTGAATATCCTCATTTATACCCTTCATATTATTACAGTCCCGCTATAAGGACTAGGATTCTCTATAGTGAATATGAGGGAAATTCCTCTTTATACCCTTCATATTATTACAGTCCCGCTATAAGGACTAGGATTCTCTATAGTGTATACAGAGTGAATATTCCTCATTTATACCCTTCGTATTATTACAGTCCCTGCTATAAGGACTAGGATTCTCTATAGTGTATACAGAGTGAATATTCCTCATTTATACCTTCATATTATTACAGTCCCGCTATAAGGACTAGGATTCTCTATAGTGAATACAGAGTGAATATTCCTCATTTATACCCTTCATATTATTACAGTCCCTGCTATAAGGACTAGGATTCTCTATAGTGTATACAGAGTGAATATCCCTCATTTATACCCTTCATATTATTACAGTCCCGCTATAAGGACTAGGATTCTCTATAGTGTGTACAGAGTGAATATTCCTCATTTATACCCTTCATATTATTACAGTCCCTGCTATAAGGACTAGGATTCTCTATAGTGATACAGAGTGAATATTCCTCATTTATACCCTTCATATTATTACAGTCCCTGCTATAAGGACTAGGATTCTCTCTAGTGTATACAGAGTGAATATTCCTCATTTATACCCTTCATATTATTACAGTCCCCGCTATAAGGACTAGGATTCTCTATAGTGTATACAGAATGAATATTCCTCATTTATACCCTTCATATTATTAAGTCCCTGCTATAAGGACTAGGATTCTCTATAGTGTATACAGAGTGAATATTCCTCATTTATACCTTCATATTATTACAGTCCCTGCTATAGGACTAGGATTCTCTATAGTGTATACAGAGTGAATATTCCTCATTTATACCCTTCATATTATTACAGTCCCCGCTATAAGGACTAGGATTCTCTATAGTGTGTACAGAGTGAATATTCCTCATTTATACCTTCAATTATTACAGTCCCGCTATAAGGACTAGGATTTCTATAGTGTATAAGAGTGAAATTCCTCATTATACCCTTCATATTATTACAGTCCCCGCTATAAGGAACTAGGATTCTCTATAGTGTATACAGAATGAATATTCCTCATTTATACCTTCATATTATTACAGTCCCTGCTATAGGACTAGGTTCTCTATAGTGTATACAGAGGGAATATTCCTCATTTATACCTTCATATTATTACAGTCCTGCTATGAGGACTAGGATTCTCTATAGTGTATACAGAGTGAATATCCTCATTATACCCTTCATATTATTACAGTCCCGCTATAAGGACTAGGATTCTCTATAGTGTGTACAGAGTGAATATTCCTCATTTATACCCTTCATATTATACAGTCCCGCTAAAGAAACTGATTCTCTATAGTGTTCAGAGTGAATATCCTCATTTATACCCTTCATATTATTACAGTCCCCGCTATAAGGACTAGGATTCTCTATAGTGTATACAGAGTGAATATTCTCATTTATACCCTTCATATTATTACAGTCCCCGCTATAAGGACTAGGATTCTCTATAGTGTGTACAGAGTGATATTCCTCATTTATACCCTTCATTTATTACAGTCCCCGCTATAAGGACTAGGATTCTCTATAGTGTATACAGAGTGAATATTCCCCATTATACCCTTCATATTATTACAGTTCCTGCTATAAGGACTAGGATTCTCTATAGTGAATACAGAGTGAATATTCCTCATTTATACCCTTCATATTTTACAGTCCGCTATAAGGACTGGATTCTCTATAGTGTATACAGAGTGAATATCCCTCATTTATACCCTTCATATTATTACAGTCCCTGCTATAAGGACTGGATTTCTATGTGTATACAGAGTGAATATCCTCATTTATACCCTTCATTATTACAGTCCTGCTATAAGGACTAGGATTCTCTATAGTGTGTACAGAGTGAATATTCCTCATTTATACCCTTCATATTATTACAGTCCCCGCTATAAGGACTAGGATTCTCTATAGTGTTACAGAGTGAATATCCATCATTATACCCTTCATATATTTACAGTCCCGCTATAAGGACAGGATTCTCATAGTGAATACAGAGTGAAATTTCCTCATTTATACCCTTCATATTATACAGTCCCGCTATAAGGACTAGGATTCTATATAGTGTATACAGAGAGTGAATATTCTTCATTATACCCTTCATATTATTACAGTCCATGCTATAAGGACTAGGATTCTCTATAGTGTATACAGAGTGAATATTTCTCATTTATACCCTTCACATTATTACAGTCCCCGCTATAAGGACTAGGATTCTCTATAGTGTATACAGAGTGAATATCCATCATTATACCTTCATATTATTACAGTCCCCGCTATAAGGACTAGGATTCTCTATAGTGATACAGAGTGAAATTCCCATTATACCCTTCGTATTATTACAGTCCCTGCTATAAGGACTAGGATTCTCTATAGTGTATACAGAGTGAATTCCCTCATTTATACCTTCATATATTACAGTCCCCGCTATAAGGACTAGGATTCTCTATAGTGAATATGAGGGAATATTCTCTCTTTATACCTTCATATTATTACAGTCCTGCTATAAGGACTAGGATTCTCTATAGTGTATACAGAGTGAATATTCCTCATTTATACCCTTCGTATTATACAGTCCCTGCTATAAGGACTAGGATTCTCTATAGTGTATACAGAGTGAATATTCTCATTTATACCTTCATATTATTACAGTCCCTGCTATAAGGACTAGGATTCTCTATAGTGTATACAGAGTGAATATTCCTCATTAACCATCAATTATTACAGTCCCGCTATAAGGACTAGGATCTCTCTATAGTGAATACAGAGTGAATATTCCTCATTTATACCCTTCATATTATTACAGTCCTGCATAAGGACTAGGATTCTCTATAGTGAATACAGAGTGAATATTCTCATTTATACCCTTCATATTATTACAGTCCCTGCTATAAGGACTAGGATTCTCTCTAGTGTATACAGAGTGAATATTCTCATTATACCCTTCATATTATTACAGTCCCCGCTATAAGGACTAGGATTCTCTATAGTGTATACAGAATGAATATTCCTCATTTATACCTTCATATTATTACGTCCCTGCTATAAGGACTAGGATTCTCTATAGTGTTACGAGGGAATATTCCTCATTTATCTTCATATTATTACAGTCCCTGCTATGAGGACTAGGATTCTCTATAGTGTATACAGAGTGAATATTCCTCATTTATACCCTTCATATTATTACAGTCCCGCTATAAGGACTAGGATTCTCTATAGTGGTACAGAGTGAATATTCCTCATTATACCCTTCATATTATTACAGTCCCCGCTATAAGGACTAGGATTCTCTATGTGTATACAGAGTGAATATCCCTCATTTATACCCTTCATATTATTACAGTCCCCGCTATAAGGACTAGGATTCTCTATAGTGTATACAGAGTGAATATCCCCATTTATAACCTTCATATTATTCAGTCCCCGCTATAAGGACTAGGATTTCTATAGTGTGTACAGAGTGAATATTCCTCATTTATACCCTTCATATTATTACGTCCCCGCTATAAGGACTAGGTCTCTATAGTGTATACGAGTGAATATTCCTCATTTATACCCTTCATATTATTACAGTCCCGCTATAACGACTAGGATTCTCTATAGTGTATACAGAAGAATATTCCTCATTTATACCTTCATATTATTACAGTCCCTGCTATGAGGACTAGGATTCTCTATAGTGTATACAGAGGAATATTCCTCATTATACCTTCATATTATTACAGTCCCTGCTATGAGGACTAGGATTCTCTATAGTGTAACAGAGTGAATATTCCTCATTTAACCCTTCATATTATTACAGTCCCGCCTATAAGGACTAGGATTCTCTATAGTGTGTACAGAGTGATATTCCTCATTTATACCTTCATATTATTACAGTCCCCGCTATAAGAAACTAGGATTCTATAGTATATACAGAGTGATATCCCTCATTTATACCCTTCATATTATTACAGTCCCCGCTAAAAGGACTAGGATTCCTATAGTGTATACAGAGTGAATATCCTCATTTATACCCTTCATATTATTACAGTCCCGCTATAAGGACTAGGATTCTCTATAGTGGGTACAGAGTGAATATTCCTATTTATACCCTTCATATTATTACAGTCCCCGCTATAAGGACTAGGATTCTCTATAGTGTATACAGAGTGATATTCCCATTTACCCTTATATTATTACAGTCCTGCTTAAGGACTAGGATTCTCTATAGTGAATACAGAGTGATATTCCTCATTATACCCTTCATATTATTACAGTCCCCGCTATAAGGACTGGATTTCTCTATAGTGTATACAGAGTGAATATCCCTATTTATACCCTTCATATTATTACAGTCCCTGCTATAAGGACTAGGATTCTCTATAGGTATACAGATGAATATCCCTCATTTATACCCTTCATATTATTACAGTCCCTGCTATAAGGAATAGGATTCTCTATAGTGTGTACAGAGTGATATTCTCATTTATACCCTCATATTATTACAGTCCCGCTATAAGGACTGGATTCTCTATAGTGTATACAGAGTGAATATCCATCATTTATACCCTTCATATTATTACAGTCCCCGCTATAAGGACTAGGATTCTTATAGTGAATACAGAGTGATATTCCTCATTTATACCCTCATATTATTACAGTCCCCGCTATAAGGACTAGGATTCTCTATAGTGTATACAGAGTGAATATTCCTCATTTATACCCTTCATATTATTACAGTCATGCTATAAGGACTAGGATTCTTATAGTGTATACAGGTGAATATTCTCATTTATACCCTTCACATTATTACAGTCCCGCTATAAGGACTAGGATTCTCTATAGTGTATACAGAGTGAATATCCATCCTTTATACCTCATATTATTACAGTCCCCGCTATAAGGACTAGGATTCTCATGTGTATACAGAGTGAATATTCCTCATTTATACCCTTCGTATTATTACAGTCCCTGCTATAAAGACTAGGATTCTATAGTGTATACAGAGTGATATCCTCATTTATACCCTTCATATTATTCAGTCCCGTATAAGGACTAGGATTCTCTATAGTGAATATGGAGGGAATATTCTCTTTATAACCTTCATATTATTACAGTCCTGCTATAAGGACTAGGATCTCTATAGGGTATACAGAGTGAATATTCCTCATTTATACCCTTCGTATATTACAGTCCCTGTATAAGGACTAGGATTTCTATAGTGTATACAGAGTGATTATCCTCATTTATACCTTCATATTATTACAGTCCCTGCTATAAGGAATAGGATTCTCTTAGTGTATACCGAGTGAATATTCCTCATTTATACCATTCATATTATTACAGTCCCTGCTATAAGGACTAGGATTCTCTATAGTGATACAGAGTGAATATTCTCATTTATACCCTTCATATTATTACAGTCCCTGCTATAAGGACTAGGATTCTCTATAGTGAATACAGAGTGAATATTCCTCATTTATACCCTTCAATTATTACCGTCCCTGCTTAAGGACTAGGTTCTCTCTAGTGTATACAGAGTGAATATTCCTCATATACCTTCATATTATTACAGTCCCCGCTATAAGGACTAGGATTCTCTATAGTGTATACAGAGTGAATATTCCTCATTTATACCTTCTATTATTACAGTCCCGCTATAAGGACTAGGATTCTCTATAGTGTATACAGAGGGAATATTCCTCATTTATCTCTTCTATTATTACAGTCCCTGCTATGAGGACTAGGATTCTCTATAGTGTAGACAGAGGGAATATTCCTCATTTATACCCTTCATATTATTACAGTCCCCGCTATAAGGACTAGGATTCTCTATAGTGTGTACAGAGTGAATATTCCTCATTTATACCCTTCATATTATTACAGTCCCCGCTATAAGGACTAGGATTCTCTATAGTGTATACAGAGTGAATATCCCTCATTTATACCCTTCATATTATTACAGTCCCCGCTATAAGGACTAGGATTCTCTATAGTGTATACAGAGTGAATATCCTCATTATACCCTTCATATTATACAGTCCCCGCTAAGGACAGGATTCTCTATAGTGTGTACAGAGTGAATATTCCTCATTTTATACCCTTCATATTATACAGTCCCCGCTATAAGGACTAGGATTCTCTATAGTGTATACAGAGTGAATATTCCTCATTATACCCTTCATTATTACAGTCCGCTATAAGGACTAGGATCTCTATAGTGTATACAGAGTGAATATTCTCATTTATACCTTCATATTATTACAGTCCCTGATAAGGACTAGGATTCTCTATAGTGAATACAGAGTGAATATTCCTCATTTATACCCTTCATATTATTACAGTCCCTGCTATAAGGACTAGGATTCTCTAGTGTATACAGAGTGAATATTCCTCATTTATACCCTTCATATTATTACAGTCCCCGCTATAAAGACTAGGATTCTCTATAGTGTATACAGAATGTATTCCCATTTATACCTTCATATTATTACAGTCCCTGCTATAAGGACTAGGATTTCTATGTGTATACAGAGGGAATATTCCTCATTTATACCTTCATATTATTACAGTCCCTGCTATGAGGACTAGGATTCTCTATAGTGTATACAGAGTGAATATTCCTCATTTATACCTTCAATTATTACAGTCCCCGCTATAAGGACTAGGATTCTCTATAGTGTGTACAGAGTGAATATCCTCATTTATACCCTTCATATTATTACAGTCCCCGCTATAAGGACTAGGATTCTCTATAGTGAATACAGAGTGAATATCCTCATTTATACCCTTCATATTATTACAGTCCCGCTATAAGGACTAGGATCTTCTATAGTGGATACAGAGTGAATATCCTCATTTATACCCTCATATTATTACAGTCCCCGCTATAAGGACTAGGATTCTTCATAGTGTGTACAGAGTGAATATCCTCATTTATACCATATATTACAGTCCCCGCTATAAGGACTAGGATTCTCTATAGTGTATACAGAGTGAATATTCCTCATTTATAACCCTTCATTTATTACAGTCCCTGCTATAAGGAATAGGATTCTCTATAGTGTATACAGAGTGAATATTCCCCATTTATACCTTCATATTATTACAGTTCCTGCATAGGACTAGGATTCTATAGTGAATACAGAGTGAATATTCCTCATTTATACCCTTCATATTATTACAGTCCCCGCTATAAGGACTAGGATTCTCTATAGTGTATACAGAGTGAAATCCCTCATTTATACCCTTCATATTATACAGTCCCTGCTATAAGGACTAGGATTCTCTATAGTGTATACAGAGTGAATATCCCTCATTTATACCTTCATATTATTACAGTCCCCGCTATAAGGACTAGGATTCTCTATAGTGTTACAGAGTGAATATTCCTCATTTATACCTTCAATTATTACAGTCTGCTATAAGGACTAGGATTCTCTATAGTGAATACAGAGTGAATATTCCTCATTTATACCCTTCATATTATCAGTCCTGCTATAAGACTGGATTTCTCTCTAGTGGTATAAAGAGTGAATATTCCTCATTTATACCCTTCATATTATTACAGTCCCCGCTATAAGGACTAGGATTCTCTATAGTGTATACAGAATGAATATTCCTCATTTATACCTTCATATTATTACAGTCCCGCTATAAGGACTAGGATTCTCTATAGTGTATACAGAGGGGATATTCCTCATTTATACCTTCATATTATTACAGTCCCGCTATGAGACTAGGATTCTCTATAGTGTATACAGAGTGAATATTCCTCATTTATACCCTTCCTATTATTACAGTCCCCGCTATAAGGACTAGGATCTCTATAGTGTGTACAGAGTGAATATTCCTCATTTATACCCTTCATATTATTACAGTCCGCTATAAGGACTAGGATTCTCTATAGTGTATACAGAGTGAATATTCCTCATTTATACCCTTCATATTATTACAGTCCCCGCTATAAGGACTAGGATTCTCTATAGTGTATACAGAATGAATATTCCTCATTTATACCTTCATATTATTACAGTCCCTGCTATAGGACTAGGATCTATAGTGTTATACAGAGGGAATATTTCTCATTTATACCTTCATTATATACAGTCCCTGCTATAGGACTAGGATTCTCTATAGTGTATACAGAGGGAATATCCTCATTTATACCCTTCAATTATTACAGTCCCCGCTATAAGGACTAGGATTCTTATAGTGTGTACAGAGTGAATATCCTCATTTAACCTTCATATTATTACAGTCCCCGCTAAAGAACTAGGATTCTCTATGTGTATACAGAGTGAATATCCTCATTTATACCCTTCATATTATACAGTCCCGCTATAGGACTAGGATTCTCTATAGTGTATACAGAGTGAATATTCCTCATTTATACCCTTCATATTATTACAGTCCCCGCTATAAGGACTAGGATTCTCTATAGTGTGTACAGAGTGAATATTCCTCATTTATACCCTTCATATTATTACAGTCCCCGCTATAAGGACTAGGATTCTCTATAGTGTATACAGAGTGAAATTCCATTTATACCCTTCATATTATTACAGTTCTGCATAAGGACTAGGATTCTCTTATAGTGAAAGTGAATATTCCTCATTTATACCCTTCATATTATTACAGTCCCCGCTATAAGGACTGGATTCTCTATAGTGTATACAGAGTGAATATCCCTCATTTATACCCTTCATATATACAGTCCCTGCTATAAGGACTAGGATTCTCTATAGTGTATACAGAGTGAAATCCTCATTTATACCTCAATTATTACAGTCCCTGCTATAGGACTAGGATTCTCTATAGTGTGTACAGAGTGAATATCCCTCATTTATACCCTTCATATTATTACAGTCCCCGCTATAAGGACTAGGATTCTCTATGTGTATACAGAGTGAATATCCATCATTTATACCCTTCATATTTACAGTCCCGCTATAAGGACTAGGATTCTCTATAGTGAATACAGAGTGAATATTCCTCATTTATACCCTTCATATATTACAGTCCCGCTATAAGGACTAGGATTCTCTATAGGTATACAGAGTGAATATTCCTCATTTATACCCTTCATATTATTACAGTCCATGCTATAAGGACTAGGATTCTCTATAGTGTATACAGAGTGAATATTCTCATTTAACCCTTCACATTATACAGTCCCGTATAAGGACTAGGATTCTCTATAGTGTATACAGAGTGAATATTCCTCATTTATACCCTTCATATTATACAGTCCCTGCTATAAGGACTAGGATTCTCTATAGTGTATACAGAGTGAATATCCCTCATTTATACCCTTCATATTATTACAGTCCCCGCTATAAGGACTAGGATTCTCTATAGTGAATATGGAGGGAATATTCCTCTTTTATACCCTTCATATTATTACAGTCCTGCTATAAGGACTAGGATTCTCTATAGTGTATACAGAGTGAATATTCCTCATTTATACCCTTCGTATTATTACAGTCCCTGCTATAAGGACTAGGATTCTCTATAGTGTATACAGAGTGAATATTCCTCATTTATACCTTCATATTATTACAGTCCCTGCTATAAGGACTAGGATTCTCTATAGTGTATACAGAGTGAATATTCCTCATTTATACCATTCATATTATTACAGTCCCTGCTATAAGGACTAGGATTCTCTATAGTGAATACAGAGTGAATATCCTCATTTATACCCTTCATATTATTACAGTCCCTGCTATAAGGACTAGGATTCTCTATGTGAATACAGAGGAATATTCTCATTATACCTTCATATTAATACAGTCCCTGCTATAAGGACTAGGATTCTCTATAGTGTATACAGAGGGAATATTCTCATTTATACCCTTCATTTATTACAGTCCCCACAAAGGATAGGATTTCATCTGTTATAAGAATGAATATTCCTCATTTATACCTTCATATTATTACAGCCCTGCTATAAGGACTAGGATTCTCTATAGTGTATTACAGAGGGAATATTCCTCATTTATACCTTCATATTATTACAGTCCCTGCTATAAGGACTAGGATTCTCTATAGTGTATACAGAGTGAATATTCCTCATTTATACCTTCATATTATTACAGTCCCGCTATAAGGACTAGGATTCTCTATAGTGTATACAGAGTGAATATTCCTCATTTATACCTTCATATTATTAACAGTCCCCGCTATAAGACTAGGATTCTCTATAGTGTATACAGAGTGAATATCCCTCATTTATACCCTTCATATTATTACAGTCCCCGCTATAAGGACTAGGATTCTCTATAGTGTATACAGAGTGAATATCCCTCATTTATACCCTTCATATTATTACAGTCCCGCTATAAGGACTAGGATTCTCTATAGTGTGTACAGAGTGAATATTCTCATTTTACCCTTTCATATATTACAGTCCCCGCTATAAGGACTAGGATTCTCTATAGTGTATACAGAGTGAATATCCTCATTTATACCTTCATATTATTACAGTCCCTGTATAAGGACTAGGATTCTCTATAGTGTAATACAGAGTGAATATTCCTCATTATACCTTCATATTTTACAGTCCCTGCTATAAGGACTAGGATTCTCTATAGTGAATACAGAGTGAATATTCCTATTTATACCCTTCATATATTACAGTCCCTGCTATAAGGACTAGGATTCTCTTAGTGTATACAGAGTGAATATTCCTCATTTATACCCTTCATATTATTACAGTCCCCGCTATAACGACTAGGATTTCTATAGTGTATACAGAAGGAATATTCCTCATTTATACCTTCATATTATACAGTCCCTGCTATAAGGACTAGGATTTCTATAGTGTATACAGAGGGAATATTCCTCATTATACTTCATATTATTACAGTCCCTGCTATGAGGACAGGATTCTCTATAGTGTATACAGAGTGAATATTCCTCATTTATACCCTTCATATTATTACAGTCCCGCTATAAGGACTAGGATCTCTATAGTGTGTACAGAGTGAATATTCATATTTAACCCTTCATATTATTACAGTCCCCGCTATAAGACTAGGATTCTCTATAGTGAATACAGAGTGAATATCCTCATTTATACCCTTCATATTATTACAGTCCCGCTATAAGGACTAGGATTCTCTATAGTGTATACAGAGTGAATATCCCTCATTTACACCTTCATATTATTACAGTCCCCCGCTATAAGGACTAGGATTCTCTATAGTGTGTCAGAGTGAATATCCTCATTATACCCTTCCATTTATACAGTCCCCGCTATAAGGACTAGGATTCTCTATAGTGTATACAGAGTGAATATTCCTCATTTATACCCTTCATATTATACAGTCCCTGCTATAAGGACTAGGATTCTCTATAGTGTATACAGAGTGAATATTCCCCATTTATACCCTTCTTATTATTACAGTTCTGCTATAAGGACTAGGATTCTCTATAGTGAATACAGAGTGATATTCCTCATTTATGCCCTTTATATTATTACAGTCCCCGCTATAAGGACTAGGATTCTCTATAGTGTATACAGAGTGAATATCCCTCATTATACCCTTCATATTATTACAGTCCCCGCTATAAGGCTAGGATTCTCTATAGTGTATACAGAGTGAATATACCTATTATACCCTTCATATTATTACAGTCCCGCTATAAGGACTAGGATTCTCTATAGTGTGTACAGAGTGAATATCCCTCATTTATACCCTCATATTATTACAGTCCCCGCTATAAGGACTAGGATTCTCTATAGTGTATACAGAGTGAATATCCTCATTTATACCCTTCATTATTACAGTCCCCGCTATAAGGACTGGATTCTCATAGTGAATACAGAGTGAATATTCCTCATTTATACCCTTCATATTATACAGTCCCCGCTATAAGGACTAGGATTCTCTATAGTGAATAGGAGGGAATATTCTCTTTATACCCTTCATATTATTACAGTCCTGCTATAAGGACTAGGATTCTTATAGTGTATACGAGGTGAATATTCCCATTTATACCCTTCGTATTATTACAGTCCCATGCCTAAGGACTAGGATTCTTATAGTGTATACAGATTGATATTCCTCATTTATACCCTTCATATTATTACAGTCCCTGCTATAAGGACTAGGATTCTTATAGTGATACAGAGTGAATATCCTCATTTATACCTTCATATTATTACAGTCCCTGCTATAAGGACTAGGATTCTCTATAGTGTATACAGAGTGAATATTCTCATTTATATACTTCATATTATTACAGTCCCTGCTATAGACTGAGGATTCTCATAGTGTATACAGATGTGAATATTCCTCATTTATACCCTTCATATTATTACAGTCCCTGCTATAAGGACTAGGATTCTCTATAGTGTATACAGAGTGAATATTCCTCATTTATACCCTTCGTATTATTACCGTCCCTGCTATAAGGACTAGGATTCTCTATAGTGAATACAGAGTGAATATTCCCCATTTATACCCTTCATATTATTACAGTCCCCGCTATAAGGACTAGGATTCTCTATAGTGTATACAGAGTGAATATTCCTCATTTATACCTTCATATTATTACAGTCCTGCTATAAAGGACTAGATTCTCTATAGTGAATACAGAGTGAAATTCCTCATTTATACCCTTCATATTATTACAGTCCCCGCTATAAGGACTAGGATTCTCTATAGTGAATACAGAGTGAATATTCCTCATTTATACCCTTATTATTACAGTCCCTGCTATAAGACTAGGATTCTCTATAGTGTATACAGAGTGAATATTCCTCATTTATACCTATATTATTACAGTCCTGCTATAAGGACTAGGATTCTCATAGTGATACAGAGTGAATATTCCTATTTATACTCTATTATTACAGTCCCTGCTATAAGGACTAGGATTCTCTATAGTGTAACAGAGTGAATATTCCTCATTTATACCCTTTATTATTACAGTCCCTGCTATAAGGACTAGGATTCTCTATAGTGATACAGAGTGATATTCCTATTTATACCCTTCATATTATTACAGTCCCTGCTATAAGGACTAGGATTCTCTATAGTGAATACAGAGTGAATATTCCTCATTTATACCCTTCATATTATTACAGTCCCTGCTATAGGACTGGATTCTCTTAGTGTATAAAGTGAATATTCCTCATTTATACCTTCATATATTCAGTCCCGCTATAAGGACTAGGATCTCTATAGTGTATACAGAGTGAATATTCCTCATTTATACCCTTCATATTATTACAGTCCCCGCTAGGACTAGGATTCTCTATAGTGTATACAGAGTGAATATTCCTCATTTATACCCTTCATATATTACAGTCCCGCTGTATAAGGACTAGGATTCTTATAGGTAATACAGAGTGATATCCTCATTTATACCCTTCATATTATTACAGTCCCTGCTATAAGGACAGGATTCTCTTAGTGTATACAGAGTGAATATTCCTCATTTATACCCTTCATATTATTACAGTCCCGCTATAAGGACTAGGATTCTCTATAGTGTATACAGATGAATATTCCTCATTTATACCTTCATATTATTACAGTCCCTGCTATAGGACTAGGATTCTCTATAGTGTATACAGAGGGAATATTCTCATTATACCTTCATATATTACAGTCCCTGCTATAGGACTAGGATTCTATAAGTGTATACAGAGTGAATATTCCTCATTATACCCTTCATATTATTACAGTCCCGCTATAAGGACTAGGATTCTCTATAGTGTGTACAGAGTGAATATTCCTCATTTATACCTTCATATTATTACAGTCCCCGCTATAAGACTAGGATTCTCTATAGTGTATACAGAGTGAATATCCTCATTTATACCCTTCATATTATTACAGTCCCCGCTATAAGGACTAGGATTCTCTATAGTGTATACAGAGTGAATATCCTCATTTATACCCTTCATATTATTACAGTCCCCGCTATAAGGACTAGGATTCTCTATAGGTGTTACAGAGTGAATATTCCTCATTTATACCCCTATATATTACAGTCCCCGCTATAAGGACTAGGATTCTCTATAGTGTATACAGAGTGATATTTCCCTCATTTATACCCTTCATATTATTACAGTCCTGCTATAAGGACTAGGATTCTCTATAGTGTATACAGGTGAATATCCTCATTTATACCCTTCATATTATTACAGTCCCGCTATAAGGACTAGGATTCTCTATAGTGTATACAGAGTGAATATCCCTATTTATACCCTTCATATTATTACAGTCCGCCTATAAGGACTAGGATTCTCTATAGTGTATACAGAGTGAATACCTCATTTAACCCTTCATATTATTACAGTCCCGCTATAAGGACTAGGATTCTCTATAGTGTGTACGAGTGAATATTCCTCATTATACCCTTCATATTATTACAGTCCCCGCTATAAGGACTAGGATTCTCTATAGTGTGATACAGAGTGAATATCCTCATTTATACCTTCCTATTATTACAGTCCCGCTATAAGGACTAGGATTCTCTATAGTGAATACAGAGTGAATATCCTCATTTTACCCTTCATATTATTACAGTCCCGCTATAAGGACTAGGATTCTCCATAGTGTATACAGAGTGAATATTCCTCATTTATACCCTTCAATTATTACAGTCTGCTATAAGGACTAGGATTCTCTATAGTGATATACAGAGTTAATATTTCTCATTTATACCCTTCACATTATTCAGTCCCGCTATAAGGACTGGATTCTCTAAGTGTATACAGAGGAATATTCCTCATTTATACCCTTCATATTATTACAGTCCCTGCTATAAGGACTAGGATTCTCTATAGTGTATACAGAGTGAATATCCTCATTTATACCCTATATTATTACAGTCCCGCTATAAGGACTAGGATTCTCTATAGTGAAAAGAGGGAATATTCCTCATTTATACCCTTCATATTATTACAGTCCTGCTATAAGGACTAGGATTCTCTATAGGTGTATACAGGTGAATATCCTCATTTAACCTTTATATTATTACAGTCCTGCTATAAGGACTAGGATTCTCTATAGGTATACAGAGTGAATATTCTCATTTATACCTTCATATTATTACAGTCCCCGCTATAAGGACTAGGATTCTCTATAGTGATACAGAGTGAATATTCCTCATTTATACCCTTCTATTTATTACAGTCCTGCTATAAGGACTAGGATTCTCTATAGTGTACAGAGTGAAATCCCTCATTTATACCCTTCATATTATTACAGTCCCGCTATAAGGACTAGGATTCTCTATAGTGACAGAGTGAATATTCCTCATTTATACCCTTCATATTATTACAGTCCCTGCTATAGGACTAGGATTCTCTATAGTGATACGAGTGATATTCCTCATTTATACCCTTCATATTATTACAGTCCCTGCTATAAGGACTAGGATTCTCTCTAGGTATACAGAGTGAATATTCCTCATTTACCCTTCATATTATACAGTCCCCGCTATAAGGACTAGGATTCTCTATAGTGTATACAGAATGAATATTCCTCATTTATACCCTTCATATTATTACAGTCCCTGCTATAAGGACTAGGATTCTCTATAGTGTATACAGAGGGAATATTCCTCATTTATACCTTCATATTATTACAGTCTGCTATAGGACTAGGATTCTCTATAGTGTATACAGAGTGAATATTCCTCATTTATACCCTTCATATATTACAGTCCCCGCTATAAGGACTAGGATTCTCTATGTGTACAGAGTGAATATTCCTCATTTATACCTTCATTTATTACAGTCCCCGTATAAGGACTAGGATTCTCTATAGTGTATACACAGAGTGAATATTCCTCATTATACCCTTCATATTATTACAGTCCCCGCTATAAGGACTAGGATTCTCTATAGTGTATACAGAATGAATATTCTCATTTATACTTCATATTATTACAGTCCCTGCTATAGGACTAGGATTCTCTATAGTGTAACAGAGGGAATATCCTCATTTATACCTTCATATTATTACAGTCCCTGCTAGAGGACTAGGATTCTCTATAGTGTATACAGAGTGAAATTCCTCATTTATACCCTTCATATTATTACAGTCCCGCTATAAGGACTAGGATTCTCTATAGTGTGTACAGAGTGAATATTTATTTATACCCTTCATATTATTACAGTCCCGCTATAAGAATAGGATTCTCTATAGTGTATACAGAGTGAATATCCTCATTTATACCCTTCATATTATTACAGTCCCCGCTATAAGGACTAGGATTCTCTATAGTATACAGAGTGAATATCCCTCATTTATACCCTTCATATTATTACAGTCCCGCTATAGGACTAGGATTCTCTATAGTGGTACGAGTGAATATTCCTCATTTATACCCTTCATATTATTACAGTCCCCGCTATAGGAACTAGGATTCTATAGTGTATACAGAGTGAATATTCCTCATTTATACCCTTCATATTATTACAGTTCCTGCTATAAGGACTAGGATTCTATAAGTGATACAGAGTGAATATTCCTCATTTATACCCTTCATATTATTACAGTCCCCGCTATAAAGGCGGATTCTACTATAGTGATACAGAGTGAATATCCCTCATTTTACCCTTCATATTATACAGTCTGCTATAAGGACTAGGATTCTCATAGTGTATACAGAGTGAATATCCCTCATTTATACCCTTCATATTATTACAGTCCCTGCTAAAGGAAGGTTCTCTTAGTGTGTACAGAGTGAATATTCTCTTTATACCCTTCATATTATTACGTCCCCGCTATAAGGACTAGGATTCTCTATAGTGTATACAGAGTAATATCCTCATTTATACCCTTCATATTATTACAGTCCCCTGCTATAAGGACTAGGATTCTCTATAGTGAATACAGATGTAATATTCCTCATTTATACCCTTCATATTATAAGCCCCGCTTAAGGACTAGGATTCTCTATAGTGTATACAGAGTGAATATTCCTCATTTATACCCTTCATATTATTACAGTCCTGCTATAAGGACTAGGATTCTCTATAGTGTAACAGAGTGAATATCCTCATTTATACCCTTCAATTATTACAGTCCCGCTATAAGGACTAGGATTCTTATAGTGTATACAGAGTGAATATTCCTCATTTATCCCTTCATATTATTACAGTCCCCGCTATAAGGACTAGGATTCTCTATAGTGTATACAGAGTGAATATCCTCATTATACCCTTCTATTATTACAGTCCTGCTATAAGGATAGGATTCTCTATAGTGTATACAGAGTGAATATCCTCATTTATACCCTTCATATATTACAGTCCCGCTATAAGGACTAGGATTCTCTATAGTGAATATGAGGGAATATTCCTCTTTTATACCCTTCATATTATTACAGTCCTGCTAAGTAACTAGGATTCTCTATAGTGTATACAGAGTGAAATATTCCTCATTTATACCCTTCTATTATTACAGTCCCTGCTATAAGGACTAGGATTCTCTATAGTGTATACAGGTGAATATCCTCATTTACCCTTATATTATTACAGTCCGCTATAAGGACTAGGATTCTTATAGTGTATAACAGAGTGAATATTCCTCTTATTACCTTCATATTATTACAGTCCCTGCTATAAGGACTAGGATTCTCTATAGTGAATACAGAGGGAATATTCCTCATTATACCCTTCATATTTTACAGTCCCTGCTATAAGGACTAGGATTCTCTATAGTGAATACAGAGTGAATATTCCTCATTTATATTCATATTATTACAGTCCTGCTATAAGGACTAGGATCTCTCTAGTGTATACAGAGTGAATATTCCTCATTTATACCCTTATATTATACAGTCCCGCTATAAGGACTAGGATTCTCATAGTGTATACAGAATGAATATTCCTCATTTATACCTTCATATTATTACAGTCCCTGCTATAAGGACTAGGATTCTCTATAGTGTATACAGAGGGAATATTCCTCATTTTATCCTTCATATATTACAGTCCCTGCTATAGGACTAGGATTCTCTATGTGTATACAGAGTGAATATTCTCATTTATACTTCAATTATTACAGCCCCGCTATAAGGACTAGGATTCTATTAGTGGTACAAGGTGAATATCCTCATTTATACCCTTCATATTATTACAGTCCCCGCTATAAGGACTAGGATTCTCTATAGTGTATACAGAGTGAATATCCTCATTTATACCTTCATATTATTACAGTCCCGCTATAAGGATAGGATTCTCTATAGGGTATACAGAGTGAATATCCTCATTTATACCTTCATATTATTACAGTCCCCGCTATAAGGACTAGGATTCTCTATAGTGGTACAGAGTGAATTTCCTCATTTATACCCTTATATTATTACAGTCCCCGCTATAAGGACTAGGATTCTTATAGTGTATACAGAGTGAATATTCCTCATTATACCCTTCAATTATTACAGTCCCCGCTATAAAGACTAGGATTCTCTATAGTGTATACAGAATGATTCCTCATTATACCTTCATATATTACAGTCCCTGCTATAGGACTAGGATTCCTATAGTGTATACAGAGGGAATATTCCTATTATACCTATATTATACAGTCCCTGCCATGGACTAGGATCTCATAGTGTATACAGAGTGAATATTCCTCATTTAACCCTTCATATTATTACAGTCCCCGCTATAAGGACTAGGATTCTCTATAGTGTGTAAAGTGAAGAGTGAATATCCTCAATTATACCTTCATATTATTACAGTCCGCTATAAGACTAGGATTCTCTATAGTGTATACAGAGTGAATATCCTCATTATACCCTTCATATTATTACAGTCCCGCTATAAGGACTAGGATTCTCTATAGTGTATACAGAGTGAAATCCTCATTTATACACCTTCATTTATTACAGTCCCGCTATAAGGACTAGGATTCTCTATAGGTGTTACAGGTGAATATTTCACTCATATACCCTTCAATTATTACAGTCCCCGCTATAAGGACTAGGATTCTCTATAGTGTATACAGAGTGAATATCCCCATTTATACTTCATATTATTACAGTCGCTATAAGGACTAGGATTCTCTATAGTGGATACAGAGTGAATATTCCTCATTATACCCTTCATATTATTACAGTCCCCGCATAAGGACTGGATTCTCTATAGTGTATACAGAGTGAATATCCCTCATTTATACCCTTCATATTATTACAGTCCCTGCTATAAGGACTAGGATTCCTATAGTGTATACAGAGTGAATATCCCTCATTTTATACCCTTCATATTATACAGTCCTGCTTAAGGACTAGGATTCTCTATAGGTGTACAGAGTGAATATTCCTCATTTATACCCTTCATATTATTACAGTCCCCGCTATAAGGACTGGATTCTCTATAGTGTATACAGAGTGAATATCCTCATATACCCTTCTATATTACAGTCCCGCTATAAGGACTAGGATTCTCTATAGTGATACAGAGTGAATATTCCTCATTTATACCCTTCATATTTCAGTCCCGCTATAAGGACAGGATTCTCTAATGTATACAGAGTGAATATCCTCATTATACCCTTCATATTATTACAGTCCTGCTATAAGGACTAGGATTCTCTAGTGTATAAGAGTGAATATTTTCATTTATACCCTTCATATTATTACAGTCCCCGCTATAAGGATAGGATTCTCTATAGTGTATACAGATGAATATCCTCATTTATACCTTCATATTATTACAGTCCCCGCTATAAGGAATAGGATTCTCTATAGTGTATACAGAGTGAATATTCCTCTTTATACCCTTATTATTACAGTCCCTGCTATAAGGACTAGGATTCTCTATAGTGTATACAGAGTGAATACCCTATTTATACCCTATATTTTACAGTCCCGCTATAAGGACTAGGATTCTCTATAGTGATAGAGGAATATTCTCTTTTATACCCTTCATATTATTACAGTCTGCTATAAGGACTAGGATTCTCTATAGTGTATACAGAGTGAATATTCCTCATTTATACCTTCTATTATATACACTCCTGCTATAAGGACTAGGATTCTCTATAGTGTATACAGAGTGAATATTCTCATTTATACCTTCATATTATTACAGTCCCCGCTATAAGGACTAGGATTCTCTATAGTGTATACAGAGTGAATATTCCTCATTTATACCATTCATATTATTACAGTCCCTGCTATAAGGTAGGATTCTCTATAGTGTATACAGAGTGAATATTCCTCATTTATACCTTCATATTATTACAGTCCCTGCTATAAGGACTAGGATTCTCTATAGTGAATACAGAGTGAATATCCTCATTATTACCCTCATATATTACAGTCCCTGCTATAAGGACTAGGATTCTCTAGTGTATACAGAGTGAATATTCCTCATTTTACCCTTCATATTATTACAGTCCCCGCTATAAGGACTAGGATTCTCTATAGGTATACAGATGAATATTCCTCATTTATACCCTTCATATTATTACAGTCCTGCTATAAGGACTAGGATTCTCTATAGGTATACAGAGGAATATTCCTCATTTATATTCTCATATTATTCAGTCCTGCTATGAGACTAGGATTCTCTATAGTGTATAGAAGTGAATATTCCTCATTTATACCCTCATATTATTACAGTCCCGCTATAAGGACTAGGATTCTCTATAGTGTGTACGAGTGAATATTCTCATTTATACCCTTCATATTATTACAGTCCCGCTATAAGGACTAGGATTCTCTATAGTGTATACAGAGTGAATATCCTCATTTATACCCTTCATATTATTACAGTCCCCGCTATAAGGACAGATTCTCTATAGGTATACAGAGTGAATATCCCTCATTTATACCCTTCATATTATTACAGTCCCCCTATAAGGACTAGGATTCTCTATAGTGTGTACAGAGTGAATATTCCTCATTTATACCCTCATATTATTACAGTCCCGCTATAAGGACTAGGATTCTCATAGTGATACAGAGTGATATTCCTCATTATACCCTTCATATTATTACAGTCCCTGATAAGGACTAGGATTCTCTATAGGGTATACAGAGTGAATATTCCTCTTATACCTTCATATTATTAAGTCCCCGCTATAAGGACTAGGATTCTCTATAGTGGAATACAGAGTGAATATTCCTTATTATACCCTTCATATTATTACAGTCCCTGCTATAAGGACTAGGATTCTCTCTAGTGATACAGAGTGAATATCTCATTATACCCTTCTATTATTACAGTCCCGCTATAAGACTAGGATTCTCTATAGTGTATACAGAGTGAATATTCCTCCATTTATACCTTCATATTTATACAGTCCCTGCTATAAGGACTAGGATTCTTCTATAGTGTATACAGAGGGAATATTCCTCATTTTATACCTTCAATTATTACAGTCCTGCTATGGACTAGGATTCTCTATAGTGTATACAGAGTGAATATTCCTCATTTATACCCTTCATATTATACATCCCGCTATAAGGACTAGGATTCTCTATAGTGTGTACAGAGTGAATATTCCTCATTTATAACCCTTCATATATTACAGTCCCGCATAAGGACTAGGATTCTCTATAGTGATACAGAGTGAATATCCTCATTTATACCCTTCATATTATTACAGTCCCGCTATAAGGACTAGGATCTCTATAGTGGTACAGAGTGAATATCCTCATTTATACCCTTCATATTATACAGTCCCCGCTATAAGGACTAGGATTCTCTATAGTGGTACAGAGTGAAATTCTCATTTATACCTTCATATTATTACAGTCCGCTATAAGGACTAGGATTCTCTATAGTGTATACAGAGTGAATATTCCTCATTTATACCCTTCATATTATTACAGTCCCTGCTATAAGGATAGGATTCTCTATAGTGTATACAGAGTGAATATTCCCATTTATACCCTTCATATTATTACAGTTCCTGCTATAAGGACTAGGATTCTCTATAGTGATACAGAGTGAATTACCTCATTTATACCCTTCATATTTACAGTCCGTATAAGGACAGGATTTCTATAGTGTATACAGAGTGAATATCCCTCATTTATACCTTAACCATTATTCAGTCCCTGCCTAAGGACTAGGATTCTCTATAGTGTATACAGGTGAATATCCCTCATTTATACCCTTCATATTATTACAGTCCCGCTATAAGGACTAGGATTCTCTATAGTGTTACAGAGTGAATATTCTCATTTATACCCTTCATATTATTACAGTCCCGCTATAAGGACTAGGATTCTCTATAGTGATACAGAGTGAATATTCCTCCTTTATACCTCATATTATTACAGTCCTGCTATAAGGACTAGGATTCTCCTAGTGTATACAGAGTGAATATTCCTCATTATACACCTTATATATTACAGTCCCCGCTATAAGGACTAGGATTCTCTATAGTGTATACAGAAGTGAATATTCCTATTTATACCTTCATATTATTACAGTCCCGCTATAAGGACTAGGATTCTCTATAGTGTATACAGAGGGATATTCCTCATTTTAACCTTCATATTATACAGTCCCTGCTATAGGACTAGGATTCTCTATAGTGTATACAGAGTGAATATTCCTCATTTATACCCTTCATATTATTACAGTCCCCGCTATAAGGACTAGGATTCTCTATAGTGTGTACAGAGTGAATATTCCTATTTATACCCTTCATATTATTACAGTCCCCCGCTATAAGGACTAGGATTCTCTATAGGTATACAGAGTGAATATTCCTCATTATACCCTTCATATTATTACAGTCCCCGCTATAAGGACTAGGATTCTCTATAGTGTATACAGATGAATATTCCTCATTATACCTTCATATTATTACAGTCCCGCTATAGGACTAGGATTCTCTATAGTGTACACAAGAGGAATATTCCTCATTATTACCTTCATATATTACAGTCCCTGCTATAGGACTAGGATTCTTATAGTGTATACAGAGTGAATATTCCTCATTTATACCCTTCATTATTACAGTCCCCGCTATAAGGACTAGGATTCTCTATAGTGTGTACAGAGTGAATATTCCTCATTTATACCCTTCATATTATTACAGTCCCCGCTATAAGAACTAGGATTCTCTATAGTGTATACAGAGTGAATATCCCCATTTATACCCTATATATTTACAGTCCCCGCTATAAGGACTAGGATCTCTATAGTGTATACAGAGTGAATATCCCTCATTATACCCTTCATATTATTACAGTCCCGCTATAAGGACTAGGATTCTTATAGTGTGTACAGAGTGAATATTCCTCATTTTACCCTTCATATTATTACAGTCCCCGCTATAAGGACTAGGATTCTCTATAGTGTATACAGAGTGAATATCCAATTATACCCTTCATATTATTACAGTTCCGCTATAAGGACTAGGATTCTCTATAGTGAATACAGAGTGAATATCCTCATTTATACCCTTCATATTATTACAGTCCCCGCTATAAGGACTAGGATTCTCTATAGTGTATACAGAGTGAATATCCTCATTTATACCTTCATATTATTTACAGTCCTGCTATAAGGACTAGGATTCTCTATAGTGATACAGAGTGAAAATCCCTCATTTATACCCTTCATATTATTACAGTCCCTGCTATAAGGACTAGGATTCTCTATAGTGTGTATCAGAGTGAATATTCCTATTTATACCCTTCATATTATTACAGTCCCGCTATAAGGACTAGATCTCTATAGTGTATACAGAGTGAATATCCATCATTTATACCCTTCATATTATTACAGTCCCGCTATAAGGACTGGATTCTATAGTGAATACAGAGTGAATATTCCTCATTTATACCCTTCATATTATTACAGTCCCCGCTATAAGGACTAGGATCTCTATAGTGTATACAGAGTGAATATTCCTCATTTATACCCTACTATTATACAGTCCTGCTATAAGGACTAGGATTCTCTAAGTGTATACGAGTGAATATCTCATTTATACCTTCACATATTTACAGTCCCGCTATAAGGACTAGGATTCTCTATAGTGTATACAGGATTGAATATTCCTCATTTACCCTTCATATTATTACAGGCCCTGCTATAAGGACTAGGATCTCTATAGGTGTTACAGAGTGAATTCCTCATTTTACCCTTCATATTATTACAGTCCCCGCTAAGGACTAGGATTCTCTATAGTGAATAGGAGTGAATATTCTCTTATACCCTTCATATTATTACAGTCCTGCTATAAGGACTAGGATTCTCTATAGTGTATACAGAGGAATATCCTCATTTATACCCTTCGTATTATTACAGTCCCTGCTATAAGGACTAGGATTCTCTATAGTGTATACAGAGTGATATTCCTCCATTTATTAACTCATATATTACAGTCCCTGCTTATAAGGACTAGGATTCTCATAGTGTATACAGAGTGAATATTCCTCATTTTACCATTCATATTATTACAGTCCCTGCTATTAAGGACTAGGATTCTCTATAGTGAATACAGAGTGAATATTCCTCATTTATACCCTTCATATTATTACAGTCCCTGCTATAAGGACTAGGATTCTCTATAGTGAATACAGAGGGAATATTCCCTCATTTATACCCTTCATATTATTACAGTCCCTGCTATAAGGACTAGGATTCTCTCTGTGTATACAGAGTGAATTTCCTCATTATACCTTCATATTATTACGTCCCCCTATAAGGACTAGGATTCTCTATGTGTATACAGATGAATATTCCTCATTTATACCTTCTATTACAGTCCCGCTATAAGGACTAGGATTCTCTATAGTGTATACAGAGGGAATATTCCTCATTTATACCTTATATTATTACAGTCCCTGCTATGAGGACTAGGATTTCTATAGTGTATACAGAGTGAATATTCCTCATTTATACCCTTCATATTATTACAGTCCCCGCTATAAGGACTAGGATTCTCTATAGTGTTACAGAGTGAATATTCCTCATTTATACCCTTCATATTATTACAGTCCCGCATAAGGACTAGGATTCTCTATAGTGTGATACAGAGTGAATATCCCTCATTTATACCCTTCATTATTACAGTCCCCGCTATAAGGACTAGGATTCCTATAGTGTATACAGAGTGAATATCCCTCATTTATACCCTTCATATTATTACAGTCCCCGCTATAAGGACTAGGATTCTTATAGTGTGACAGAGTGAATATTCTCATTTATACCCTTTAATATTACGTCCCCGCTATAAGGACTAGGATTTCTATAGGTGTAACAGAGTGAATATTCCTCAATTATAACTCTTCATTTATTACAGTCCCTGCTATAAGGACTAGGATTCTCTATAGTGTATACAGAGTGAATATTCCTCATTTATAATCATATTATTACAGTCCCTGCTATAAGGACTAGGATTCTCTATAGTGAATACGAGTGAATATTCCTCATTTATACCCTTCATATTATTACAGTCCCTGCTATAAGGCTAGGATTCTCTATAGTGTATACAGAGTGAATATTCTCATTTATACCCTTCATATTATACAGTCCCCGCTATAACGGACTAGGATTCTCATAGTGTATACAGAAGATATTTCCTCATTTATACCTTCATATTATTACAGGCCTGTATAAGGACTAGGATTTTCTATAGTGTATACAGAGGGGAATATTCTCATTTATACCTTCATATATACAGTCCCTGCTATGAGGACTAGGATTCTCATAGTGTATACAGAGTGAATATTCCTCATTTATACCCTCATATTATACAGTCCCGCTATAAGACAGGATTCTCTATAGGTGTACAGAGTGAATATTCATCCATTTATACCCTTTCATTATTACAGTCCCGCTATAAGGACTAGGATTTCTCTATAGTGAATACAGAGTGAATATCCTCATTTATACCTTCAATATATTACAGTCCCCGCTATAAGGACTAGGATTCTCTATAGTGTGTACAGAGTGAATATCCCTCATTTATACCCTTCATATTATTACAGTCCCCGCATAAGGATAGGATTCTCTATAGTGTTGACAGAGTGAATATCCTCATTTATACCCTTCATATATTACAGTCCCCGCTATAAGGACTAGGATTCTCTATAGTGTATACAGAGTGAATTTATCCTTTATACCCTTCATATTATTACAGTCCCTGCTATAAGGACTAGGATTCTCTATAGTGTATACAGAGTGAATATTCCCCATTTATAACCTTCATATTATACAGTTCCTGCTGATTAAGGACTAGGATTCTCATAGTGGAATACAGAGTGAATATTCTCATTTATACCCTTCATATATACAGTCCCGCGATAAGGACTAGGATTCTCTATAGTGTATAAGAGTGAATATCCCTTCATATACACCTTCATATTATTACAGTCCCTGCTATAAGGACTAGGATTCTCTATAGTGTATACAGAGTGAATATCCTCTCATTTATACCCTTCATATTATTACAGTCCCCGCTATAAGGAACTAGGATTATTATAGGGTGTACAGAGTGAATATTCCTCATTTATACCCTTCATATTATTACAGTCCCGCTATAAGGACTAGGATTCTCTATAGTGTATACAGAGTGAATATCCTCATTTATACCCTTAATATTTTTACAGTCCCCTCTATAAGGACTAGGATTATTCTATATGAATACAGAGTGAATATCTCTATTAACCCTTATATATATTACAGTCCCGCCTAAAGGACTAGGATTCTCTATAGTGAATAGGAGGGAATATTCCTTTTTATACCATTCATATTATCAGTCCTGCTATAAGGACTAGGTTCTCTATAGTGGTATACAGAGTGAATATCCTTATTTATTACCCTTCGTATTATTACAGTCCTGCTATAAGGACTAGGATTTCTATAGTGTATACAGATTGAATATTCCCATTTTATACCCTTCATATTATTACAGTCCCTGCTATAAGGGACTATGATTCTCTATAGTGTACCAGAGTGAATATTCCTCATTTATACCTTCCATATATTACAGTCTGCTATAAGGAATAGGATTCTCTATAGTGTTATACAGAGTGAATATTCCTCATTTATACCTTCATATATTACAGTCCCGCTATAAGACAGGATTCTATAGTGTATACAGAGTGAATATCCTCATTTATACCTTCATATTATTACAGTCCCTGCTATAAGGAATAGGATCTCTATAGTGAATACAGAGTGAATATTCCTCATTTATTCCCTTCATATATTACAGTCCCTGCTATAAGGACTAGGATTCTCATAGTGAACAACGAGAGTAAATATTCCCCATTTATACCTCATTTATTACAGTCCCTGCTATAAGGACTAGGATTCTCTATAGTGAATAAGAGTGAATATTCCTCATTTATCCCTTCTATTATTACCGTCCTGCTATAAGGCATAGGATTCTCTATAGTGTAAAGAGTGAAATTCTCATTAACCCTTGTCATTATTACAGTCCCTGCTATAAGGACTAGGATTCTCTATATGGTATACAGAGTGAATATTCCTCACTCATTGTCCATACCCTTTCGTATTTACCCGTCACGCTTATAAGGACATAGGATTACTCTATAGTGTATACAGAGTGAATATTCCTCATTTATACCCTTCATATTATTACAGTCCCTGCTATAAGGACTAGGATTCTCTATAGTGAATACAGAGTGAATATCCCTCATTTATACCTTCATATTATTACAGTCCCCGCTATAAGGACTAGGATTCTTTATAGTGAATACAGAGTGAATATTCCTCATTTATACCCTTCATATTATTACAGTCCTGCTATAAGACTAGGTTCTCTATAGTTGAATACAGAGTAAAATATTCCTCTTTATAACCCTTCATATTATTACAGTCCCTGCTATAAGACAGGATTCTCTATAATACAGAGTGAATATTCCTCATTTATACCCTTCATTATTATTACAGTCCCTGCCTATAGGACTAGGATTCTCTATAGTAATACAGAGTGAATATTCTCATTTATACCCTTCATATATTTACAGTCCCCGCTATAAGGACTAGGATTCTCTATAGTGTATACAGAGTGAATATTCCTCATTTATAACCTTCATATTATTACAGTCCCCGCTATAAGGACTAGGATTCTCTATAGTGTATACAGAGTGAATATTCCTCATTTATACCCTTCATATTATTACAGTCCCGCTATAAGGACTAGGATTCTCTTAGGTATACAGAGTGAATATCCTCATTTATACCCTTCATATTATTACAGTCCCCGCTATAAGGACTAGGTCTCTCTATAGGTATACAGAGGAATATTCCTCATTTATACCCTTCATATTATTACAGTCCCCGCTATAAGGACTAGGATTCTCTATAGTGTATACAGAAGAATATTCCTCATTTATACCTTCATATTATTACAGTCCCTGCTATGAGACTAGGATTCTCTATAGTGTATACAGAGGAATATTCCCATTTATACCTTCATATTATTACAGTCCCTGCTATAAGGAAGGATTCTCTATAGTGTATACAGAGTGAATATTCCTCATTTATACCCTTCATATTATTACAGTCCCCGCTATAAGGACTAGTTCCTATAGTGTGTACAGAGTGATATTCCTCATTTTACCCTTCATATTATTACAGTCCCCGCTATAAAACTAGGATTCTCTATAGTGTATACAGAGTGAATATCCCTCATTTATACCCTTCATATTATTCAGTCCCGCTATAAGGACTAGGATTCTCTATAGTGTATACAAGTGAATATCCCTCATTTATACCCTTCATATATTAACAGTCCCCGCTATAGGACTAGGATTCTCTATAGTGTGTACAGAGTGAATTTCCTCATTTATACCCTTCATATTATTACAGTCCGCTATAAGGACTAGATTCTCTATAGTGTATACAGAGTGAATATTCCCCATTTATACCCTTCATATTTTACAGTCCTGCTATAAGGACTAGGATTCTCTATAGTGAATACAGAGTGAATATTCCTCATTTATACCCTTCATATTATTACAGTCCCCGCTATAAGGACTAGGATTCTCTATAGTGTATACAGAGTGAATATCCCTCATTTTACCCTTCAATTTATTACAGTCCCTGCTATAAGGACTAGGATTCTCAATAGTGTATACAGAGTGAATATCCCTCATTTATACCCTTCATATTATTACAGTCCCCGCTATAAGGACTAGGATCTCTATGTGACGAGTGAATATTCCTCATTTATACCCTTCATATTATTACAGTCCCCGCTATAAGGACTAGGATTCTCTATAGTGTATACAAGTGAATATCCTCATTTATACCCTTCATATTATTACAGTCCCCGCTATAAGGACTAGGATTCTCTATAGTGATACAGAGTGAATATTCCTCATTTATACCCTTCATATTATTACAGTCCCCGCTATAAGGACTAGGATTCTCTATAGTGTATACAGAGTGAATATTCCTCATTTATACCCTTCATATTATTACAGTCCTGCTATAAGGACTAGGATTCTCTATAGTGTATACAGAGTGAATATTCCTCATTTATACCCTTCAATATTACAGTCCCCGCTATAGGACTAGGATTCTCTATAGTGTACAGAGTGAATATCCCTCATTTATACCCTTCATATTATTACAGTCCCTGCTATAAGGACTAGGATTCTCTATAGTGTTACAGAGTGAATATCCCTCATTTATACCCTTCATATTATTACAGTCCCCGCTATAAGGACTAGGATTCTCTATAGTGAATATGGAGGGAATATTCCTCTTTTATACCCTTCATATTATTACAGTCCTGCTATAAGGACTAGGATTCTCTATAGTGTATACAGAGTGAATATTCCTCATTTATACCCTTCGTATTATTACAGTCCCTGCTATAAGGACTAGGATTCTCTATAGTGTATACAGAGTGAATATTCCTCATTTATACCTTCATATTATTACAGTCCCCGCTATAAGGACTAGGATTCTCTATAGTGAATACAGAGTGAATATTCCTCATTATACCTTCATATTATTACAGTCCCTGCTATAGGACTAGGATTCTCTATAGTTATACAGAGTGAATATCCCTCATTTATACCCTTCATTTATTACAGTCCCCGCTATAAGGACTAGATTCCTATATGTGACAGAGTGAATATTCCTCATTTATACCCTTCATATTATTACAGTCCCTGCTATAAGGACTAGGATTCTCTATAGTGAATACAGAGTGAATATTCCTCATTTATACCCTTCATATTATTACAGTCCCTGCTATAAGGACTAGGATTCTCTCTAGTGTATACAGAGTGAATATTCCTCATTTATACCCTTCATATTATTACAGTCCCCGCTATAAGGACTAGGATTCTCTATAGTGTATACAGAATGAATATTCCTCATTTATACCTTCATATTATTACAGTCCCTGCTATAAGGACTAGGATTCTCTATAGTGTATACAGAGGGAATATTCCTCATTTATACCTTCATATTATTACAGTCCCTGCTATGAGACTAGGATTCTCTATAGTGTATACAGAGTGAATATTCCTCATTTATACCCTTCATATTATTACAGTCCCGTCCCGCTATAAGGACTAGGATTCTCTATAGTGTTACAGAGTGAATATCCTCATTTATACCCTTCATATTATTACAGTCCCCGCTATAGGACTAGGATTCTCTATAGTGTATACAGAGTGAATATTCCTCATTTATACCCTTCATATTATTACAGTCCCCGCTATAAGGACTAGGATTCTCTATAGTGTATACAGAATGATATTCCTCATTTATACCTTCATATTATTACAGTCCCTGCTATGAGACTAGGATTCTCTATAGTGTAACAGAGGAATATTCCTCATTTATACCTTCATATTATTACAGTCCCTGCTATGAGGACTAGGATTCTCTATAGTGTAATACAGAGTGAATATTCCTCATTTATACCCTTCATATTATTAACAGTCCCCGCTATAAGGACTAGGATTCTCTATAGTGTTGTACAGAGTGAATATTCCTCATTTATACCCTTCATATTATTACAGTCCCGCTATAGAAACTAGGATTCTCTATAGTGTATACAGTGAATATCCCTCATTTATACCCTTCATATTATTACATCCCCGCTATAAGGACTAGGATTCTCTATATGTGTATACAAGTGAATATCCCTCATTTATACCCTTCATATAATTACAGTCCCCGCTATAGGCTAGGATTCTCTATAGTGTGTACAGAGTGAATATTCCTCATTTATACCCTTCTATTATAACAGTCCCCGCTATAAGACTAGGATTCTCATAGTGTACAAGTGAATATCCCCATTTATACCCTTCATATTATTACAGTCCTGCTATAAGGACTAGGACTCTATAGTAATACAGAGTAATATTCCTCATTTATACCCTTCATATTATTACAGTCCCCGCTATAAGGACTGGGATTCTCTATAGTGTATACAGAGTGAATATCCCTCATTTATACCCTTCATATTATTACAGTCCCTGCTATAAGGACTAGGATTCTCTATAGTTTATACAGAGTGAATATCCCTCATTTATACCCTTCATATTATTACAGTCCCTCTATAAGGACTAGGATTCTCTATAGTGTGTACAGAGTGAATATCCCTCATTTATACCCTTCATATTATTACAGTCCCCGCTATAAGGACTAGGATTCTCTATAGTGTGTACAGAGTGAATATCCTCATTTATACCCTTCATATTATTCACGTCCCCGCTATAAGGACTAGATTCTCTATAGTGAATACAGAGTGAATATTCCTCATTTATACCCTTCATATTATTACAGTCCCCGCTATAAGGACTAGGATTCCTATGTGTATACAGAGTGAATATTCCTCTTTATACCCTTCATATTATTACAGTCCTGCTATAAGGACTAGGATTCTCTATAGTGTATACAGAGTGAATATTTCTCATTTTACCCTTCACATTATTACAGTCCCCGCTATAAGGACTAGGATTCTCTATAGTGTATACAGAGTGAATATCCTCATTTATACCCTTCATATTATTACAGTCCCCGCTATAAGGACTAGGATTCTCTATAGTGTTACAGAGTGAATATTCCTCATTTATACCCTTTATTATTACAGTCCCTGCTATAAGGACTAGGATTCTCTATATGTATACAGAGTGAATATCCCTCATTTATACCCTTCATATTATTACAGTCCCCGCATAAGGACTAGGATTCTCTATAGTGAATATGGAGTGAATATTCCTCTTTATACCCTTATATTATTACAGTCCGCTATAAGGACTAGATTCTCTTAGTGTATACAGAGTGAATATTCCTCATTTATAACCCTTCGTATTATTACAGTCCCTGCTATAAGGACTAGGATTCTCTATAGTGTATACAGAGTGAATATTCCTCATTTATACCTTCATATTATTACAGTCCCTGCTATAAGGACTAGGATTCTCTATAGTGTATACAGAGTGAATATTCCTCATTTATACCATTCATTATTACAGTCCCTGCTATAAGGACTAGGATTCTCTATAGTGAATACAGAGTGAATATTCCTCATTTACCCTTCATATTATTACAGTCCCTGCTATAAGGACTAGGATTCTCTATAGTGATACAGAGTGAATATTCCTCATTTATACCCTTCATATTATTACAGTCCCTGCTAAAGACTAGGATTCTCTTGTGTATACAGAGTGAATATTCCTCATTTATACCCTTCATATTATTACAGTCCCCGCTATAAGGACTAGGATTCTCTATAGTATACAGAATGAATATTCCTCATTTATACCTTCATATTATTACGTCCCTGCTAAAGACTAGGATTCTCTATAGTGTATCAGAGGGAATATTCCTCATTTATACTTCATATTATTACAGTCCCTGCTATGAGGACTAGGATTCTCTATAGTGTATACAGAGTGAATATTCCTCATTTATACCTTCAATTATTATTACAGTCCCCGCTATAAGGACTAGGATTCTCTATAGTGTACAGAGTGAATATTCCTCATTTATACCCTTCATTTATTACAGTCCCGCTATAAGGACTAGGATTCTCTATAGTGTATACAGAGTGAATATCCCTCATTTATACCCTTCTATTATTCAGCCCGCTATAAGGACTAGGATTCTCTATAGTGTATACAGAGTGAATATCCTCATTATTATACTCATTTATCTATCAATTACTATCCCATCTAGTGCTATAAGGACTAGGATTCTCTATAGTGTGTACAAGAGTTATATACCTCTCCATACTATCATTACCCTATACACATAGACATTCCTAGCAGAATCACGAATACAATATCTACTTAACCTTACACTATAGGTATAATAATCTTTCAATCAGTGAATACTCTTCATTATATAGTGTAATACACAGTTTACATCAATTTCATTACGCCGCTATAAGACTAGGATTCTCTATAGTGTATACAGAATGATTCCTCATTTATACCTTCATATATTACAGTCCCCGCTATAGGACTAGGATTCTCTATAGTGTATACAAGGGAATATTCCATTTATACCCTTCATATTATTACAGTCCCGCTATAAGGACTAGGATTCTCTAAGTGTATACAGAGTGAATATTCCTCATTTATACCCTTCATATTATTACAGTCCCCGCTATAAGACTAGGATCTCTATAGTGTTACAGAGTGAATATCCTCATTTATACCCTTCATATTATTACAGTCCCCCTATAAGAACTAGGATCCTCTATAGTGTATACAGAGTGAATATCCCTCATTTATACCCTTCATATTATTACAGTCCCCGCTATAGGACTAGGATTCTCTATAGTGTAAACAGATGTGAATTCTCCTCATTTATACCCTTCATATTATTACAGTCCCCGCTATAAGGACTAGGATTCTCTATAGTGTGTACAGAGTGAATATTCCTCATTTATACCCTTCATATTATTACAGTCCCGCTAAGGACTAGGATTCTCTATAGTGTATACAGATGAATATTCCCATTTATACCCTTCATTATTACAGTCCTGCTATAAGGACTAGATTCTCTATAGTGAATACAGAGTGAATATTCCTCATTTATACCCTTCATTTATTACAGTCCCCGCTTAAGGACTGGGATTCTCTATAGTGTATACAGAGAATATCCCTCATTTATACCCTTCATATTATTACAGTCCCTGCTATAAGGACTAGGATTCTCTATAGTGTATACAGAGTGAATATCCTCATTTATACCCTTCATATTATTACAGTCCCGCTATAAGGACTAGGATTCTCTATAGTGTGTACAGAGTGAATATTCCTCATTTACCCTTCATATTATTACAGTCCCCGCTATAAGGACTAGGATCTCTAGTAGTATACAGAGTGAATATCCCTCATTTATACCCTTCATATTATTACAGTCCCCGCTATAAGGACTAGGATTCTCTATAGTGAATACAGAGTGAATATTCCTCATTTATACCCTCATATTATTACAGTCCCCGCTATAAGGACTAGGATTCTCTATAGTGTATACAGAGTGAATATTCCTCATTATACCCTTCATATTATTACGTCCATGCTATAAGGACAGGATTCTCTATAGTTATACAGAGTGAATATTTCTCATTTAACCCTTCAATTATTACAGTCCCGCTATAGGACTAGGATTCTCTATAGTTAACAGAGTGAATATCCATCATTTATACCCTTCATATTATTCAGTCCCCGCTATGGACTAGGATTCTCTATGTGTATACAGAGTGAATATTCCTCATTTATACCCTTCGATTATTACTACAGTCCCTGCTATAAGGACTAGGATTCTCTATAGTGTTACAGAGTGATATCCCTCATTTATACCCTTCATATATTACAGTCCCCGCTATAAGGACTAGGATTCTCTATAGTGAATATGGAGGGAATATTCCTCTTTTATACCCTTCATATTATTACAGTCCTCTATAAGGACTAGGATTCTCTATAGTGTGTATAGAGTGAATATTCCTCATTTATACCCTTCGTATTATTACAGTCCCTGCTATAAGGACTAGGATTCTCTATAGTGTATACAGAGTGAAATTTCCTCATTTATACCTTCATATTATTACAGTCCCTGCTATAAGGACTAGGATTCTCTATAGTGTATACGAGTGAATATTCCTCATTTATACCATTCATATATTAGTCCCTGCTATAAGGACTAGGATTCTCTATATTGATACGAGTGAATATTCCTCATTTATACCCTTCATATTATTACAGTCCCTGCTATAAGGACTAGGATTCTCTATAGAATACAGAGTGAATATTCCTCATTTATACCCTTCATATTATTACACTCCCTGCTATAAAGACTAGGATTCTCTCTAGTGTATACAGAGTGAATATTCCTCATTTATACCCTTCATATTATTACAGTCCCCGCTATGGACTAGGATTCTCTATTGTATACGAATGAATATTCCTCATTTACCTTCATATTATTACAGTCCCTGCTATAAGGACTAGGATTCTCTATAGTGTATACAGAGGATATTCCTCATTTATATCTTCATATTATTACAGTCCCCTGCTAGAGGCTAGGATTCTCTATAGTGTATACAGAGTGATATTCCTCATTTATACCCTTCTATTATTACAGTCCCCCGCTATAGGACTAGGATTCTCTATAGTGTATACAGAGTGAATTCCTCATTTATACCCTTCATATTATTACAGTCCCCGCTATAAGGACTAGGATTCTCTATAGTGTATACAGAGTGAATATCCCTCATTTATACCCTTCATATTATTCCAGTCCCCGCTATAAGGACTAGGATTCTCTATAGTGTATACAGAGTGAATATCCCTCATTTATACCCTTCATATTATTACAGTCCCCGCTATAAGACTAGGATTCTCTATAGTGTATACAGAGTGAATATTCCTCATTTATACCTTCATTTTACAGTCCCCGCTATAAGGACTAGGATTCTCTATAGTGTATACAGAGTGAATATTCCTCATTATACCCTTCATATTATTACAGTCCCGCTATAAGGACTAGGATTCTCTATAGTGTATACAGAGTGAATATTCCTCATTTATACCTTCATATTATTCCAGTCCCTGCTATAAGGACTAGGATTCTCTATAGTGAATACAGAGTGAATATTCCTCATTTATACCCTTCATATTATTACAGTCCCTGCTATAAGGACTAGGATTCTCTCTAGTGTATACAGAGTGAATATTCCTCATTTATACCCTTCATATTATTACAGTCCCCGCTATAAGGACTAGGATTCTCATATTGTTACAGATGAATATTCCTCATTTATACCTTCATATTATTACAGTCCCTGCTATAAGGACTAGGATTCTCTATAGTGTATACAGAGGGAATATTCCTCATTTATACCTTCATATTATTACAGTCCCTGCTATGAGGACTAGGATTCTCTATAGTGTATGAGAGTGAATATTCCTCATTTATACCCTTCATATTATTACAGTCCCGCTATAAGGACTAGGATTCTCTATAGTGTGTACAGAGTGAATATTCCTCATTTATACCCTTCATATTATTACAGTCCCCGCTATAAGGACTAGGATTCTCTATAGTGAATACAGAGTGAAATCCCTCATTTATACCCTTCATATTATTACAGTCCCCGCTATAAGGACTAGGATTCTCTATAGTGTACAGAGTGAATATCCCTCATTTATACCCTTCATATTATTACAGTCCCCGCTATAAGGACTAGGATTCTCTATAGTGTATACAGAGTGAAATATCCTCATTTATACCCTTCATATTATTACAGTCCCCGCTATAAGGACTAGGATTCTCTATAGTGTATACAGAGTGAATATTCCTCATTTATACCCTTCATATTATTACAGTCCCTGCTATAAGGACTAGATTCTCTATAGTGTATACAGAGTGATATTCCCCTTTATACCCTTCATATTATTACAGTTCCTGCTATAGGACTAGGATTCTCTATAGTGAATACAGAGTGAATTTCCTCATTTATACCCTTCATATTATTACAGTCCCGCTATAAGGACTAGGATTCTCTATAGTGTATACAGAGGAATATCCCTCATTTATACCCTTCATATTATTACAGTCCCTGCTATAAGGACTAGGATTCTCTATAGTGTATACAGAGTGAATATCCCTCATTTATACCCTTCATATTACAGTCCCCGCTATAAGGACTAGGATTCTCTATAGTGTGTACAGAGTGAATATCTCCCATTTATACCCTTCATATTATTACAGTCCCTGCTATAAGGACTAGGATTCTCTATAGTGAATACAGAGTGAATATTCCTCATTTATACCCTTCATATTATTACAGTCCCTGCATAAGGACTAGGATTTCTCTCTAGTGTATCAGAGTGAATATTCCTCATTATATACCCTTCTATATTACAGTCCCCGCTATAAGGACTAGGATTCTCTATAGTGTATACAGAATGAATATATTCCTCTTTATACCTTCATATTATTACAGTCCCTGCTATAAGGACTAGGATTCTCTATAGTGTATACAGAGGGAATTCCTCATTTATACCTTCATATTATACAGTCCCTGCTATGACTAGGATTCTCTATAGTGTATACAGAGTGAATATTCCTCATTTATACCCTTCATATTATTACAGTCCCCGCTATAAGGACTAGGATTCTCTATAGTGTGTACAGAGTGAATATTCCTCATTTATACCCTTCATATTATTACAGTCCCCCTATAAGGACTAGGATTCTCTATAGTGTATACAGAGTGAATATTCCTCATTTATACCCTTCATATTATTACAGTCCCCGCTATAAGGACTAGGATTCTCTATAGTGTATACAGAATGAATATTCCTCATTTATACCTTCATATTATTACAGTCCCTGCTATGAGGACTAGGATTCTCTATAGTGTATACAGAGGGAATATTCCTCATTTATACCTTCATATATTACAGTCCCTGCTATGAGGACTAGGATTCTCTATAGTGTATACAGAGTGAATATTCCTCATTTATACCCTTCATATTATTACAGTCCCCGCTATAAGGACTAGGATTCTCTATAGTGTGTACAGAGTGAATATTCCTCATTTATACCCTTCATATTATTACAGTCCCCGCTATAAGAACTAGGATTCTCTATAGTGTATACAGTGAATATCCCTCATTTATACCCTTCATATTATTACAGTCCCCGCTATAAGGACTAGGATTCTCTATAGTGTATACAGAGTGAATATCCCTCATTTTACCCTTCATATTATTACAGTCCCCGCTATAAGGACTAGGATTCTCTATAGTGTGTACAGAGTGAATATTCCTCATTTATACCCTTCATATTATTACAGTCCCCGCTATAAGGACTAGGATTCTCTATAGTGTTACAGAGTGAAATTCCCCATTTATACCCTTCATATTATTACAGTTCCTGCTATAAGGACTAGGATTCTCTATAGTGAATACAGAGTGAATATCCTCATTTATACCCTTCATATTATTACAGTCCCGCTATAAGGACTGGGATTCTCTATAGTGTATACAGAGTGAATATTCCTCATTTATACCCTTCATATTATTACAGTCCTGCTATAAGGACTAGGATTCTCTATAGTGTATACAGAGTGAATATCCCTCATTTATACCCTTCATATTATTACAGTCCCTGCTATAAGGACTAGGATTCTCTATAGTGTGTACAGAGTGAATATTCCTCATTTATACCCTTCATATTATTACAGTCCCCTCTATAAGGACTAGGATTCTCTATAGTGTATACAGAGTGAATATCCATCATTTATACCCTTCATATTATTACAGTCCCCGCTATAAGGACTAGGATTCTCTATAGTGAATACAGAGTGAATATTCCTCATTTATACCCTTCATATTATTACAGTCCCCGCTATAAGGACTAGGATTCCTATAGTGTATACAGAGTGAATATTCTCATTTATACCCTTCATATTATTACAGTCCATGCTATAAGACTAGGATTCTCTATAGTGTATACAGAGTGAATATTCTCATTTATACCCTTCACATTATTACAGTCCCCGCTATAAGGACTAGGATTCTCTATAGTGTATACAGATTGAATATTCCTCATTTATACCTTCATATTATTACAGTCCCGCTATAAGGACTAGGATTCTCTATAGTGTATACAGAGTGAATATCCCTCATTTATACCTTCATATTATTACAGTCCCCGCTATAAGGACTAGGATTCTCTATAGTGAATATGGAGGAATATTACTCATTTATACCCTTCATATTATTACAGTCCTGCTATAAGGACTAGGATTCTCTATAGTGTATACAGAGTGAATATTCCTCATTTATACCCTTCGTATTATTACAGTCCCTGCTATAAGGACTAGGATTCTCTATAGTGTATACAGAGTGAATATTCCTCATTTATACCTTCATATTATTACAGTCCCTGCTATAAGGACTAGGATTCTCTATAGTGTATACAGAGTGAATATTCCTCATTTATACCATTCATATTATTACAGTCCCTGCTATAGGACTAGGATTCTCTATAGTGAATACAGAGTGAATATTCCTCATTTATACCCTTCATATTATTACAGTCCCTGCTATAAGGACTAGGATTCTCTATAGTGAATACAGAGTGAATATTCCTCATTATACCCTTCATATTATTACAGTCCCTGCTATAAGGACTAGGATTCTCTCTAGTGTAATACGAGTGAATATTCCTCATTTATACCCTTCATATTATTACAGTCCCCACTATAAGGACTAGGATTCTCTATAGTGTATACAGAATGAATATTCCTCATTTATACCTTCATATTATTACAGTCCCTGCTATAAGGACTAGGATTCTCTATAGTGTATACAGAGGGAATATTCCTCATTTATACCTTCATATTATTACAGTCCCTGCTATGAGGACTAGGATTCTCTATAGTGTATACAGAGTGAATATTCCTCATTTATACCCTTCATATTATTACAGTCCCCGCTATAAGGACTAGGATTCTCTATAGTGTGTACAGAGTGAATATTCCTCATTTATACCCTTCATATTATTACAGTCCCCGCTATAAGGACTAGGATTCTCTATAGTGTATACAGAGTGAATATCCCTCATTTATACCCTTCATATTATTACAGTCCCCGCTATAAGGACTAGGATTCTCTATAGTGTATACAGAGTGAATATCCCTCATTTATACCCTTCATATTATTACAGTCCCCGCTATAAGGACTAGGATTCTCTATAGTGTGTACAGAGTGAATATTCCTATTTATACCCTTCATATTATTACAGTCCCCGCTATAAGGACTAGGATTCTCTATAGTGTATACAGAGTGAATATTCCTCATTTATACTCTTCATATTATTACAGTCCCTGCTATAAGGACTAGGATTCTCTATGTGTATACAGAGTGAATATTCCTCATTTATACCTCATATTATTACAGTCCCTGCTATAAGGACTAGGATTCTCTATAGTGAATACAGAGTGAATATTCCTCATTATACCCTTCATATTATTACAGTCCCTGCTATAAGGACTAGGATTCTCTCTAGTGTATACAGAGTGAATATTCCTCATTTATACCCTTCATATTATTACAGTCCCCGCTATAACGACTAGGATTCTCTATAGTGTATACAGAATGAATATTCCTCATTTATACCTTCATATTATTACAGTCCCTGCTATAAGGACTAGGATTTTCTATAGTGTATACAGAGGGAATATTCTCATTTATACTTCATATTATTACAGTCCCTGCTATGAGGACTAGGATTCTCTATAGTGTATACAGAGTGAATATTCCTCATTTATACCCTTCATATTATTACAGTCCCCGCTATAAGGACTAGGATTCTCTATAGTGTGTACAGAGTGAATATCCTCATTTATACCCTTCATATTTACAGTCCCGCTATAAGGACTAGGATTCTCTATAGTGAATACAGAGTGAATATCCTCATTTATACCCTTCATATTATTACAGTCCCCGCTATAAGGACTAGGATTCTCTATAGTGTATACAGAGTGAATATCCCTCATTTATACCCTTCATATTATTACAGTCCCCGCTATAAGGACTAGGATTCTCTATAGTGTGTCAGAGTGAATATCCTCATTTATACCCTTCATATTATTACAGTCCCCGCTATAAGGACTAGGATTCTCTATAGTGTATACAGAGTGAATATTCCTCATTTATCCCTTCATATTATTACAGTCCCTGCTATAAGGACTAGGATTCTCTATAGTGTATACAGAGTGAATATTCCCCATTTATACCCTTCATATTATTACAGTTCCTGCTATAAGGACTAGGATTCTCTATAGTGATACAGAGTGAATATTCCTCATTTATACCCTTCATATTATTACAGTCCCCGCTATAAGGACTAGGATTCTCTATAGTGTATACAGAGTGAATATCCCTCATTTATACCCTTCATATTATTACAGTCCCTGCTATAAGGACTAGGATTCTCTATAGTGTATACAGAGTGAATATCCCTCATTTATACCTTCATATTATTACAGTCCCGCTATAAGGAACTAGGATTCTCTATAGTGTATACAGAGTGAATATTCCTCATTTATACCCTTCATATTATTACAGTCCCCGATATAAGGACTAGGATTCTCTATAGTGTATACAGAGTGAATATCCCTCATTTATACCCTTCATTATTATTACAGTCCCCGCTATAAGGACTAGGATTCTCTATAGTGAATACAGAGTGAATATTCCTCATTTATACCCTTCATATTATTACAGTCCCCGCTATAAGGACTAGGATTCTCTATAGTGAATATGGAGGGAATATTCCTCTTTTATACCCTTCATATTATTACAGTCCTGCTATAAGGACTAGGATTCTCTATAGTGTATACAGAGTGAATATTCCTCATTTATACCCTTCGTATTATTACAGTCCCTGCTATAAGGACTAGGATTCTCTATAGTGTATACAGATTGAATATTCCTCATTTATACCCTTCATATTATTACAGTCCCTGCTATAAGGACTAGGATTCTCTATAGTGTATACAGAGTGAATATTCCTCATTTATACCTTCATATTATTACAGTCCCTGCTATAAGGACTAGGATTCTCTATAGTGTATACAGAGTGAATATTCCATTTATACCTTCATATTATTACAGTCCCTGCTATAAAGGAGGATTCTCTATAGTGTATACAGAGTGAATATTCCTCATTTATACCATTCATATTATTACAGTCCCTGCTATAAGGACTAGGATTCTCTATAGTGTATACAGAGTGAATATTCCTCATTTATTCCCTTCATATTATTACAGTCCCTGCTATAAGGACTAGGATTCTCTATAGTGAAAACAGAGTAAATATTCCCCATTTATACCCTTCATATTATTACAGTCCCTGCTATAAGGACTAGGATTCTCTATAGTGAATACAGAGTGAATATTCCTCATTTATACCCTTCATATTATTACAGTCCCTGCTATAAGGACTAGGATTCTCTATAGTGTACAGAGTGAATATTCCTCATTTAACCCTTCATATTATTACCGTCCCTGCTATAAGGACTAGGATTCTCTATAGTGATACAGAGTGAATATTCCTCATTTATACCCTTCGTATTATTACCGTCCTGCTATAAGGACTAGGATTCTCTATAGTGAATACAGAGTGAATATTCCCCATTTATACCCTTCATTTATTACAGTCCCCGCTATAAGGACTAGGATTCTATAGTGTAATACAGAGTGAATATTCCCATTTATACCTTCATATTATTACAGTCCCTGCTATAAGGACTAGGATTCTCATAGTGAATACAGAGTGAAATATCCTCATTAACCTTCATATATATACAGTCCCCGCTATAAGGATAGGATTCTCTATAGTGAATACATGTAATATTCCTCATTTATACCCTTCATATTATTACAGTCCCCGCTATAAGGACTAGGATTCTCTATAGTGAATACAGAGTGAATATTCCTCTTTTATTCCTCCTTATTTAATGGTCCCACATTCTCAGTCCTCATCTTATTTTACTATTGATATACTTAAAAAACATTTTGGGGTTGGACTTGCTTTGTTCTGCTATCCGTATTTCATTTGTAAGACCACTGTGTATGTTGTTCCAGTCATCAACTTATTCCCAAATGTTCCTTAATAAGTCACATTTAGCTGTGTTTAACCTAACATGGAGTTAGAGGAGCAAATTCAGATATGATCAAAGTTGGGTCGTAAATAAAAGTGATCAGAGCCAAAACAGCCTCCTACACATGCGGTCCCATTGTAACATATTGTCTATTTAATCTTTAATGTGTATAAGGGAACCATCATTATGCTAACCTATCACTTCTTAATAGATTCCAGACCTGCAGGTGGTGGGGCAGGTGGAAGGAGGTGTGAGGTGTCCGGGGGTGAAGGGATTTGCATGTGAATATTTTCTATTTTGGTGCTAAAGTAGTCCGCAAAACCCATTAATAGCGTTAATGGAAGTAAAAGTGTCAGTAGGCGAGGGCTGAAAAAGTGAAAACAGACGCTGTGTCTTATGTTAGACTTGACAGATCACCTTATACAGCCCTTACTTTAGCTCCCTGTCAATGTTATATGGTGTATGTGGAAAGCAATATTGATAAAATGGCATCTTTATCATGGGAAACCACAATAAACACAAACAGCCTTATTCCCGGAGCCTCAATCGCTCTGGCTTAATGTCTGTGTTGACATTCAATACGCACTTTGCGCATGTGGGCAAATCAGAAAAGGGGATTTACCCACAGCGCGACTAGAACACCAGCTATTAATACCCGCACTTTATAAGCACAAGACGCATATTAAATTACTTGCACTGGCTGCGTGGGTGTCTTTTGCAATACCCATGCAGCCTCCGCAGCGAAGGGGTTAAAATGATGCTAACCCGGTATTGAATCGATTAGCAAGACTTGAATCCCATAATAGAGCACTGCGGCTCTGGGTGAATGAGTCGGTTAACCGTAGATCCCCCATAACACAGACCCAAAGTTGCATCTTGATTGCTCAGTACTTTCCCTTTTGGCCCGTTGAGCTAGTGTATGCTTTCTTAATGGAGCATGTTCATCTGGCAATCCTATAGGTTAGCTTGTGTGTCCATTACAATGGCAGGGCTGAGCAGACTTGCGTAAGTGTTCTATCCAATCAGAAGTTAACACAGGGGTGAATACCCAGTGCTTTAGGCCCTCAAATGGTTAAAAGGGGGTGAGGTGTCCATCATACATGACATTGCACTTATAACTCTTACCCCAGCCGAGTTGTTTTCCATCTGCCACGTCCTTTCTGGTCTGTAAACATATTAACCAAATCAGTTATATTAGTCCCAATGGGGATTAACTGTAAAGGTTGCCATTGTGTCCATTGAGAGATAATCAGAGTATTGGGCCTAGGAGGGGGTTGTTATTATACCAACGGTGATACGATGGAGCGACCATGTTGGCCATATCTAACCATTATGTTATATTTTAGTGACGTGGCCGTGGAGTTGCCTTTTACGTTGATGCATCCAAAACCCAAGGAGGAACCGTTGCACAGAGAAGGTATGTGATGTGATGATGATGTTCCCATCAGAATGAGGCAGTTTAATGGTTGTTGAAAGCCCCATGATCAGTTGGAAACAAGAGTCTGTTCATGAAGTGATTTAGGGCCTGGTGCAATGCAGTGTGTAGCGACCAATCAGATGCTGTCTAACTGCAGTAACCCAGTAAAAGCCAACGTCTGATTGGCTGCTGTATATGGATAGCACAAGTAAACTTTCTCACCTCTTATGTCATCAGCCTAAGACAGATCTTTTATTCCTTTGCTTCATTTATTCATTTTTAGATTCAATGGCATGAACACCTCTTAAAGGGACACGTTATGCCAACTGTAGCATCTGTACCTTTAATTTGCTCCCAGTCATGAGACACCCCTGAGTGTGGGTACCCAGACAATGATTTCCCACCATCTTTACTCCGTCATACCATATTTGCAGGGCTATGAACTGAGAGCCGTTATCGGACGTTATCTGTTTTTTAAAGTTACGCTAACCGATGTACTACGGGCTAACGTGACTTTAAAACGGTTGCAGTGGTACGCAAAATCATTGTGGCGCGACCACAAGTCGGAATCATTAAAGAGCATGTACACTGTAATTACACATTTTGTGTATTTGCTATCTGTGCCTTTAAATAAAAAATGGTGTGATTATTTTGTTCCTCGCTACCATGGCAGACTTTTTGCTGCGAGCTTGCTGCCCTTCCTCCTCCACTGAATTCACTGCCCCTTTGAGATTTGCAAATCTTGGGCGTTGTACATGCGCTTTAAAGCTAGTAGACAGTTAGCACTAAAGAGCTGAGAGCTGCTCAGTGCATTGCCTATAGGGGGCAATAGAGAGCGATAGCGACTCTCAGTATATAGCCCTGCTAGTAACTTGTAGTTTATTGCGGAGGGGAGACATAGATAAGGAACGATTATGTCTTGTTTGTATTAATGTTTCTGTTTTGTTCAGGGAAATGTTCCTGTAACTTATTAAACTACAGAATATTCAGGGTTATTCAATAAAAGTTCTTATCGTTTAAAATGGAGCTAATTTTGCCCCAACCAATCAGATATTAGCTTTCAAATGTTATATAAGATCTGGTTGGTTGGGGCAAAATTAGCACCATTTTAAACGATAAGAACTTTTATTGAATCTCCCTGATTGTGTACAAAAAACATAAAACAAGAAATCCTTCATTGTTTTTCTGATCGCAAAGATGGCGCTGTTATACTGATGCCTGGAGACACGAGGAACATTTCAACTCTGTACATTCTAATGTTTTCATGATTAAACTATAATTCCTTCTATAAGTAAAGCACCCCCCTATATTGTAATACACCTCCCTCCAAGTGCATCCTAGAAGAAGTTATTAACTCAGATGTTCGCCACAACCCCACTGAAAGCTGTGCAAGCTCAAATCTTTGCACATGCTTAGTAACATGATATGTCATGTTCGTCACTGGCGGATATGCCAGAAATAGCCAGGAGATATGCAAAGGGTGCGATTAACTTCTTTGGGGGAGGTGTGTGTATTACTATCTTGGGGTTGCTGTGCTTGTATTTAGAGGTAAACATGCCCTTTAAGTTAATACATTTAAAAAGGGGACGTATTTTACAGTTTTATTTAACCAGTTTCACAGGTCATTTGTAGAAGTCTTATACAGGATTGATGTTGAAAGGTTAATATAATAACTGAATTTAAAGTGCCACAACACTCTACTGAGGTTAAGATTGATCAAAATAATTCTGTGCACGCTTAAGAAGAACTATGGTTTACTTAGAGGCTCCCATGATTGCTTCCTTTTATCCTTTGGGCTTACTCCTTTCTCGTTGGTTAGCAATTGAAGTTGGAATTGGCAAGTAGAACTGGCAAGCCCATATTTGTCACATGGGCCTCCTTCTAACTCCAATTGGAACCTGGCTCTGGAGTTGCTTCTAGCAGAGCTAGTCAGCATTAAAGGGGAAGTTCAGTGGAAATACATGTGCTTTTCAGATAAAAGAGTATTTTTTCATCCCAATGACTTTAATTTGCCAATTCAGCATTTTGTCTTTCTATAAATAAATGCAACCGAAATACTGACTTCCTGTTTGCAGGTCCCCTAATAGAGACCGTTATGGTCTTGCCCTTGACCCAGCACCTGGGTTGATTCAGTTGCTCAGTAGAGATCTGAGCATGTGTGACCCATCCAACAGCCAATCAGTAGAAATTACTGTTAGGAACATTCCAAGGATGTGGTGCATTCTGGGAAGAAGAAGGACTGTTACAGAACCTGAAATGTCAGCTCCCTAATGTCAACAGCAGGGAACAGCAAAGGGTATGAAATCAACTGATTTTTCCAAATGGGAGAGACTATGTAGAATAACTACGAAGGCATTACACAAACTAACAATTTAACAAATATTGATAATTTCCACTGAACTGTCCCTTTAAGTTGTGTTGGAGTTACGGGTCCTAGTGCTTTGGAGAGGAACTTCAATTACTTCCCAAACGGAAAGGAGCTACCACATTATAAATTAAAGTCCTGTGTTAGTCAATAGCACTGCCCTTTAATAGCTAGTGAAGGATCTCATAGTCATTGACCATAACTATATGATCATTAGAGTTGTTTTAAGTTGAGGTACACTGGCCCTTGCTTGTAACTGGGTCTTGGTGCAGCCGACAAAATTATTCTCATATTATAACTGAACTGTGCAGGTTCCTTAATGCTAACAATGTTTCTCTTAGTTCCAGAAAATGAAGCCCCTATAGATACAAATCTCATAGAGTTTGATACAAAGTAAGCCAACTGTGCCTGACTTTCCATGGTGTGCCTTATAAATAACGCTTGTATTGATATAGTTCCGCCATCTTGCGACTCTTCGCACAGTTGATTACAATGCATGAGCTTTCTAATATCTCTTGTCTTTTCTGCATGGCTTCCTAACTGTCTTGCATGTACATTGAAAAAGGAAAATCAAAGTAAGGCTCTTATGCGTATTTAGACATTTCAAATGTGTCTTTCATTGTATGATATGTCAAACTTCATTGTGGCTGAAGGAAGTTGAGTCGTTCATACCGTTTGTCTAAAACTGATGTATACCATGAATTTCATTATTGATTGGTTTTTAAATTATGGACAATTCAAAACATAGGACCTAGAAACCATAAAATTGTCATACAGGGAATTGCCTCCATACAAGTGTCCTCTCTCATACCTTTAAACAAGCCTTAAATGATGGCTGTAGCTTCTCTCGATAATGAGTAACAGGCTTCTAAATTTACACTGTCCTGACTGTCTGAGTATGTGACAGTCACATGATGACCCCCCAAAATAGATATTTTCTAAAGCAAGTTAGACCTGCAACCATTGTCTGTCCTTTCCTCTACCTACGGACACCTTAGGGAGAGGGGAAAAAATATTTTCCTGCTTGTGCTCTTTTTAATAAAGGCCACTTGTATAGAGACCACAATTCCCATAAGATCAACTTGGAAAACTTGCCATTTTAATCTAAACCATATTAATAGATCAATTATAATTGAATAGAATATTTATGGTAATGTAGTGCTAGCGGTAGTTTAGAATCAGTTTGTTCAAGTCAGTTCCTGCCCAGAACGTCTTACAATCTAAGGGCCATATTTAAACCAAAACCCGCAGTATCTCAAGTTAGCTATACCGCACATTATCGGTAATGTACGACAGCGACCGTAAATCTATTTCCGCGAACGGACATATACAGCGAGCATTCATTAATTGACGTTCAGTCATAGAATAACATGCGGTAGTAAAATACTGCAATGTTATTCTACGGGGGATCGTAAATCTACGATTGCGGTCATAGATTTACTATCGTTATCAGACATTTACGATCACTATCGTAGGTGTACAATAGCGATCATAAACTAACGATCGGTTTAGCGATTGTTAAAGGCGTGATATCGCTAAAAATTGATACCGCGCCTTTAGAAATATGGCCCTAAGAAACCTATCACACACACTCAAAACCATATACCTTTGAGGTTTGTGTGTTAATCTCCTTGTGGAAATCTACACAAGCACAGAGAACACTTAAAAAACTCTTTGTAGATGTGGCTAAGGGTGGAGACCACTCGTGGAATTAAATGATGTTAATGTTCAGTATTCGACATAGTATGGATATCTCAACTTCTTTCATTGCCTTAATATTGTTATTTATAAAATAATATTGATTTTGACCCAATGGGTAAGTGCATTTGTAGATAACATTGAACACCTGTCTGCGTACCATATAATAAATGTTGTTAAGCAAAGGATGAAGCTAAAAATGGCCGATAATATCCTTTGGTTTATTTACCTCTATAATAAATTACTTGTCTGCCCCTAGAATAAATTTTTTCTTTTTACTTTTCATTTATTAAAGGGGATGTCCATCCTTAAAACAAAAAACTTTCAGGGTTATTCAATAAAAGTTTTTAGCATTAAAAATGGTGCTAATTTTGCCCCAACCAATCAGATGTTTCAATGTTAAATAACATCTGATTGGTTGGGGCAAAATTAGCACCATTTTTAAGGATAAGAACTTTTATTGAATCTCCCTGTTTATTTTGTTTATCGTAGATATCAAAGGAAATCTAGTAGGAAAGAAATATATAGTCAATAATGTACAGCTTGCAATTTTAACTGGTAAATCAATATAGGGGCAATGATTTGTACATTGTATAGCTTGGTCATATTTTTTTTAAATAATTCTTTTTATAAGAAGTTGAATGAGGTTGGAAGAATAGCAAACCCCCAAACTAAAAGATAAATACAAATATGTTCAGATACTAACTGACGCAATATAACTCTTTACTAAACCTTTTCTATGCACTTCGATTTAATGCAACATTTTGCAATAGTGGCTACTAATATTTGGTTTCTATTTATTGGCCTGGTCGATTTACTTTTTAACTGATCTAAATGTTTTGTAATAAAAATGTATCCGGGTCTGTTTTGTGTATCTCACCCCAGCGATGACGATATTGTGTTTGAAGACTTCGCTCGACAAAGACTTAAAGGCACAAAAGAAGACAAAGAGGAAGAGGATGAAGGGACACATTCCTCTCCAGTGAATGAAAGATAAACTGTGGTCTTTGTTTATTTACTTCTTTTTAACCTCACCGTGTTAAACTCGTGGATAAGGCATCAATACTTATGGGCCTACTGATAATCCAGATTTTGGCAGCCATTATAATCTTCCTGCCGTGCCATAATTGTCACTTTACATCTTGCTACCTATCCTGAGTTCTAGCTACAGTATCCTAAACTATATGTGAGAATTAAAAAGCGAGTGCAGTCGTTAAAGAGGTGTTGTAGCACTTTTGTATTAAGCGAGCCTTTTATGCATTTTGTATGATAACGATAGTATCACAAGCCAATATTTGTAACAGAGCTGCAAGTGTGAAAAGTTAATAGCTTGAGTTTTTCTGAAAAAAAAAAACAAATGTATTTTGTAAACAAAATTTAAAACTTTCTTCTTAAATTGAAAACCAGTATTTTGGCATCAAAATTGGCCATTGCTGCTTTGGTAGAATTGTCAATGTTCTAAACAGTTCAAAGGAAGAGAGTGTTAGTTGTTTTCTAGAGATCCACACTAACTATGTGTTTCCATGTATATGGTGGATCTTAGACTTAGATTTTGATTTGATCTTCTTATCCCTCGGGGAAAACCACCAATTTGGATGGAACTGATCTCACGTTCTTTCTTTTATTTCATGCCAATCATCAAATGGAAACTTAATGAGCCATTTTTTATGCTTAACAGAAAAGCTTCCTCTCCATTTATACATACATAACATCCATTAATGGCCCCCCGGACCCCCTGCAGTAAAGGATGGCTCCCCTGGATTCTAACAAAATGATTTTTATGATTAGATACCCTAAATCAGGAATATTTTTCGACGGACAAGAAGAAGCTTTGAGGTTTAACACCTTTGTTGATAATGTTCCATCTTAAAATGAATAATAATATATTATATGAAAAATGGCATCCTTAAAAGGCAAAGACATTTCAGGCAATTTTTATTCACTAAGGTAGTGATAGCGACAATCGTAGATTTACGATCCCACATAGAATAACATTGCCGTATTTTACCATCAAACGTTTGTAAATTAACGAATGTTTGGCGTAAATACACAACCGAGACCATTCATTTATGTCTGCTGTCGTACATTACCGATACCGTGCATTTATAAATATGGCCCTTATCTCGCCTTCTAAAACACGTAGAAAATTGAACAAAATTGTTATTTTTTTTACAGGTTATGGAATGACAGGGTGACTTATAGCTATCTTTATAGTTTACAAAAAGGGTGTACATTTCTAAAGGATATAATTTGCAGAATATTCAGGGGTATTGTGTATTATAGATGGAAATATGTTGCTTGTCCATAAGATCTAGATATGTGGACTGTTTGTATGATCATTACAATTTTTAAACATTTTTCCATAAATCTTCCTAAAAACAGAAATTGCTTTTCCATATACTCCAGAAAAGTATTTTTTTTTTTTTAATCATTATTATTTTTGTGCAGGAATATTTTAGAGAATTTTTAACAATTTAAATTGTTGCATTATATTTATTCAAAAAGAATCATTAAGACCTTATATTTTCTTCCCCATTAAAGAAGTCAACAATGCCACGTAAATGTAACCATTTGCTTAGTATTATTTCTTAAAGTGGATAATAAATCTTTGTTTTAGAATATAATTTATTTTATGAGCCAATGAAATGCTGTAAGGTTAAACAAGGTGAATTTTTTTGGTGACTTCTCTTTTTGCTTCTAAATATAAGCCTGTTATTTAAATATTTATGGTATAATTCCAATATTTTGCCACCATTTTATATGGTTTTAATAAATCAACCAGTGGACATAAGGAAGTTTGTAATTTCACTGCCTCCCTTAATACTTGACCTACAAAGTCATAACTAGAGATGAATGAAACGGGTAAATCGGAATTTTTGGATTTTTCCAATAGAAATCTTCATGTTTCGAATGGAATTTTCCAAATTTTGATTTTTATTTTTGCTGAAAAGTTTGAGTTTAGAAAATTTTGAAAAAATTAGTCATAAGGACTTTTGGGGTCAGCATTTTTTGTGTGTTTCTAGATGAAAGGTAGGATGGTTTGAGAAAATTTGAAACCCCAACATAGTCAATTGTTGAAATTTGCTAGAGGGGAGGAAAAAAAAACTTTGGGTACAAGTCAAAAATTATGCTGAAAATTTTTACTTTTCTGTTGTAGTTTTCCAAAATGACCCAAAGATCCTTCATTAGAAATTATTTAGATCTTAGTTTAAATGTTGTTTACCTGGCTTAATAAACAGGGACATTTGGGGTTCTATTTACAATAAATCCTTTTATTGGTATAATAACATAACTGCATTATTATATCTTTATCAGTCTTTGTATTTTACTGTTTTAAAATCAAGATCCATGTCCCACAAGCTGTGATTTCTTTAAACATTTCGATGGCATAACGATGAGACTATGTAAATATTGAAATTTGTATAATAGACATTTAAATACTCCACAACCTTTTTTTTCTGCAGATGATGATGTATATTTAGTGTTTTAACATAACAACAAGTGAAAGTTCTTCTGATTTTGTTTCTTACAATGTCGATGTCTGTATTAAAGGCAATGTTTCGCTCTGTTTCTACATAGAAAATACACTGTATTTGGCAACTTGTAATAGATTGATTTTATCTGTTTATCACTTTTTTTCTTTGTCCATCAACTAATCATTTCTGTAACTAAAAATGTATAGATTTGTGGGGGGAAAAAATCACAATGGAATTATTCATTGGAAATATTTTCTCCGAAAATATTGTCTACTTGTCAACTTTAACAGCTAATTTATTAAATAATGTAACAATATCACTGTCTTGTGGTTTAGTATCAAATACAACACATTATGAGACATTCGCGGGTCAAGTAATTCCATGTGGGTTTGAGAATTTCGTTTTTTTTTAATTAAATGATAAATCTGCTATTACACAAACACAACATTCCATTGGAACCTAGGAGTAATTGTTACTAATTAGGGTAGTTGTAAAAGGGTAATTGTTAACTATCGATCGGAGATTAACGAATGGTTTAACAATCGTTAACGGCGCGGTATCGCTAAAAAAGCAATGCCGCTGCTTTATAAATACGGCCCTATATTTCTGTCCAATTTAATGGAAAAAGCACCTGTTTTTTTTTTGTGTTTATAACATCAAGTTTGGAACGTATGTATTTTATTACGGGGCTTTTTTGCATGACAATGGACTTGATTGGCTAACTGAATTCTTCATAGACTTCCATTTCCTATTAATTATCAACACAAATATAAATAATCTAAATCTTATTTATTATATGAATCTACAAAGACTTTCCTGTTGGTCCAGATAAGGTGGAATCTGTAGCAGAAACATTGAACTATTAGAATTAATAATTCTGCAGTTTAAGGGATGGACAAAATATTAATTAGATGATGGAAGATCCTCATTAACCCTGGATTGTTTATCCTAATGTTATTTTACAATGAATAGAACACAATGTGTAAATACTTAATCTTCCTTTAAAATGTGTCTGGTTACCCTTAAAACTGCCGGTGTGTCCTACATTAAAAAAACCCGTAAATCTTTATTTGGGTTAAAAAAAAAGATCTGAGGATTCCGAAACTTTTTACGGAGTTGTTACACATTGGGTGGGATATTTCTAGGTTCTAGGAGAACTTCTCAATAAAACGCAACGTGTGGGGTTTGGAGAACTTCATAAATGTATCCAGTCTTGAATATTACGTAGACAAATGAGCAGCCAGAGACCGTTTGAAGGAACTGAAAAGACTCCAGCACTCAAGTGCACATATAGTCATTAATGAATTAGGTATAAGAGTTAAACATATGCAATCAACGAAGGGTAATCACCTGCACTAAAGCTAAAATGGATACATTTAGTTACATCGTTTGCACAAATATTCTTACGCTGGCTCGCCACTGCAAGGCACTATCCAACCATCATTCAAAGTGAGAAATACAACCCCTGGGCGGAGAAAGACCATACTTGCCTCTCTCTTTTAGTATGACCTGTTCCAGGGCTTATAAACCTTCTTTGTTCTTAAAGTATTTTATCTAGTATACAACACACTATCCATACACACTAAATAACATTTTGTCCTAAGTCCCTGGAGTTCTTCATTCCTGTTATTATAGCTATATACAGATTTGGGGAGCACCCAGGCACTATGGGGTGATTGGCGAGTGTGTGAGAAATACGGACTTTCTATGTGTGTGTGTATGTGTGTGTGTGTGTGTTTATATAAGTACAGGCTGTCCCCAGGCTACAAGCATCCGACTTACATACAACTCCAACGTACAAATGGAGGGGCATATGGGCAAATACTCTACAGCACGGGGTCTGCAAGATGGTACAGACAGGTGGTCCACCAGTGCTATGGCCCAACCCTCCCATATAACACATATAAAGGTAACCGAAATTTAAGCCATTTTTATAAATATAATATAAACATTGATAAAAATAGGAAAACTACTTAATATGTTCGGAGGGTCGGCTGGAGAGCCCCCGGCCCTTGTCGCATAGGGTGAACCCAAGTTCAAGAATAATTCAATGGTTAAACAGTTCCTGTGCATAAATGGAAAGGCTACTTACCTGCCTTCATAAGTGGCCCAGATGCCTCCAAGCCCCAGGATATTCACTCAGCCACAAATATCGAGTCTTCCCAGGAGATCCCAACAGATCAATCGGAGCTGTGCAATCCGGATAACAGACCGCAACTCCCATAAAAAACGTTTATTTAGTATCTAGACATGTTAAAAAGCGTCCATGCCTTGCAAAAAACTTAAAAACAGCTGATCACAAAGTTGCATTTAATAGGTATGTGTATCTCTTCCAACTTCCTACAAATTTAACTTAAGAACAAACCTACAGGACCTATATAGTTTGCAACCTGTGGACTGTGCAGTTTTTGGTCCTTGCGCTAAACTGTTTGCCCACTAGATGGTAGCACTGAGTGCAGCTACAGAATGAGGTGTAAAGTTAGCTATAAAAACAAAGCAATTAAGCAATATAACTGTAGGTGAGTCTGTAGGAGTTGTGTTTAGACTTTAATGGCATATTATTTGTTCTGCCAGTCAAAAAAGCAACTTTGCAATGTTAAAGGAGAAGTAAAGACCAATGCATGTAGCCCAGAAATTACTTATTGAAATACTTATTGGCTTACCACACGATTTCTAACCAAAGTTGCACCTTTGTAAAATGAGTAAAATGTTTCACTACACCAAATCTCAATCACCCTCCCTTAGGCAAAGAGATACAAAGTAGCTAATTGAACATCGCTCTCTTAGGGAAGTAGGTGGAGTTAGAAATGATTGGCAGCCTTATCGTCTGGAAATGCAATGTCTTGTCTATAGATTGTTTCTGGGCATTATGTCGGGAGATAATGTGTTCCTTTTTGGATTTTAAAGGGCATGTTCACACTCAACCATGTTCACCCTCCAAACCTGAAATAGTTACAAAGCTGAGAGATATAAAACTAACCTGTAATACTGCACAGTGTCCTGGTTCTAACAGTTTGCAGCTGTCAGTCATGATGTAACAGATGACATCACAGCCAATGACTGAATGATATTCCCCTAGCTGTCTCATCTGAGCATGCTCAAGCTTGTAAAAGAGCTTGGAGAGGAGGTAGAAACCTTTTGAGAGGCAGCGCATTGCCACAGTGAAATAGAATCATGTAACATATTAATCAATGTTACATGTAGGTTTATGGGTTTAGTGTATCGAATGGAAACACAGTCAGGTTGCAGGTTTTAAATAAATAAATCCACCACCAAACACACAATAAAATGTTAATTTAGCCTACTGTGTGAGCCAATAATGAATGACAACGTTCAATGGCAGTAAACTGGTGTTCACCCCATCAAGGTCACCTTCAGGGTCAGCCAAAGGGAATATTAATAGACTACCTTCTCTGCAACCTGTTGAGCTAATGCCCCAAAGGTCCCTCTTTATGTTGCAAGGTCAATGTGGATTAATTGCATAAAGAGTAAGAATTGCCCTTTAAGGATCGGATATTCTGTTGAACAACTGTTACAGGGGACTACAAATCCCATAATCCTCCGTGTGGGCCTGACTTTTTAGCATTATTGTTGTGTAACTGCATTGTGTAGTGCGATGAAGCTTTAGGAAACCGACACATTAAGAACAGTGCATTAAGGACGTAATGAGTTTTTATGTTGCCTTTGTTAATGAACAATCCCAGTTTACAATCCTGGAACAACTCCCTCCTCTTAAAGTGACAGATTTATAACAACCTCCAGTCCTACGTACCTTTCCCATAAATACTGTACACTGGACAATGATCAACCGTATACGTCGCTGTGTTAGAAGCCACTCTCTACCGGTGCCGACACCTTCCCTGGTAAGTTGATTAATATTTTAATTAAAGGGTAACTAAACTAAACCAAAACTTAACAGACAATAAAGCCAGATATGGGCAACCAGGATAAAAGTGACACGGGATAAAATGCAAGTGAGACTGACATCTTCCAGGGCGTCCCGTCCTTTCTACTTTAAAATGATGTGTTGGTTTAGTTCTCCTGACACAAAGTAAATTGATAAATAGAGATACAAAGCGCAATCACATTTATGGCTGCGGTCGTACAATTACGATCACGTAAAGTTATGATCGGAATTCTACTATCACCCTAACAATACCATCACGGTAAAAATGAACATTTATTGGTAAATGTACGGTTGTATGGAACTTTTACGATAACCCACGTATCAGAGGTTTCCGATACTGCAGATTAATACATTTTGCCCAAAGTATCTTATTTGAAAATGTCTCTTCCGGGGTTGAACCGCACTGAGCATGAGTGAAACCGCAGATCTACAGAGGGGGCGGCGACTGCAGGGCTATCTGTACTAAAATTATTTACTGTGTACCTTTAACAATTACATAGACAGACAAGTATATCAATATAAAGGGTAATTGGATTAAAAAGGATTTTCATAGATCCATTATTAAGCGATTATAAAACATTTTTTAACCACAATGTTACCTTTCGACCGTGGTGATTTGCAATGGTCAAACAGCAATGTCTCAATCAAGATGCTATTGCTAATGTTATTCATTTTGATCATGATAAAGGATGGTTATTTAGTTATAATTACTCAATACAGCCCAATAGTGTAGTGTATTACACTATAATAATATTATTTGTAGAACATACCGGCTCTTGTATATGGTATGTTAGGTTACCGAGGAGTCTTATGACCAGTAAGGGGATGTAAGTCCATAGGTGACGTGTTTTTTAATTGAGCTTTAATTGACGCATGGCATCAGTATGTTGTACAGGGTTGTAAAATGGTTACAAAATACCAGTGTGACCGTGTTAAAGGAACAGTGTCCTAATATAACGTTTTATATAATATTCTTTTAAGGTTGGTTTTAAAGGACATGTTTACATCCATACATTTTTTTTACCCCACACTAATCCCCTCCCAAATCCCCACTTTTTCATTGCCTACCTTTCTCCACTTGGCTCCTGAAAGAAGGAATCTTACTTTGAAGTCATTTGACGCTTTCTCCTTTAATGCTTTGTGAGCTGTATGTGAGCTTGTGCAGACGCTATCAGTTTAAACAGTCTTAAAGCTGCATTTACCCTCTGAACATTGCCGCAAAATGATCACCAAATAGCCAATAGTGACTCTCCTTATTAAATTATTACTTCCAGTATGGCAGGTCCGTTGATTTTCCAACATGGCTAGGTCAGGTCAATAGCACATAGAACACAGCTGTTGGATTTTCATCTGATATTAGTTTTATATGAACCCTGGTCATATAAATCAATGTAAACCGAGAGCACAGGATGCATTTGTTTCAAACACAATAGCCTGATAGTTCGTTTACAGATATTGACCATCTGTTCAACCCCAACTCTATTTCATTAAACACTGTAGGAATACTACACATTGATTTCTCATATCTAATCAAATTCATAGCTTATCAGCCAAGACTGTTACTGGGCCAGGAATCTTCCATCTGTAGGGTTTTAAATATCACATTTTTAAAGCATCTAGATGTCTGCAGGTTGGCAATCCCTGAACTTTGACAATTTATATCTCCCAATGTAATTTTTTTGGTGGTCAAAATGTGGTGCACCCAAAGCTGTGCAGCCAGACCAAGGTGGTGCACCCAAAGTTGTGCCGCCAGACCAAGGTGATGCACCCAAAGCTGTGCCGCCAGACCAAGGTGGTGCACCCAAAGCTGTGCATCCAGACCAAGGTGGTGCACCCAAAGCTGTGCACCAGACCAAGGTGGTGCACCCAAACTGTGCATCCAGACCAAGGTGGTGCACCCAAAGCTGTGCAGCCAGACCAAGGTGGTGCACCCAAAGCTGTGCAGCCAGACCAAGGTGATGCACCCAAAGCTGTGCCCCAGACCAAGGTATGCACCCAAAGCTGTGCAGCCAGACCAAGTGTGGTGCACCCAAAGCTGTGCCGCCAGACCAAGGTGGTGCACCAAAGCTGTGCAGCCAGACCAAGGTGTGCACCCAAAGCTGTGCCGCCAGACCAAGGTGATGCACCCGAGCTGTGCCGCCAGACCAAGGTGGTGCACCCAAAGCTGTGCAGCCAGACCAAGGTGATGCACCCAAAGCTTTGCAGCCAGACCAAGGTATGCACCCAAGCTGTGCACCAGACCAAGGTGGTGCACCCCAAAGCTTTGCAGCCAGACCAAGGTGGTGTACCCAAAGCTGTGCAGCCAACAACGGTGGTCACCCAAAGCTGTGCAGCCAGACCAAGTGTGATTCACCCAAAGCTGTGCCGCCAGACCAAGGTGATGCACCCAAAGCTGTGCAGCCAGACCAAGGTGATTCACCAAAGCTGTGCATCCAGACCAAGGTGGTGCACCCAAAGCTGTGCAGCCAGACAAGGTGATTCACCCAAGCTGTGCATCCAGACCAAGGTGATGCACCCAAAGCTGTGCATCCAGACCAGGTGGTTACCCAAAGCTGTGCTCCCGACCAAGGTGGTGTACCAAAAGCTGTGCATCCAGACCAAGGTGGTGTACCCAAAGCTGTGCATCCAGACCAAGGTGGTGTACCCAGAGCTGTGCATCCAGACCAAGGTGGTGCACCCAAGCTTTGCAGCCAGACCAGTGGTGCACCCAAAGCTGTGCAGCCAGACCAAGGTGGTGCACCCAAAGCTGTGCATCCAGACCAAGGTGATTCACCCAAAGCTGTGCATCCGACCAAGGTGGTGCACCCAAAGCTGTGCATCCAACCAAGGTGGTGTACCCAGAGCTGTGCATCCAGACCAAGGTGGTGCACCCAAAGCTGTGCATCCAGACCAAGGTGGAGCACCCAAAGCTGTACAGCCAGACCAAGGTGTTGCACCCAAAGCTGTGCATCCAGACCAAGGTGTTGCACCCAAGCTGTGCATCCAGACCAAGGTGGAGCACCCAAAGCGTACACCAGACCAAGGTGTTGCACCAAGCTGTGCATCCAGACCAAGGTGGTGCACCAAAGCTGTGCATCCAGACCAAGGTGGTGCACCCAAAGCTGTGCATCCAGACCAAGGTGGTGATACCAGAGCTGTGCATCCAGACCAAGGTGGTGCACCCAAAGCTGTACAGCCAGACCAAGGTGGTGTACCCAGAGCTGTGCATCCAGACCAAGTGGTGCACCCAAAGCTGTGCATCCAGACCAAGTGGGAGCACCAAAGCTGTACAGCCAGACCAAGGTGTTGCACCCAAAGCGTGTCAGCCAGACCAAGGTGGTGCACCCAAAGCTGTGCATCCAGACCAGGTGATGCACCCAAAGCTGTGCAGCCAGCCCAAGGTGATGCACCCAAATCTGAACACAGCACATTTCCCAGTTTCTAGACTAGAAAATGGCTATGAAATGATGAATGATTATAATTTCTAATTAAAGATTGAAGCCATTTCCTTACAGAAAGCACTGCAGTTTCTTTTAACTCTATCTCCCTTTTTGCAGAGAGAGATACAGTGAGTATTCTAGGTGCACAGTATTACTAGGTGCACAGTATATCTAGGTGCACAGTATAACTAGGTGCACAGTATATCTAGGTGTACATTATATCTAGGTGCACAGTATATCTAGGTGCACAGTATATCTAGGTGTACAGTATAACTAGGTGTACAGTATATCTAGGTGTACAGTATATCTAGGTGTACAGTATATCTAGGTGTACATATAACTAGTGCACAGATATCTAGGTCCAGTATATCTAGGTGTACAGTAAACTAGGTGTACAGTATATCTAGTGTACAGTATAACTAGTGTACGTAGTTATCTAGGTGTACATATATCTAGGTGTACAGTAATATCTAGGTGCACAGTATAACTAGGTGTACAGTATATCTAGGTGTACATTATATCTAGGTGCACAGTATAACTAGGTGTACAGTATATCTAGGTGTACAGTATATCTAGGTGCACAGTATATCTAGGTGTACAGTATATCTAGGTGTACAGTATATCTAGGTGTACAGTATATATAGGTGCACAGTATAACTAGGTTACAGTATATCTAGGTGTACAGTATATCTAGGTGCACAGTAATCTAGGTGTACCGTATATATCTAGGTGTACAGTATATCTAGGTGCACAGTATACCTAGGTGTACGTATTTCTAGTGTACAGTATTCTAGGTGCAATTATATCTAGGTGCACATATTCTAGGTGCACAGAATACTAGGTGTACAGTAATATCTAGGTGTACAGTATACTAGGTGCACAGTATAACTAGGTGTACAGTATATCTAGGTGTACAGTATATCTAGGTGCACAGTCTAACTATGTTGTACAGTATATATAGGTGTACAGTAATCTAGGTGATACAGTATATCTAGGTGTAGCAGTATATCTAGGTGTACAGTATATCTAGGTGCACAGTATTAGTGTGACGTATATCTGGTGTACAGTATATCTAGGTGGTACAGTTATCTAGGTGTACAGTATAACTAGGTGTACAGTATAACTAGGTGTACATATATCTAGGTGTACAGTATAACTAGGTGTACCAGTATATCTAGGTGTACAGTATATCTAGGTGTACAGTATAACTAGTGGTACATTATATCTAGGTGTCCATTATAACTAGGTGTACAGTATATATCTAGGTGTCCAGTAATACTAGGTGTACAGTATATCTAGGTGTACATAATATCTATGTGACAGTATATCTAGGTGCACGTATAACTAGGTGTACAGTATTCTATGTGTTACAGTATAACTAGTGTACATGTATCTCTAGGTACAGTAAACTAGGTTACAGTATATCTAGGTGTACAGTATATCTAGGTGTACAGTATATCTAGTGTGTACAGTATAACTAGGTGTACAGTATATCTAGGTGTACATATATCTAGGTGTAGCAGTATGTACGTATATCTTCGTGCACAGTATCACGTAGTTGCACAGTAGCCTAGTGCACATATATCTAGGTGCCAGTATAATCAGGTGTACAGTATAACTAGGGTACAGTATATCTAGTACAGTATATCTAGGTGTACAGTATATCTGGTGCACGTATAAACTAGGTGCACAGTATTCTAATGTACATTACTAGGTGACAGTAATCAGGTGTACAGTAAACTAGGTGTCACATTATATTAGGTGTACATATATCTAGGTGCACGTATAACTAATGCACAGTATATCTAGGTGTAAGTATATCTGGTTACAGTAAATCTAGGTGTCCAGTATTCTAGGTGACATATAATAGTGTACCAGTATTCTAGGTGTACAGTATAACTAGGTGTAACAGTATACTAGTGTACAGTATAGATCTAGGTGTACAGTATATCCAGGTGTACAGTTTTCAATAGTGTGCCCAGTAATAAACTAGGTGACAGTATATTAGGTGTACAGTATATCATGGTGCAGTATCTCTAGTCAGTACCGTTAACAGTAGATCTAGGTGTACAGTATATCTAGGTGTACATTATCTAACTTGTGTACAGTATATCTAGGTGTACAGTATAACTAGGTGTACATATAATCTAGGTGTACAGTATATCTAGGTGTCACAGTATATCTAGGTGTCACAGTATATAACTAGTGTACTTTAAGAACATATGTCACAGTAATATCTAGGTGTACAGTATATCTGATGTTTACAGTAGACTAGGTGTCAGTATAACTAGGTGCACAGTAATATCTTACTAGGTGTACAGTAACTAGGTCATACCGGTGTACAGTTATCTAAGGTGTACAGTATAACTAGTGTCAGTAATCTATGTACAGTATATCTATGTGTACAGTATACTGGTGTAAGTATAAATGAGGTGACGTTATCTAGGTGTACAGTCTACTAAGTGCTAACAGTAATCTAGGTGAACAGTATAACTAGGTTGTACAGTATATCTAGTTACAGTATAACTAGGTGTACATATATCTAGTGTACAGTATAACTAGAGTACAGTATATCTAATGGTGTACAGTATAGCTAGTGTCGTCAGTATATCTAGGTTGTACTACAGTATCTAGAGTGTACAGTATAAACTAGGTGTACAGTATATTAGCAGTAGTATCTTAGGTGTACAGTATACCTAGGTGTACAGTATATCTAGTGTACAGTATATCAGTATCTAGGTGTACATATAACTAGGTGTACAGTATTCTAGTGTTACAGTAATCAGGCTATGTGACAGTATAACTAGGTGTACAGTATTTCTAGTGTACAGTATACTAGGTGTACAGTATATTCTAGTTGTGCCAGTATAACTATTGGTCACGATATATCTAGTGTACGTATATCTAGTGTTCCTATATCTAGGTGTACAGTATAACTAGGTGTACAGTACTATCTAGGTACGTATCTAGTGTACCGTATCTAGGGTAACAGTATAACTAGGTGTCACAGGATATCTAGGTGTAAGTAATATCGTACCGGTTCTAGGTTCAGTAAACTTAGTGTACAGTATGATCTAGGTGTAAGATACAGTTATAGTTCTAGGTCCTATATCATGCAGTTATCTAGGTGCACAGTTAAACTAGGGGTACAGTATATCTAGGGTCCTATAATTGTGTACGTTTCTAGGTTGCAGTATAACTAGGTGGTACATCTACTAGGTGTAACGAGTATACTAGATGTCGTATCAAGTGACAGTATATCTAGTGTCGTTCTATGATATACTAGTTCGTAAACTAGTTACTTCATACTAGGTGTACATATAATCTAGGTGACGATCATGACAATCTAGGTCATATCTATAGGTGTACAGTATAACTATGTAAGTATCAGGTAAGTTATCTAGGTGCACAGTATACTAGGGGTTTAGGGTACAGGTAAATAGGTTGGTACATATATCTAGGGGTACCAGTAGAATAGTACATCATTCGGTGTACCAGTTATACTAGTTACAGTATATCTAGTGACAGTATAACTAGGTGTACGTAATCTCTACGGTGTACAGTATAACTAGGTTTACCTTATCTAGGTGCACATTACATCTCTATGTGCACAGTATCCTCAGGAATG